>VWYH01004592.1:55245-187314 GCA_013399365.1 Pampusana beccarii
CACACACCTGGGGCTCAGCCCGGGCCGGGGCCTCGAACGCCGTTCCACGGGGTGGGGTGGGCCCGTGGCTGTTGGGCGGACAGAAGGCACATAATTAACTCATTTTCAGGGTGAGGTCATGGCCACCGCTGGTTTGTCGGGGTTGGAGACGTCACCTGGAACTGTTAAAGTACCAAATCTAACACTCTGCAGAGAATGGTGGCCTGGGCAAGGGTCTGAAATTAGTTCAATATTTTCAGCAAAATGACCCGTACAGAACAGGCACGTTTTGCTACATCACACAGTAGCTCCAGTTTCAGCTATTTTTCCAACACGCACCCGGCTTTTCTCTTTCTCAATGAAAGATGTTACACTGTTACACAAACCCATTTTACCTCCAAACACTTCATAAAGGTACTCCTGATTCTTTAGAAACATGAGGCACTGGCAGACAAGAATAAAACCCCTCTGTTTTCACGGGGTAGATTCTGTAAAATCACCTGTGATTGTATTTGCAGCCCGGTGCAGTCTGGAGAGAAGGCCGAGCAGAGCTGCCCTGCACACCTGGGAGCGCTTGGAGGGTGGCAGGTGGAACAGTTCAGGGTTAATTAAGGGTTGTGAGCCACAGGGAAAAAATAAAATTTAAAAAATAAGCCATTCTTGTTGAAAATACTGAACATTAAAAAAAAACCCACCTCTGCAAGAACTCTGGTTTCCTAATGGACAATGCTTAATTCATTTGCTCTTCCTCTGCACAGAGTGACTTGAAGCTGGATTATCCAGGAGTACAGTTGGACTTCATGATCTTAAGGGTCGTTTCCCACCTACTGACTCAAATAAAGAATATGTTCTGGAGAAAGGGTATTGCTGTTGTTGGTTCCAACGTTTATTTCCAATACCTGTCTGGCTCCCTTTGAAAAAGAACGGCGATTAGCACAAGCGGTACAGTTGCAAAGCAATGCAGGAATGAATAAATCCCGAGTTGTCTGCAGCAAATAAAGAAGTTTCATCGTATTTACAGCCTGAAAGCTGTGCCCTTGTCACAAAGCACCACCAACATGCCCCGATTGTGCTGAGGACCTGCCCGGTTACCAGACTCCAGAGCTTTGTGCAAGTAACAGATTTGCATGCGAAAAGCCTGTTTTCATCAGAAACGGATTCTACCCCTGCAAAGTATCTGCCACCAGCTGTAATACGCATTGAATTGAATGTAAACTGGTTATTTCCCATCTGGTTCTGAATTACAAAGAGCAGAAATTGTGAATGAAATAACTGGATAATTTATCGAGATAATTAAAATTAATTTAATAATTAAAGTTTATTTTTCTTTCACACTCAGGCCTCATCGGAAAAATGCACCATCTGCACCATTACAAGGAGAACACTCCTATTGTTTTCCAAACGCACAACCTGCTGATCATGAGAATTAAGATACCCTTAGTAGGAGGGTTTCTGGATGGTTGTGATGAAGTATGAGATCTATTGATTCATGTTTTTGCCATGCAAGAATGAAGCAAAGAAGCCATTGTTACTGAGACTGTCCCGGCTTTCCATGCAGAGACGTGAGCAGCGCTGGATAATACAGATGGCAGGAGAACTTGGCTGTGGCAGTTCACTGTTCCTACTGAGTTATGATGTGACGTGCTAAGGTATTAAAAATAGCTCGCTTGCCTAGAATTCCTAGCAGCACTTCCCAAACTCAAATATATGGGGGTTTTGCTTCTATGGTAGATGGTTAAGGAGTTTTGTTCTAGGGCTTCCTAAGTCTTTTTAGTTTTCTGTAATTCAAAGCACTGGCAAAGGGGGGATGCCTTTTCCTGCGTGTACCTTTTGAAATCCCGTCTGTCGCTGGAGAGGTTCGTTCTGCCAGCAGCGTGTACCTGTCTGGGATGACAGAAGGCATTCTGCAGCTCTAGAAACCTGATGGATTTGGAGTTTTTGTTGGGAGAGGTTTGTTGTGCAGGGATGGAGAGAGAACCAGAGCTGTTCCATCCAGGTTTATTTAGTCTGGCTGTTACAGAACACAGAATATCCCTCAGTATTTGACAGGATGGAGCGGTCAGAACTGCAGAAACAGTTCTGGGTTGTGTTATGTGTTAGACAAAATTCCAGATCAGCTGCCTTCAGCAAGAAGGGGCATTTTTCACTGCTTTCAGATTAGCTAGAAACTCACTTGATGCTTAACAAACTGTGACATCTTCTGTTGGTTTGGTTCTTGCAATCTGGTTATTTATATGTGGAACATACCTATGAAAGGCGTTGGCCATTAATAAACCAGAAGATGACTCTAGCAGCACGGATGATGCATTGCACTGTGAATGCGGACATGCAGGCTCCGGCCTGCGGATAACGGCAGCGGCGAGAAGGGACGCGGCAGATTGTCCGGTGCTGTCCCAGCCCTGCATCGGAGAGCCGGGGGCAAACGGAACAGCCGGGGAGCGAAGAGTCCCTGTCCCGAGTGCCTCCCGCCAGCTGTGACTGCGGCTTTTATCAAGTAGCTATGCCTTTTTTCACAGTTACAAACAGTCCAAAATTCTTCTTTTTTTCCTTTTTTTTTTTTTTTTTCTGGAGGCAAGGAAACCTCCAGTAGATAAAGGAGCCAGTCACACTCTTCACCTTTCAGAAGGGAGAAAGAACATTCCCTTAATGAAATCACTAGGTTTGCTGCATGGACATCATTAGCAAAAACACATTCCTGGCTGTCAGTTGGACAAATTTGCTCTTTCTAGCAGGATCCCCTACAGTATTCCTTCTGCAGTTGCAATGGAGTGGGGCTTCTGGGGTTTGGTTTTTAACATCAAGGTAAAAGGACCTTAGATTTTTTTTGAAATTAAATTTACAATTCAACATTGTAGTTGAAGCAAACAGGAAATCTTCTGGGAAAGGGATAATGGGTTCATGCTTCTGTGTGAAATGTCCGCATGCATGATGCATAAAGGCTGTTACTCTGCTCAGGTCTCTTGGAGACTCATTTCTCCAGAACGAGCTTTCAGCCTTTTTCCCCTGGACATAAGTGTACTTGCAGCCATCGGGGTCACAGGCTCTGCTCACAAAGTCCTGAGCTGAAAAAAAAGTAAGTGCTTCAAGAGAAAGGACTTATATAACTGAATATCTATAATTAAACCGAGCTGTGGCACCAATAATCGCACTGCATGAACCCAGGGCACGAGCAGCGTGGCTCGGGGGACGGGCCGCGGTTCAGAATGTCTCCCCTCCCTGCACCTCCGCTTGGAACGGGGCGCAAGGCAGAAACAGCTAAACGTTATTTTTATCTGGGGATTATCTGATGGATCTTTGGAAATAAATGTCCAAATCTCATGGTGGTCAGTAAGAGCTTTTCCATTTACTTCATGTGTCTTTGAATGAAACTACTGGCAGCCGGATTCACATGCAGCTCGATACATCCCACACCGGTTATCTCATCTACGGGCAGTTTAAGCAGAAAGGTTCCACAGGCTGTCCCGCTCACCTGCAGAATCACTTGACGTGTATAAACGTATTAAAACTTCCTGTGCGGACCGTTGTCCTGCCTGTTGGGTGAGTAACCGCCCGAGGCCGTGGCCGGTGCCCAGCCCAAGCTGCCGCCCGCCCTGTGCCCGCCAGCCCCATCCCACATCCCCGGTCTGCGCTTTGCAGAGCTCCGCTCTGAACAGACGGGTCCTGGGGGGGAAGGAAACACGTTCGGCTCTGGGAATGAATCACAGTGAATATCGGTGATTTTGAGATCTCTTTATGACCCTAACCTCTAATTAAACTTGTAAGAAGCAAAGGAGCACCGGTGTGCTAGAAGAAGGCAGAAGAGCAGCAGTGATTCTGTGATTCTAGTGTGCAAATTTCTTTGTCTTAGATTAAAAAAACCAAAACAGGCAGGAAAGGATCCAAACTTGCATGCAGCTTGGCGTGTCCCCTCCTGTGTATGCCTGCTGCCACTTTTAAAAGCTATCATATTAAAAGCTATCATATGCTTTTATGGACGGCATGCCGCGCTATTTCACTGGATTTCTCTGTTGTAGATATAAAGCCGTTCAGGTATAAATCAAATTGCAACCACTTAAACCTCTGGCTGGTTTCTGTGGGTGCCTTTTCCAAAGCCAAAGAAAATACACAGAAATCTTACTGATGCTGAAAGGCTCTGGGCCAGGCCTTGAAATCTGCTCATCAATGCAGCCGCTTTATTTTGGCAATGACATATCAAGAACTTAGAGCACTCCTGTGTATCTTACTATGAAAATTAACTTGTTACTTCATTCGCACCGGGCCACCTGATCCCCGAGTGGAGCTCTGCTCTTTCCTGGAATGAAGATAAAAGGTATTTTTGGTCCTAAACGGAAGGTTTGTGACTGCGGTAACAAGCGGGAGGTGGCTGCCCCGCCGCTGGCTGCATTGAGTGTTTTTCCGCAGCAGCCGGTTCCTCCTGATGTCGGTCAGGACACTCAACCTGGAGAGAATTACAAGGGGGCAGGATCAGTGTCACTTCTGTCCCTCCTCTGCAGCAACAGCGGCTTCTGGGTGACAGCACTGGATAACCTGAATTTCATCCGGATGACAGAATAAACCTGAATCATTTCTGGGTCCAAGCATCAAAGGGTCAAGTTGCTGAAATCCTCCCCCAGCGCTGAGAGCTGTGGCAGATAATTGCTTCTGTGGAGCTGAAGAAAATTCTCCCTGTCTTCACCAGAGTCGGCTACAGAAAATTGCTGCTCATCCAGCTGCAAATATCTGACAGGCAGGCAGACAGCACCTCGGGGACAGAGGGTTTTAAAGCAAAGTATAGCTGTGTATCAGTGGCATGTTCCTGAGAAAATTCACAATGTGCTGACACTCCACATCTCCTAGTAGCATCACGTAGCCCAGATAACGTAAAAGCCCCAAATAAAACATCCCCTAGGGTACAAAAAAGTTGCTTTGGAGGAAGAGATTAAAATATTCCTGGGTACAAATCTACCAGATCCATCAAACAAGACCGAACTCAGAGGGCAGTAATAGATGTGCCACAAATTCGCATCGACCCAAGAGCGTTCATGATCCACGAGGTCAAATGCAGCAGGTACATTTTAAATAGAAAGGGAGAAGGCAAGTTCAAACTGTATTTGAATTCAAGCACAGAAGAACCCACCAGCGACTGTACTTCAACAGGTTCTATGTGACTGCAGCCTTCCGACTCCTCTGAAAGCCGTGTGGGTAACTACCCCCCAAAGCGGGCTCAGGCACAGGGAGCTTGCTGAAGTAAATACCCGTACATCAGGTTTTTTGGGCTCCGTTCAGCAGGCACCCGCCCAGCGGCAGATGTCAGGACACAACTGCAGGACGCAGCTGCAGGCGGGTTTTGCTTAGAAGCAGCACATCACATGGACTCATCTTTAAGAAGACATTTAAAACCATTTGAAGATACTGGCGTTGACTAATTTGTTCCCAGAAAGAATGTCATGCCAAGATTTTCTCCCCTTCGTGAATACTGCAGAAATTCACAAAGAATTAAACTCAACCCCTGATATGCAGCATGATTTGAATGGCTCTGCCAAGAAAAGTGGTGTATACGCTTTATATTAAATGAGAAATAATTTTAAGGATAATTTCATTATATTATTTAAGTAGCCACCAAGATTTTAGGAGAATTAAAAGAAGTTTAGTTCTTCAGGTGATTCCCCTGGAAATTTGGATAAGTTACTATTTTGCTGCTGCGATGGTCCTCCCTCTGCCTCCAGACTCCCCTCCTCAGGCTGTTGCTGGGGTGGTTTGCAGGAACAAGAGTGGAAATACCTCCCTGGAGAGCCACCCAGCAAAACCCCGGGGCAGAACGAGGCGTCTTGTCATTGACAACACAAAGGCAAAGAATCTGCCGCTCTCTACATCGGGCTGCGGAGATTCACATCTGTGAGATGTAAAAGGACACAAGGAAGATGACTCTTATAGTGCTTTAAAAACCTGGGTAGCAAAAGCAGTGCAATTGAAGCGGATCTTGCCCTGAGCACATTCTGTGAATGGCCTCTAGCATTTTAAAAACCAGAAAAGCAAAAGTCATTCGGTTTCATGTCTGTAGGGATATAGCATCACTGCTTGAGGTATGAACAGCAATCTGAAAAATTCCGGAGGTGTCGCGGATGGCGTCACGGAGAGCGGCGCCCTGTCCGTCCCGGCGGCTGTGCCGTCTGTCCGCAGGGTGCAGGTGGCTTGGGAGCGCAGAAGGGGTCACACTCTCAGTTAAAGCAGTCGGTACCACTGGATTCCTACACTGTATTTCAGGGTTGTGAACCGTGTGGGGAAGAGGAAGGGATCTAGTGTGCATTTTAACTTCCACTTCTGTGAATCCCCAGAAATAAAAGGAGATAGAAACACCTTGGAGCTCTAGTAAAGTTTGCCAGCCTGTTCTTTTGTTCATTATTTCCATTTTCTGCCTGTTTTGCGTACATAAGTCATATCCTATCTTGCTGTTCACAATCAAGTTTCCTTTCTTCCCACTCATTCCCTCCTGGACAACTCTTTGCCTTTTTCCTCCGTCTTCTTTCATATCCATAGTGACTTAGAGCACAGAGTAATAGGGAACTTCTCCTCAAAGCCTTCAGAGATTTTTATGCTTCTGGCATGGTTTTGTCTTCTCCTGCCTTTGTATTATCCAAGTAAGCTGTTTGCATCTGTTGACTGTAGTAGGGAGGCTCTCCTCGTACCCTTCAAGAAAACACCTAAGCATTGTCAAATAATCACCATCATAGAAACTTTTTGGTTGGAAGAGACCCTTGAGATCATCAAGTCCAGAACACAGCAATGGCACAAACAGCACAGAACGCAAACTGGAAATGCACAAGATCCAGTGTCCAAAGTACATCCCCCATGGGTTAAAAACCAGCCCGAGATGTCCTGTTCCCTGCCTGCACACGCGGTTTGTTCCCAGCGCTTGCTCTTTGCTGCTGGTGCCCTTTGCAGCCAAGAGGCAGTACTGAAAATTTCACTTTTGAGTCCGTTAACCTAATCAGTTCTGGGGGACTTGCACGATTTGTGCATATAGAATGAACAGGCTTGGGGGGTTGTTTTCTGCTGCCACTTGCAAGGTTACCCGATATGCTCCGGTTTACTCAGCTGCTCAGGTCTTTGTGAGGGCTCTGAAGCCTTGTAACACTTATCTGGAATTTCCAGATGTCCCGCAGTTCCCTGAAACCACATTTCTAATCAGTCCATGTGCCACCCCGAGCCAGCCGGCAGCTCCTGCGCCGGCACACGCAATTAAAACGTGGGCTCTGCGAGAGGTGCTGAACAAAACTGGCGTGATTCATTTCTCTGTTATTTTCAAGGACCAAAAGGAAACAAAAGGCTTAATTCAACTCTGGAAGGCAAAACAGTCCGTTGACTTTAGGGGTGAGCAGAGCTGGAATTAAAAAGGAATCTTTAAACTGCCATGGACCAGATGTTTTGTGTTACGGCTACAATAGTTTCTGCAGGATATTATCTGCAAAGTCCTTTTGGGAACTTGTGCACTGAGAGATACTCTATAAACACCGATATTAATTATCCAGCTATTGTGAATGCATATCAATGTTTTAAAAGTTCAGATGTCTCATCTTAACATGATAGCTTTTAAAATACGAATTACATTTAAACACAAGTGGTTTTGCTTTCAGTCCTGAGGAGTACAGAACAATAACTTAACCAAAAAGGGACCCAGCAGAGCGTCAGTGCAAGGAAACAAAGCAGCTCGGGGTAATCTTGGAATGAATCCTCGCACATTTACCCCTGTGAACATGAGAGGTTTATTATACATAACTCTGCCCATACATAATTGCTTGCATTGCTGTGAGTTTCTAAATAAAGTGATGTCCCAAGCTTTTTCATCAAGTAATGAGGTTTTATTCATAAATACTGTAGTCCCCTTGGGTTTTCTTCATCAGCTCTAAACCTTCAGATAGTTGAAAAATATATGCCAGTTAGCACTAAATGCACTTTTCAGAGTTGCAGTAACAGGAAAATCGTCCAAAATATAATTTACAGCAGACTCGGTTCCAGTAGAGATCAATACTCTTCCCACAAATCCAACCTATTTTCCTAACTCTAAAGATCCTTCAAAATGTGGCATTTCTGCAGATGCAGCCGGTGGGGCGGTGTTTTCAGCCGGCTGGGATCCCCTGTTTGAGCACATTGCACCTGCTGGGCACCAACAGACACTGTGCAGAAAATAATCCAGGGGGACACGGGGCCATTGCAGAGGTTTTGATTCCGCTGCGCTGCCACAGTCTCAGCGCATGCAGAAACTGAACACAATATTGCAAAGAAAGCAGCGCGATGGTAGCACTGGGAGTAGTGGAAAAATATTGTATGGGAAAGAGAAAGGAAGGATACACAAGGTACATACAAACATTTACAAGTGTTGCAGCTTAACATATCTCTTAAATTCAAATGGGCTTAAGACGTAACGTTTATACTGTGCTAACAGACCTATCAGTCTCTCAGTCATCCGCCCTTCAGCCCTTTTGGTTCACATCCCAGGTGCTTTCAGACGGGCAATGTTGATTATCAATACTTCCCAGTAAAACCAAAGCAGAAGATGCTCCAGCAGCGTCCCTTCTGTGCTCCAGCGGCCCACGTGTGAGTCCACGGATCCTCAGCACCGTTCCAATCCACAGTTCAACCCCTACTGTACTGCATTACTTTGTAGTGTAGAACTAATCTAGATAACAATGCTTTTTTTTGTATCTCCAAACTCCAGTATTGCCTCATGATAAACAAACAGCGTCTCTTATTCTTGTAAATCACGACAGACACTTGGTTCGTTACACCTACATTTGCAGCATGCCAGTGTGCACTGCCTCCATCCTCTCAGCTGTGCTTTCGAGGGAAAAAAATGATTTTGTCACATATTCAATAATGGAAGCTCCATATATCTGTCCCACCTCACACGACATTATTGTTCCGTTCATCTTTGCTATGAAAAACTATCCATCAAACAGATATGTTCCATTCTTTTTTGTGCAATACTGGGTCACACAACAACAAAATTCAGTTCACCGACGTTTTTCTCCCGTTTGCTGTTACTTCTTTCTCTAGAAATCATACTGAGAGGGATTACCCGAAAACATTAGTCTAATATTGAGGATACTGTGCTTCAGTTTCCAGTCCTGTTCGAGATGTCTTGGGCAGTGCTAAAAGACCTGTGGGCAGCCCAAGGAACGCGGGAAGCGCTGCTGTGGCCATACCTGCAGCCCGGGTTGCAGTCCTGCTCCTTACTGTCGTCAGCTGTTTGCTGTGACAACGTTAATAGCTGGTCTAGACTGCAAAGTCATTCTGGACTTACTGTCAATTGAAGCAATCTAACAAATATAGTCCCCCTGTTGGCTACTCATCTGAATATGCCTATGCTTGTTCATAAAGGTCATTAAAGACACACCAAATTAAATTTGGCTTGCGCAAATCCACATGTTCCAGCGGAGTAATAAAAATATTCACACTCGTGCAATTTAGTTAAAAAATTAGAGTATCTGTGTGCTAAAAGGATTTGTGGACTGTAAGAGGAGGTAAGTGATAAGTATGAAAGAAAAAAACCTAATTGTACAAATATTGATTTTTTTAAAGTCGTATCTTGTATCTCTGCTGGGGCCTCCTGTCTAAGGAGGAAGGAGATGGTCTAAGTAGCCGCTCTAACAGGTGAAACATCTCAGCCTTCTGGCTGTAAATGAACCTCTAATTGCTGAAGACTAAGGAGGGAGTTTATGTAGAGATTACTTTACACTCAATTCTCTGGGAGTTTTCCTATTGATTTAAAAAGGACTCAGGTCAAGCTGTAGCTGCCTGCTCCAGGGTTTCCTCTATGAAACATCCGTGTTTGATCATTGCTGGGTAAAGAATAAAGAATTAATTTAGATAATGCCTAAGAGAAGGCATTGAAGTGGGAGCAAGGGATAGGAACCAATAGAGTCTGTCCTTAAGCTACCTGTTATTATCATTTAACATGTAGCGAGAATAAATAAACACAAAATACAACAACAGAAATAAGTCCTGCCCGTAAGGGGCTGCAGTCTACCCAAGGGAATAAAGGTGCACGGCAGGGCCAAGCTGCAATCCCAGCAAAGCCGACCTGCTGCCTCCCGCCCGCGGGAGCAGGGCCGCCATCCCTCCCCAAGGCTGCGGATCTGCCCGGGCAGCGCTGCGGGCTCTGCCTCTGCCCACCCCTCCTTGGAAAACTGCCGCTCGGGAAAGGCGGAAGAAACGTGAAGGATGCAAGGAAGGACTGGTTGGACTCGATGATCTCAAGGGTCTCTTCCGGCCAAAAGGATTCTGTGACTCTAAGGATGGAAGGCGGGAGCCCACTGAAGCAGAAGCTGCCCTGGAGATCGTACATTAATTTAATGGTGCCCTGAAGCAAGAAGAGACAAGAGGTCTGGACACACACCCTGGGTGTCGGCAGTCTCCCGTGGGAACTGCAGCGTGCGGGTCCCGGCTCAGCACAGGGGCCGTGCAGCCTTCCCAAAGAGGCTCGGACAGACCCTGTGGCCCTCGCTGACTCCGGCTCACGCCTGCGCCCCAGCGTGTCGCTGCACAGCCCAGCGGTTTGGGGGCCACCGAAGATCTCCTCGGTGGCTCCTGGTGCGTGTCAGCCTTTCGCCTGCCCGTGCAGCAGAGCATCGCTCCGGACAGTGAATTCCCTGAGTTTAGGCCTGGCCTTGGTGAGAACAGACACAGACCCGAGTGCTGAGCTACCACAGCTGCCTCGCAGGACCCAGCGCCAATCTTCCTATCCACCCCTCAGCGTGTCTCACATCAGTCAGAACCTGTTCATGGAGAAAGATGTCTCTTGTCAAGAGTTAATTATTAACAGATAAATTCAACAGGGAATTTTAATAAAAGGTAAGATTAACTCAGTTCAGGTATTCCAAACACAGATATCATCTCTGCATTAGTCTGGCTGGCTTTTTAAGCGTCTCTTTCGTGCTTATTGATACATATCTGAATAATCCATCACGTCTTTGCTCCTGCATTCTTCCTCCTGTTGTCTGGACATTAACTTTTAGAAAGTCATAGCTTTGTGGACACTAATGCTTTGTGATCTCCCTGCATTTACACTTGTACGCTCCTCTGAGGAACAAGAACACTCCGAGTTGCAGCACGAGGGTGGGATTCAGGAGCCCCGCTGGTTGCGGGGGCTCAGACAGCAAAACTTCCTATTGTAAGATCCAGAATTTCATCCAATTTATTTACATGTGGTTACAGCCAGCTTTCCATCTGACCCCTTTAACCGTTGCTTGTACCTGACAGCTTTTCAAAACCAAATCAGCACAGCCCACTGTTCAAAGCAAAATATTATAACAGACCAGAAAGATTTGACAGTCACTGCTCTTCCCTCCTTTTCTGCCTGCAGTTACTCTTTTTATGCTGGAGAGCAATGTTAGAGTTCCCATCGCTGTACAGAGATACTGATTTTGTTTGCTGAGAGTATTATCAGCCACTTCTCTTCTTGGTGTGTAAAATCATATTTCAAGAATCCGTAAATTCATATTCCTAATAATAATAAAGTGACACAAAGATGTTTACAACTGTCTAATTAATTTGCAGTGAAAGCCCAAACAAGCCACAAATCCTAGAATGACTGATGCCATTTTACTTTCACAGCTGGCATGTAAAAAGTTTAAAGTAAATGTGTTTGCTTTTCAAAGAAATATTAAATAACATTGCCAGCATCCATATAATAATCTCTTCTTCCCGTCCTTCCTTCCTTTAGATGTTTCAGTCTCTAAATTTGTTCAGCAACTAGGAAAATACTTGTAAAGCCCATTTAATATTTACAGCTCTTCAGTGGCAGGAACAGCAACCTCTTTTTCCAGTTCCCAGCAGATGCCTCGTGCTTCATATTTCCCTGTGCCCGTCACGGTGCGTTACGCTGCTTGGGGAAGCTGAAATAAAGATGAATCACTGTGAAGCTCCTGCATCTCCTCTTGCTCGGCTTCTCCCATGGTACCCGAGTCAATAAGGAAGCAGGAGTTTCCTCAGGATGAACAGAGGAGGTTCGGGTGCACTTGTGTGGGCCATCCCAGGAGGTGACGCTGGTTAGTAGAGAAACTAGACTGGCAACAATTTTATATCAGGACAAGAAGTTTCTTGACTGGTTATCATTTTCCTTTGCAAATAATTTATTTTTCACTACTAAATCCAAAATTCCTTTCATTCCAGAGGCGAGTCTTTTTTAAAAACTATAGAAATTTCTCTGAATCAATGTTAAAAATGCACTTGGTTAAAAGAAAATAGCTATATTTTTGCTTTCCGTAACACAAAAATCTACATTTGGTTTTGTTTTGTTTGCTTATGTGGTTTGGGTTTTTATTTATACTTTAAAAGAAGCAGGTAATTAATCATGGATAAACATCAGTTGCTAACTTGCATCGAGACACTTGATTTATTTTGTTGCTTCCTTAAAGTCAAACACTCTTTATGTCTAGTTACAGAAAAGGCTTATGCTATAAAATACGCAAAATAATGATATAAATCTGTAAAACTGATGTTTTGACATTGCCAGCTTAAGTCTTGAGCCAATTTCTGCTGAAGTTCGTGGACACTTTACCCACTGAAATCAAGAGAATTACTGCAGCCGTCCCTGGGCCAAGTGGAAACCCAGCTCCAGAACATGTGGCGAGTCCTGCAGATCAGGAATAGCACAAAGGGTGTAAATTAAAGCAGCGACAGCACCCTCGGCCGGGTGCGGGTCTGTGTCCACACACAGCCCACAACATTCTCCTGCTTCTCCTCTCTCTTGTGTGTGCAAGGGACAGAGATTGTTCTCTAAGGAGTGAACAAGAAGTATGTAAAGAATCTCCCAGGCTCACTTATGGGATATTTTTCATTACTATCTAAGGAGAGGTCTCTGTATTATGTTGTTAGATGGTCAGATTTTCCGTTTTCGGAGCCAAACCTTTCAGTACTTTCTCAATCAACATTCCAATTGATCTGTCATTACTCATTTTAACTAAGTAGATACAATAGGATTAAGGCCAAATTTAAAATAGGAATAAAAGCTCTTTGGAGGATGAGCCACGATATGAGATACTGCTGCCCAGCTTTTACTGAAGAAATGTTCTTGCTGCTTGGCAATTCTGCCTCCCAGTTATCGCTGCTGTAATTGCATGATGAACTCAGCTTTTGCTGGGGCACCCAATTTGCCGAACATTTCCCCCCTGAGAGCTTCACTGGGGGCAAGGGGAGATTTAAGCCCGGCTCAGGCTGGTGCGCTGCCCGGCCCAGCTGGGCTGTCACAGCTCCAGTGTCCTCCAGCAATGCCACCGCTGCCCTGAGCTCCGCTTGCTCTGCTGCAAGCCTTGGCATATTCTTTGGTTCTTTCACAAACCAGGGCAATACAAGCTCACACAAGTTCTCCTCAGAAAACGCAATTTGTTGTGACACCTACGGCATGACAGGGCAGCACAAAGCCTCAACCCCCCTGAGCTGGCAACTCTCTTACTCGACCTCTGATCACTTTTAGGCAGATTATTTTAATATATATGCCCCAAATGCTGCCAGCTCTGCTGTGAGCTATCCTGCGGCCAGCAGAACCTGCTGGAGGCGTTTCCCGGCTGCAGGACCTGCTCCCCACACACGGTACCTGCTCTCCACACACAGTACCTGGTCCCTACACACGGTACCTGGTCTCCACACACGGTACCTGGTCTCCACACACGGTACCTGGTCCCTACACACGGTACCTGGTCTCCACACACGGTACCTGCTCCCCACACATGGTACCTGGTCCCTACACACGGTACCTGCTCCCCCACGGTCCCAGCGCTTCCCCTTCATCCTCTGCTTTGTCACCAAAATTAAAGACGTACGAGGAGCAGCCCCGGCCTGAATGTTAATCACCAGTAGTTCATCCTCAGAAACACGCTGCAAATCCCTTTGAGCCTTGGCTGTTTCAAAGAATGAGAGAGGATTAGGGAGAGACTTGCCCGGCTGATTTTCTGTTCACTGGAGCAAAGTTCCCCAGCAGCCGGGGAGCGACGCTGCGTTTCCATGGACGGGCTTCCGCGGGGACAAAACTGGGGTGCTGCAGCACAAAATCTGAACGAGGGGATGGTGTTTGTGGTGTTTGTTCCTGGCTGTGCCGCTGGTTAAGGATTAGGTCCGTGTGGCAGAGCTGAGGGGAGAAACTCTGCAAAGAGCTGCACAGGTACCGGCTCAGCCGCGGCCTGGCCCAGCAGGCCCGGGGCTCAGAAACCTGGCACAGAAAATAACAAAAAAATAACAAAAATAACCCCGCTTGTGTTTCTGGCATCCCTACAGAAGCATCAAACACACTTGTTATCAACAGAGCCATGAAATATATGATTGTCTAACGTCCCCATATCCTCGATCGAGGGTTTATTGATTCTGATTTTGAACTGAAAGAAGTCAAGAAGACTCAATGCAGAAGTGGAGCCGCTTGTTAACTCATTATTCATTTAACATAGAGAAGTCAACATCTCTGACAGAGTGGCTTTAAAAGTCAATGTAGGTAGATTTTTACAAGAAATTGTAGGTAAAGCTTAAAAGCATTTAAAAATGAACCTGCTAAGAGACAACATGTAACCTGGAATGTTACTGGGAAAACAGAGGTGAGAAGAGACCCAGCCGCAGGTGGCGTGTCCTGACCTCTTTTAACTGCAGAACAGAAGAATTTATCATCCTGCTCATTCCCAAGTTCCTAGACAGCCTGCTCTCTCCTTCTCCTGCCACTGAATTTAAACCAAAACTAGAGTAAGACTTCAAGAGCTAAACCAGCACCACAGTCCTGAGCTCTCGCGTGTTTGATGCACTGAACTGCGACTGCATTAGGATGGTGGAATTACAACAACAACCGGACTGTCACCGCGCTGGCATTAGCTGCGATGCCCACACAGCTCTTCATCCACCACAGGGTCCCCTGGACAGGACACCCACCGGGGGACCCTGCTGTCCCACCAGCTCCTCTTTCCTCCCAGCCAGAAATAGCTCTCCAAAATATTTGGCTAGCTGTTTTTATGTTTTCTCAGGGGTATTTTATATCAGCTTCTCATGAATATTTAGCAATTTACTTGGACATTTTTGTAAATCAATTTTAACCAAGTGGGGAATATTTTCACAAAACCTATTTTGAACTTGCAAATGCAAGTGTTCATGCTGGAAGCCTTATTAGAAGAATTACAAGTAATATGCCATTAATGTGCCCAACAAAAAGAAATTAATTCTGAAGATGAACTATAAATGAACTTCAGATCAAGAATTGTCTGCAGAAATTACTTTATGATGAACTCAATAGTGAATACTGGCAACTCGTGACAAGAAAATGAGGCAGAATTTATTGAATAAATTACTTGTGTTTTTGCTGTAGTGATGGTTGAGAGATTGCTGGGCTGAGTCTACCATTAGGACTTGTGCTCTCACTGTAAGAATAAACCTTTTTGTTCTCAGTGCTTGACCTTGCCTTTTCAGTGGTGATTGCTTCATTTTGCAAGATGGATGGACAGGGATAGATGCAAAAAGAGCAACATCAGGTTAAAACAGCCAGCAAAAGTGAGGATTTTTAACCAAAACCTGAGATCCAGCAGCGTGTTCTTCAGCCCCTCAGAGGTGTTCGATCCCTGCTCGGGTGCGTTCTCCTGGCTCCCCATCGCACGCGGTGCCCGTGGATCTGGGCTGGTGCCCACTCCTCATCCTGAGGCTTCACTGACAGTCAGGAGTTTTTCCCTGAAACAATTAAACACTAAGCCAGTGCATGTGCATTGCTCCACTGGAGAAAGGAGCCGGTATCATGGCAGAGATCTCTGGTGGCTTCCGAGATCTCACCCTCCGTGCACCTTGTTCTGCTGCTGGACGTCACCGGTGCTGTGCAGACACCCTGATCACGTACACACCAGCACGCTGCTGTGCTCCTTCCACGTTGAAACAACAACATTTGCCATGAAGACCCAGTGGAGCTCCTGAGCTCATCCCACTGCCCCATTTTGGTGCGTTTTCTGCGGGAGGAGGGGTGGGTCCCACGGCTCCCATCCTGGTGATGGGCCGTCAGCACGGACATCTGGTTTTCTCATGGTGGGTGCAAGAGCACAAGAAAGGTCAAAATGGGTACGAACACTCTGTACCTCAGAGGAACATTTCATGTACAATTTTAAGCTCTTGAGTGTTTCCCTGCATTTCTCGCATGACTCCCTAGGTGGCAGATGCCGCCTTACTGAAGGGAGCTACCACACAACCAAGATTCCCTCAATATTTGGGTGTGTGCTTCTCGATTCTAATTCACACTTAAAGGCTGAATATGAGCATAACAGCTAGATTTTGTCATTCAGTCCACAAAGAGGAGGACATCGCCATCCAACATTTCTCCTCCCTTTGGCGGGACTCCCCGGGACAGAGGGACTCCCCAGGACAGAGGGACTCCCCAGGACGGAGCATGGGGAGCAGAGCCTGGTCCGTGGGGGGGATGCAGGGGACACAGCCCTGTGCTCAGCGTCAGCTCCCGCCCGCCACAACATTGCACATCAGTGCCAAGCTCACCCTGTGTCTGGGGAATTCTTCCCACTATGAACAAGTAACCAGACATTGTCCTTTTAATTACACAGAAAAGAAGCTCTTGTTCCAGAAGGAAAATGGTGAATAACAGCTCTAGTTCAAGTTAGCGGGACCCTGCTTTACTCAGAGTTCTCCCGCCTGCGAGCAGCTTCATGGCTTTCAGTAAGATGCACTTTGCATACGATGAGCATTAGTCCAAGTCCTGTTTTCTCAAGATTTATAGGAAACCGGTACTTCTCAAATACTGAAACAAAGCTGATAAGTGGCTCTTAGCAGACTTGTGAGCAAACCCTAGAAGGCATTACCACAGTTTGTACTAAAATCCCATTTTTTTGACCATCTCAGCAGAATTATTCAGGGATGACTGAGCTGTACATCCCTGGATGGACTCACGGATTTACAGACAATGCCTTCAGGTGAGGGAGGAGCGCAGGGACCTGTGCAGCAGCACCGGGACTCTTTCTGAATCGGCTAGAACCAGCTCCCTGATGGTGTTTTGTTTTGTTTTGTGGTTTGTTTGTTGGTTGGTTTGGTTTGTTTTGGTTTCTTATTATTTTTTTTAACCGAAGACCATTTCCTTGTACTGTCTCCTTTCATACGGCATCACACAGATGTATCCGTGACCTTCATAGATGTCACATCAGCAAAGAACAAGGTTCAGTTAAAAATGTAGTGGTTTCTGATCTGGAGTAAATCAGTGTAGCTTCAGTGGAGTCAGCAGAGATGCTGATTTACACACACTGAGGAGCCTGACCTATGATTACAAATAGTTTAAGTGAATTGTTACTACCGTGCCAGTTCAGGGATCTGGTGATTATACAAGAAAAAGCCTGTGATTCATTGGAACAGATGAGCGTTCCCAGCACATGGAAGTGCAGTGCCCGGAAACGGGCAATAGAACTAAAATGCATTTTTTATCTTTATAAAAGCAGCACATGATGAAGTGTATTTGAGGCTGCCTGATTAAATGCACTCAAACTAATGCGCACAACTAATACCCACCTTGTTCCCTGCCCTCTGAAATCCCATCAGATCTAACGCTTCACCTTTCCGTACCCGTATCGAGGGCAGCAGCTCCAGGGGTCACCTGAGAGCAGCCGCTGTTCTCCTCTGAGCTACCAAATACTTCAAAAACATCATTTAATATGTAGGGTAAGATTATGGTCTGTCTTTGTATTTCTTATCTCTGAGTTTACGTAGCACTAAGACTACCAAAATAAAATCGTCCATTATGCTTGAGGTTTTCAGGAGCCCTCGTCCCGGAGCGGATGGGGTGCAGCAGACCCTGCGGCCGCGGTGCGGGCGGCGCTGGGATGCGCGGGGGACACGGGCAGCTCCGGGCGCACCTCTGAACACAGCAGCTGCTGTCCTGGGGACAGGCGGCAATCGACCAGGCAGGGGACAGCTTGGAACGAATGGGAAACGTTGTCCCGTTTTCCACAGAGCTGGGCAGAGGATCTGTGGTGTCAGCGCTCGCACTCTGGAGACTTTCGCTAACGTGCTTATTTCCACAGAGAGCAAGATGCCGCTGCACCCCGTGAGCCGGCACAGCGATCCCCAGGGCCCGGTGGTGGACATTACAGGTACAGAAACACCCGTGACAAACCACCCTGGCCCTGAGATACACCTGGGCCATGTTCCATGCCATGCATGACTTTTGACCTATTAAATCCCCACCAGAAGTGATAAATTATCAGATGTATTAATGCAATTGCTCCAAAACAGAGCTGGGAAGCTTTATAAAGTATATTTATAGCTGTTATTATGTGTGTGATTCTCAGGGGACTCAAAAGTAGCAGCCGGTAAAATACCTGTCAGCCAGGCCATCATCATTAGCGATGACAATTAGCAAATCTGGGGTTTGCTCACGGCCCGGGGTTCGGTTCGAGGTGGGGCTGATGTTGAGGCTGCTCTGGGTGTGTGGAGCCGTTACCAGCAGCTGCCCTGGACTCTGTGCTCCGTGTCCTCCCAGCCCTTTGCCTTGCTTTATTTTGCTTTCTTTTTTTTTAACCAACTTGTTTTCCTTACCTCGATCAAGACTTTTTAACCTTATTCAACCCTACATACCATCCGTTTATCAGCAGCACACTTCGAAATCCTCAGATAAAAGGCAGCCTATAAATGCAACAAATTAAATTTCCAAAAGGAGTTAGGCAAGATAAGAGAAGTTCCAATCCCTATATTTGCATTTTAAGGAAATGAGAAGAATCTGGGGCCTGTGTATATTCCAGAATATTTTTGGATCTAGGCATTTCACTTTTATTATTCAGGTCAAAACAACATTCTTTGTGCCTTTTACCTTCAAGTGATTGTGTCTCTATTGTTTGACCTCAGCTTTACAAGCCTATTTTATGATTTAGGTAATTAGCTGGGTAGTATGTAGGTATGCATCTGCATATATAAATGCTTGTAAGTCTCCTTGGACTTTAGAAATAAAGAGAGTTTCCAACGCTGCGAACACTTCCACAAACACTTAAACATCCGTAATTAATGCCATGGAGATTACAGAAAGAAAACAAAATGCATTCCTGAAGACAAGGGACCATTACTTACATTACCAAAGCGAGATTAAATAGAGACGCCTGTCATGTAATAGGTCAGCTGAGAAATTCCCAAGTAAGTAAACTCAGATTAAAAATCGCTGGTTTTTCCGGTGACCCTTTTGTTCTCAGGACAGGTTTGTTTATGGGAATTTTAGAGTCATTCTGGAATACTCAGAGGCAGGGGGTAAATTAAATGGAATTAAATCAACAGTGGTTCCTGCAGTTCTTGTGTCAAAAGCCTCTTTGGGTGGAATTTTGTGGATCCGGCGAGTCCTGACAGGCACACGCAGCAGGGTCCTGCGAGCGGCTGCTGAGCCCCGCGCTGCCCGTGCTCTGCAAACAGGGCCATACAGGAGTATTGCCGTGATTTATCTGCCGGAGGAGTGAGGGTCTCGCTGGACTGCAGAATGCAGCTGGACCAGCCTAATGAGCACATTCTTCACCATCAGAGAGGCTGTGGAGGGCTCGCAAATATTTTAGACATGATTCACAGAGCCAAAAGGTCTTGTTTACCGATATGCTATTTATACCTGGCTCAATTAAACCTCTGGAAAAAAAAAATAAAAATTGAGGATGCCAACACTGGCAGTGCTGTTGGAAGTGAGTATCTCCTCATTAAAAAGGTTAGAAAAACACCATTAATAATTTTGATAGATTCTTTCCAGCAGATTTACACCCTAGTCTTTGCCCAGCTGCATCAGGTAACATATATAGTGGGTTTATTGTATAGTAGTAGTATTATTATAGCAGATGAGCTCAGTCAGAGTGTCGCCGTGCCCCGGTGGCCGTGGGTCTCAGGTGCTGCGTCCATGGGACGAGCTCTGCACCCCACCAGCCCAGCAGGGAATTGAAGACCTTGCCTCAAAATTCACGTTCATGTGCGCAGAGCCTTCCCGATCCGCGATCAGCGGCAGCTCCTGGAGGGGTCTCCTTGCAGAGACCTCATTCCCCCCCGATGGAGGGAGAGGAGCCTGGGGGATAAACCTGAATGCTCCTGTGGCACTGAGCACCAGGAGCAGTGCCATGAAATATTGAGATGTAAATAAGTGGTGGAAAGTAAGCACAACAGCCTTTATATAACACTTTAAAAGGATGCGCCCATTAAATAATAAAGGTATTGTTCCCTTAATACACTATTAATAAATTTCAAACCATCATATCTTTAAAAAAAAAAACGTACTTCAGTCAAGTGGAAAGCAGACTAATGTGGATTTAGAAGGAGGTTGGGAGTGCAACAAATTATAAATGCTTTCTACTTTATCAGCATTACAGAGTACTATTAATTTTAAAAATAGCTTCTAAAAACATACATGGCATACCATAATGGAGATGGCTGGGTTTCAATACATCATCCTGATGACTCTTTCCCCAGCAATGCGCTGCGCAGCCTCACCACGCTCTGGTTTGCAGATACGGCGTGTGCTGCAGCCCAGTGTCCCAACCGTGGCTCTGGTGCTGCTCAGGGCTGTGCTCTGGTGCTGCTCAGAGCTCAGAGCTGTGCTCTGGTGCTGCTCAGGGCTGTGCTCCATGTGCTGCTCAGGGCTGTGCTCCATGTGCTGCTCAGAGCTGTGCTCCATGTGCTGCTCAGGGCTGTGCTCTGGTGCTGCTCAGGGCTGTGCTCCATGTGCTGCTCAGAGCTCAGAGCTGTGCTCCATGTGCTGCTCAGGGCTGTGCTCTGGTGCTGCTCAGGGCTGTGCTCCATGTGCTGCTCAGGGCTGTGCTGGGACCCAGGGGCTGCGCAGGGACGTGCTCGTCGAGGGTGGGGGGCTCATCATCCCATCATCCCTGCAAAACTCTTTTCATCCATTATCCCCAGGGAGAGCTGGAACCAGACAAGTAACACGTACTGTGAATGGTTAAAAATAAAGATGTTAACGGAAAATGCTAATGTAATGGAGTAGCTCCTTTAAAATACTTTGCCTATGAAAGTTTTCAGGGCTAATTGGTGTGAGCATCCTTAGAATGGTGCGTTATGTCTGTCTAAATGATGGAGGAGGCAGTTTCCATAGCAAGGACTGCTTTTATTGACTGCTTAAAGGAAAGAGACACATAAAACCCTAACTGAGGCCAGAAAATGAATTAGAAAACTCCCTGGGTAGCTCTAACTTATACTCGAGCTTGCTTGCTTGCCTTTTTTCCTACTTTTTTTCTTTTTTCCTTAGACTGCACCGTTCTCTACTTCTCATAAAACAGCAATTACAAAGATGACAGAACTCAGCAACTCGTTCGGAAAGGCTTGGGCAAAGCTCGGCCTCCTGCACTTCCCTGGCAGATAAAAGTATTACTTATGGAGCATGTATGTGCTGCACTAGTGTGTTCACTAATCCCATTTTATTTTATTTAGTAACATAAGAATATCCCTAATTTAATCAACCTTTACTGTACACCTAATTCAACCCGAAAGACCAAAATTCACTGAAAGGCAAAAGGTTTGTTCTCTAAAAGCATTAGAACAATGATCAGACACTAGCTCAAGCTGTAATGCTAAGGTTAACTAAGTCATTTGTTTTATTACTTTATCACTTATAAAAAATGAAATTGTCCACCTAGAAATGGCAAACTCCATTTACCTGTGTGCTGGTCTGTCCAACACCCTCCCTTCAGGCTCCTGCCTCCCTGCCAGCAGATTTCTACCGAGTTAATTAGTTTTTGTTGTCTTTTGGAGGCTACAGTAATTGAATCTGTCTTTGTGCTCTTCTTTGCCAATGTCCAGCTACGTGGGTTTGGAGCTGCATTGTCATGTTCTTAGCCAAATGAGTATCAGATGCAAAATCATCTCTCTTTGCAATGCTTAAGTGGCACTGTTTCCCCTGTTGTTGATGTGGTTATACAGATACATGGTTCTGCTGGAACCATGGTGTATAAAATCTATACGATGACAGGCACAAGGAAATTCCCTTGCCCAGATTTACTTCCACACGCCAGCTAGGAGCCATAAACGTGTTTTTTTGGGGCCGATGGCCACGTTCCAACCCGCGTTTCGGATGTGTGTATGTCAGGCTGTGATGGACGGGCACACATGACGGTCACAACCGGCCACCGCCAGCGAGTCCCTCTCCTTCCCACATTCTCCCAGTACGTCATATGTAAGTTTAACATCCAACGGCACTTTCTCCAGATGATAACTTGGGCCATCGTGTGATGCTTCCATAAGAACAGCTTTAGCGCTCCTAGTCCCGAACACAACCAAGACAGTACAGCCACCGATTACAAACGCGTTTGGTGGATTCAGATTTGCTGTGGTGGTTGGGCCCCTCACTTTATGTGGGGTTGCAGACCGTGTCTGTGCTGCACCAGCTCTACAACAGCTCGGACGTTGTCCGTTATCTCCTGCCCTGTAGAAAAGTGTGAGCCAACACGAGGACGAGCTGGGCCACGAGCGGGCACACGCAGGCTGCCAACGGCAGTCTGAGCGGCAGGTTAAGTCTGTTTGTGCGGGATCCAGGCACGCTGCTAGCTGGAGCATCGTTCTCTCATTTTTCCTATTGTATTATGATCAGCTGCTATTATTTGAGAGTGTTTCAGCTCCATTCATGATGCATACACAGAAAAATGTTCCGCACCATCATTCTGAGAGTAAGCTCTCTAGCTTAAATGAAACATGATTGTTTCTGCTTCAAGCAAATGAGAAGAGACTTTAGATTTTGCACATCACTGAGTTCTACATTTTGGCATTGTTTATTTTACTGAGCCTACATTAAAGAATTAAAATATTAATATAGTGGTGTTATTTCAATGGTAACTTGAGTATGTCTCTCATTTATATGAATTTCCCAGGAGAGAGATGTTTCAAAGGCCCGATCGGAGAAAAGAAATAACTTTATCTTTTCAAACGATGAAAGATCCTCTCCCATATTCCCAATTGCAGGTTTCAGTGCCGCATCCCTCAGAAAGCACCACCAACGTGCTCAGCACACGGCAGACGTCCCACGTCCTCTGCTCAGCAGCTGACCGAGCCTCGCTAAAACCACAAAGGGTCATTTTCAGGTGCGCGTCCCTTTGGGCAGCGCCGTGTTTTAACAGCCCGTCCGTCTGGGTGCCGGTTCGGACACGAGCTCCTCGCGGCAGCCACGGGCGTGTTTCCCACGGCAGCTCGGCAGAGTTACGGCTCCCTAAATCAAATTAGCAGACAGCGTCTGAGTGGGAGCCTCCGCGAGATGAATGAGCTGGCAGGTTTTAAAGAGTAACAACGAGGTAATAAACAAGATTAACACAAAACTAATGGAGGAATGGAGATAAATATAGGGAATGTCCATGTAGTGTCAGAGGGGGTTGCATGCCAGACTTCTGGCAACGTGTTTGAGACAGGAGTAGGTAACTCGTACCTACTAAATCACTGACATAAATCCTACGCTGTGTTAACGGAACATGAACGATCTGCTCTGGAATGAATGGGAAAAAGAAAGGGAATTCACTGTTGGTGATAAAAGGAGCTGCTAAGCTCAGCTGCTGGCTTAGTTGGAGCCAGGTTTAGTTGGAACCAGGTTTGGGAAGACAGTTCAGCTGCCCGAGGATGCTCCATTCCGTCCCCAGCTCCAGACTGGTGCTTCTGAAGCGCTCCGTGTGCCCGGGGTGCCACTAAAACAGCTCCATAGCTGTTGTTTGGGAAAAAAAGAGGGAATTTGTAGTGGCAAGTTGGTTCTGAATTACATACCCAGGCCAGCAGGAGGTGAAATGGCCCATTCCTCCCCTTCCAGTCTGAGAACATCCCTTTCAAAAGCCAAGCCCACCCCAGCCCAAAACCTGCATCCCAGTTTTGCAGAGAGTTCAGTGGGTCAGATCTCCAGGTACAGCCTGGAGTCTTAGTAATTTTTGGTTAAATATTAATTAAACACAGTTTATTGATTAACAGGTAGACTTACTACTAACAGTGAGCTACTACTAACAGAAGCACAAAAGCCTCTCCAAAGAAAAAGATTATTTTGTGGCTGCAGCACAAGGCTGAGACTTTGCAGCTCCGATGCAGAATTTCCCTCAGTGTAAGCGGGGCTTGTGAGTTCCTTGTGCTTCAAACTTCTCTGGACAAAACCTGGGTAAGGCCAGGAATAGTGCCCTTTGTTATGTGACCTGACGCACTCAGAAAAAGGAGCCAAGCTTCCGAACAGAGTCCATCGGGTCCCAGCTCTGTGCCCCCCAGGTTCCAGCT
Organism: Pampusana beccarii; assembly: GCA_013399365.1. NCBI lineage: Eukaryota > Metazoa > Chordata > Aves > Columbiformes > Columbidae > Pampusana > Pampusana beccarii. The sequence goes on from VWYH01004592.1 coordinate 79,408, forward strand.
GAACAAACGCAGTAATTAGTGATGCGAGAGCAGCGATGGCTCCTGCGCGCGCTCCCCAGGACCCACGGGCTCGCGAACCCCCATTGCAAGGCAGAGGTTGTCGAGAGGAGCCCGGCTCACGGTTTGGTGTGCCAGCTCATGCTTGGATGGAAATCCTGTTCGGTGCCCTTGCAACTGTTCGAGCAAATAATGGAAACTCTTACATGTGTGGTTCCATCTGCTGCGGCTCGGGACCAGCCCGTGTGGCACACAGGTGCCTTTCATTTCTAAGTGCTGCGTGGTTTCAACTTGCAAGAACATTTGATAAACTGTAGCTAAACTACAGGGAAATACACTTTATTTTAAATCCATAGTTGTTTTTTGAACTTGTAAGCAACCAGTTAAGCTAGATGGATTCAGAAAGGCCCTGCAGTGTTTTGCTGTTGAAATACAGAATGATAAACACCATTTTTCTTCAGTCCCTGCAGAAACAAGACAGCCCAGGGTAACATAAAATTTTCTTTCACTTCTTTCCAACAATGGCACATTTCTTCTTTCAGAGGCTGATTAATATTTATTACCATAGTAAATGGCAACTTAAATACATGCCAGCGGTTCTGCAGTGTATCACCAATTCAAGGAGCCAAGACCCGTCCCGGCAGCCTGCAGCGGGCCCGTGGTGCTGCGGCCGGGCCGGGCCGGGGATGCTGGGGCCGGTGTCACCACACGGCTTGTGAAAAGCTTCTCTGAAACCCTGCCAGGAGAGGCTGTGAGGCTGGAGCTGGGGGAGGCTTTGGGGGCTGTTTTTCAATTAAGAAGATACTTTGCAGAGGAGGAATCTTCGGGTTTGGGTATTTTCCTCCTGAGATTCCTGAGTTGTTTTCAGATGTGGTTTTTGGGAAGTTAAAAGAGGGCTCTTAGTGTCAAAATGAAGAACTATTTAATCCATAAAACTACATATCAGGCTCTAAAGAGTAGCATCAGATGACGTTAGTTCTACTTTGTTAATGGTTCTAGTTCTTAACTACAATGATCTGCAAAATTACTGTTGTTACGTTTGTGTTCTTTGAACTCTAAGATTACTCACTCCGGTGGTAAAGGTCCAAATGCCACAACACTTCAGTGTTAAAGCCAAGCAACCCAAACAGCCTGACACAGGCACACACGGAGCGGGTGACACAGGTGACACGGGACCGAAACAGAAGGCCGCTGCTTTATTTACACGTACTTGGGATGCACGATAAGGAACCAGGGTTGCTGGACTGGGAGGTCTCTGCCGTTTGTCAGCTGCAAGATTTACAGCCCTGAACCAAAGGGCTCCTGCCCCAGGGCGGCTTTGCCACGGCTCGGGCACCACAACCGGCTCCCATGGCCACGCTGTCTAACCCTGGTCCCTGTCCACCCCACCAACCCCATCATCTCATCATCTCCACCATCTGTCCCACCGTCTGTCCCACTGCCTGTCCCACCGTCTGTCCCACCGCCTGTCCCACTGTCTGTCCCACCGCCTGTCCCACTGTCCGTCCCACTGTCTGTCCCACTGCCTGTCCCACTGTCCGTCCCCGCACTGCCTGGCCTTGGACAGTCACCTACGTCAGCTCAACACAGCCCTTCGCCCTGGGACGTCCCTTCTGGGACATCTCTTCGTTCCTTTGTGCACACCCACGGTTTTCTCAGGAGCTTTTGCCTCATCCAGATGCAATTTCCTCCCCTCCCAGATCTGTTGTCCCTCCAGGTGGGACAAAGGTGGCACAAAGCCACATCTCCCCGGCAGAGCGGCCAAGGATGCGGCCGGCGGTGGAGACGCGCGGTGCAGCGCCGCCATGCTCTCGGCACACGGCGAGAAGCTGATGCCAACCACGGGGCTTCGCCCATCACGGCCCCGGCAGCCGGCCTGGCTGGGCACAGGAGCCGCTGGTGCCGGGGCAGCCGCTGCCCGACGGGCCCGTCTGCCCTGGAACAACCTCCTCTGAGCAGCTCAGCCGAGGCAAAAGTTAAAAACCAAAAGATCCTTGATCCAAAAGGAAAGGGCAAAAAGGATGATTCATTTTCTTCACAAACACTATATGTCATTTCTTACTTTATAGATAGGCTTACAGGATTCAGAGTGCCCGACTGATACATGATTTTAAGAGCTTTACTCACTACAAATAATCTTTTGATGATGAAACTAACTGCGTAAACCTTGGAAGAAAGACCTTGCATGAATATAGCCAAATTAGGAAACCCATATCGTAACAGCTGTGTTCGTAACCACATGTATTGCTGTTTTATTTTTTTAATCTACATTACTGAATCTATTTTTGACTACAAACTCGATGACTCATTTGATCACAACCAGTGAAAAAAACATAGCATGTTGCCACAAAATATTTCTTAGGGTTGATGCAGTACTTTTTTTTCTTTCCACTGCAATCTTATATCTCTTTACAACCAACCATGGGCAAAATCAGCACACACAGGAATCTGGCTTGGTTTATTCAATAATCAATAAGAAAGGAGCTGCCTGGATTTCATTGACATTTGTCTGCCTTTTTGTTTAGTATCTTCCATTTATTTTTCTGTCGCTTTTCTTTAATCTGTTGCTCTGATTGAGATGGAAGCTTCTTCAGACGTATTTCAACCAAACCCGCAGTTTTACTACTGCGTTTACGGAAGAGGGGCAAAACCTTAACCAAAAGCAGCTGCGGAGCAGTATTTTCAAATTCATTTATCCCTTTATGTTCATACAGAGAAAAATTGAAAATTAGCCAAGAATGTAATACCACGAATTCTCTCGCTGGAAAACACGGCATAGTTTGCAGTAATCCCTTTAGCCATAGCTTCAGCTCCTGCTCCGCAGGGCACAAACTTGGCTCTCAGAGCGGCCAAAGCTCCGCGCGACGGCCGCGGCTGCGCTGGTCACACACCGGTGAGCTCCCCGCCCCTTCGCCTGGGTCACGGCATCGCAAACAGTTATGGTTGTTGGCCATTTCTGCTGTCCCTGGGCCAAATTCTCCCTTGCGCCAGCCGAGGAGCAGGTCAGGCTGCTCTTTGGAATGAGCAGCATCCTCGTGGCTCTGCCCTGGGACTTCATCCTCCACATTCAGACGCCAGAAGGGCTGGAAAGTTGCTTGCTCCAGTCTTCAAAACCACGGCTGAAACAGCACGAGTGGCAGGAACACAAATGACAAATAAAGCTGCAAACTCAACTGAGTTGGACCTTGCAAAATCCATCCTAGAATGTACAAATCCTGACCTGAGAAATGGGTATTGCTCAAGATGCTTTAAATCACCGAGAGTGATGCTCTGGAGAGACGGGTCTCCGCAGATGACCTGACAGCTCCCCTGTCCTCTGCGGCTCCGACAAACTGTGGCAGACCGATAAAGACAAACTGAAAGGAGACGGGAAGTCTGGCGTCACCCTCAGCATCTTGTCAGAAGCAGCGAGGAGCTCTGCTTGGCTCAGAACCGATGACTAACACCAAGCTCTTGCTGCCACTCTGTCAGCTGGAAACTGGGTACGGGCTTCTCCCTGCAGAGCTCGCTGACCGCCGGCTGCACGGGAGGAACAAACAGCCCGGTGCCACCTCTGCGGGGATAGTTCTGTCCTGATAAAACCTGGTGAATCAACAGGAAGCTGAAATCTCTGTTTCTCATAACTGAGCATCTTTCCCGTTTGCCCATTTGTTGGTAATTTATGGGGAATGACTACTGCAGGGATTTAGCTGTGTTTAGTCATCAGATGATTTTGTCTCTTCCTAGCACAGAGCTAAGTATAGCTCAGACTCATTATTCAGAGCCGGTGGGTGCTAACGGGCGCTGGCATCCTCCCCGCTCCGACCCGCCTGCTCCTCCGCAGCCCGCGCGGCACCAGGGCACAGCTCATCCGCAAAGACGGCACTCGGATGTGTATTCCGGGAGACAGGCTCGGTCGGTCGGAAACACGGGCACTAAAGCAGCCGCCACCAGCCGGGCGCAGTGTCCCATCCCCGAGAGCAGCCGCTGCCACATGCTGCCCAAGGGGCTTCTGAGCATCAGAAATCATCTGCCCTTGGTGTGGCTTCTCGCTCTGGCTGTGCTTAGCTATTGCTTGTTGTAATTTATCTGTGTTATCATGAATTACACCGATTCCATATGTATGTTATTGTAAATATAAGCATCCAGGATGTTTTTAGATCTTACTCTAATCTTGGTTTTATTCTCTTCCAATATTAAGGAATCCTAGAGCCCAATGCCCCGCTGCCCAGCGCTGTTTCCTGCTGCTGAAAGGCCTTTGCTGCTCGGGGAGAGCCTGGCCGGGCACCCGAGCCTGCCGAGCACAGCTTTACAGCTGCTGTTTGTGAATAAAGCCAGGAAACAACAACAGAACCGAACCAGCACTTTTATACATCATGTCTCCCTGGAACGGGGCTTTGCCACCCACAAACAGCTTGATTTCTCTCCATGCTTGTCCCAAGTGCAGCTCGTTCCAGGAGCATGGGGACATTGGCCTGAGCTGTGCCTGGGGCCGGGTGACAGAGGGCAAAGCCACCGCTCCCCGCTGGGTCCTGGCCCGTCACCCCGTGCCTCGTGGCTCCCAGAAATCCCTTTGTAAGTTCTTTCCTACTTCCCAGGTTGCCATGTGCGCATTGGGAACGGGAGATCATGTCACCCCGTTGCCATTCCAAATGTTTCTTGGGGCTGCCAAGCCCTTCGTGGCACGGGTTTGAAAAACAATATCCCTGTTCCCTCTGCTCGCTCCCAAAATGCCTCTGGAAGATCAGGTTCAGATGCCATCCCCAGAGGGACTTTACCTCTCCAGAATTTCTCTTTTGCCTTTGCTTTTAACCCAGGTTTTTTCCTGAGGATGTTTCAATACCTCTTCTAAAGAGCCGTAGGCACTGGGTGTCTCTGCGTGGACCCAGCCCGTGCATCCCACAGCTGGAAGCTGCAGAACATCCTCACCTTCTTCTGCAGAACATCCTCAGCTTCTTCTGCAGCCCAAGCAAGGCACAGGGAGCGGAGCAGAGCGCGGCTGGAGCGCGGGGCAGAAAACGCAGGCGCCCGTTCCCAGCGCCCGTTCCCAGCGCCCTCCCAGTGAGGCACCAGCCTGGGCTGCTGGTCGCTCGATTTCCTTTCCACGTGGCCACTGTTAGTTGTATTCCTTCGTTTCAGAAAAGCGTATCGGGGTGCTGAGGACAGAGTGCAATGTGAGCTCTAATAAATCCTGCTGGGGTCACACGCGGAAGCAGATGAGCAAAAGGGACGTAATTAATCATGAAGCACTCTCAGAAACTGAATACAGGTCAAAGTGAGCCTGGGGTATCTGACTCCCTTCTCTGCAAGAATGCAGGCAAGAAATCTCAGAAAAGTGTACCAACATGTGAGACATTAAACCAACATAAGAGTTTAGGATTTATTTTTTCCCAAATTCCAGTTGCAAAGAGGCAGTTCAGCCCTGCGCTGTGGCTGTGCTCCCTGCTCCTGGAGCTCTGACCACACAACCCAGGCTGGATCCTGGTTTCTGTTATCTCAGCGTGGGATTTTCCTGGACTCGGCCGTGATGAGGAAGGGGAATGGTGGGGGACAGTGGAACGGGGGAGCCGGGGGAGAGAGCTGGGAGCACTGGAACCCCGGACCCCACAAAAGGCCTTTGTGCAGGACCAGGGCAGGAGGGGGAGTTGGGAGCTGCAAAGAACACCTTGGCATTTCATGTAAAAACTAGCCCGAAGGCAATAGGTTGTTATTCAGTGTTTAACACACTTTGAAAAAAACAAGAGAAACAAGCAGTTTATTCTGCTAAAAACATTCCACGTCTGCCTTCTGTGACAAACTGCCCCAGCACATTCCTGCCTGATTCGCAAAATCTGTTACCCTGCGCTGGGTGACAGAGCCTGCGACAGCAGGACAGAGGGACGGCAGGACAGAGGGACGGAAAGACAGTCGCCAGCCCAGCCAAGAAAAGAGACCTGGTTTGAGGGCTGCCAGCTCCCCCCAGCCCGGGCCCATCCCTTCCCCTCTAGACCCTTCCCGGCGCCGCCGCTTTGGGGCGGCAGCACCTAAACCCGCCATTCCCCTTTGCCCCCGTTGTTTCCGCGCCCGCGGGGGCTGCGCAGAGCGCCGCGGAGCCACGCACACGTGCGCGCGTTGCCCGGCGCGCCCCGCCCCGCCGCACGCCATTGGGCAGGAAAGTTTGCTGCCGGCGGCGGATTGGCTGAGGACGGCTCGGGGCAGCCGCGGTCGCCAATGAAAAGCGGCGGTCGGGCAGCGCGCCCCGGGCGAGCGGGCGCGGCGGGGATGGAGCTGGGACCGGCCGTGCAGAAGGTGGGTCCGGGGCACCGGGCTGGGGACAGACAGACATGGGCGCTGCGTGGGGTGCCTGTCGTGCCTGTCCCCCTTCCCTCCTCTCTGGGTGCCCCTTGCCCGCTCGGGGCTGAGCGGTCCCGGGGAGCGGCTGCGTCTTGGGGAAACGACGTCCGGCTGCGTGCGGGGCGGGGCGGGGCGGGCGCGCACCTGGGAGCCGCCGTCACCGGCAGGAACGTTAATCTTTATTTTTTTCTTTTCCCCGTATCTGCTCGCCTCCTGCCCGCTGTGCTTGCTCCCGGGCTGCGCTAACTCGGGGAGGTGCTGAGCGCCCTCGGGTCCGGGTGATAAACGCGCGTCCAACACCCCGTGTTACGGCGGCAGTTTGCTCCCGTTTATTTCTTTCCTTGTGTTTATGTGGCATGATTCAAAACTCTAGAGCCCAACTCCCCTGAAACTGTTGCTATACTGGTTTTGAGTAAGGAGCTGGAGAGGCAAATGGTGCAAAGAGAAGGAATGTCCCAGAGCATGAATATTGTGTGACTTATTAGATACTCTGGGTTAAGAGTCGACAAAAATATTTCCTGAAGTGCTTAAACATTCCCTGTATCTCACTAGTGGAGCTCTGGCTGTGTGGTGCTGGCATGCCCTGGGTCTGCCCAGCCAGTGTTCAACCGCGCCTCTGGGTTTGTTCTTATTTCTATACGAGAAATCTACTTCAACAAAGCTTTTGCTGGAAAAGCAACTGTTTGTTGTCTAACTTGCATAACACTGACCACTCTCCTTTGAGCTCGTGTCCTTGGGAGAGTTGCTCATCTCCTTTCAGCCCCTCTGGCAAGTGCTTGCTCCGTGCTGGGGCCACCAAATGCTGGCTTTCCCCAGGAAATCCCGCAGCTCTGCCACGGCGTCTTTTGATGAGCAAAAGAACCAGAATAACTGAAACGTCCTCTTGGCACGGCATTAAGCTGAATGGAAGGGGTTTTAATTGCTAACTAAAAAACGTGTGGAATGGGTTGTCAGGGAGCAGCTGCTCTGACGACCTTTCTTGCTGTACCTTTGTCACTGCATAATTAGGAGATGAGTTAAACACTTGACGCTGGCGCTTCTCGGTTTCCACGTTGTTGTAATCCCATGGCCTGATGCCAGATGGCCCCAACTGGGCAGCGCCCAGTGCTGTGTCCTGGGAACGGCCTCTGTGGGTCTGCTGGTGTGCAGGGGCACCTCTGGGGTGAGGGATGGCACCCTGGGCCATGAACTTCTGTGAGAAGTTTCTTCCCACCGCTGCCCTTGGATGTCCCTCCATCACTGTCGGGATGGGAAGGAGCCTTTCTCTGTAGAGGTGTAGCTCCCTCTATCCCATTAGATTTGAACTGTGCTGCTGCTGGATCCCAAAGAAGACGGTTTGCTGGGTTTTGTGGAAAACAGGGTGCTCCTGTGGTCACCCTGGGCAAGCGGTGGTGTTGGGCAGCAGGGCTTGCTGGCTGCGTGGCTCCTCCCTGCAGCACAGCTGCTCCCTGGGTCCTGCCTGAAATACCCTGTTTCTGGGTGGGAGTGAGGGTTCTTCGTCCCCGGTGCGGCCCCGCAGGGTGCCCTGTCCCCACGGCCCTCAGGGGTTGCCAGGGCTTGGCAAGGCCCTGCTGGGAAGGTCCTCTCCGTGTCATCCCCAGGGACTCGGAGCAGCGGGTCCTCAGCCAGCGGGTCCCTGCTGCTGACCTTGGGCCATGTCTGCAGGGCCCTGCTGGGGAGGGCACCCTTGGGTGCCAACTGGGGGCCCTCGGGAGGCTCTGACTGAGCACTGAGTGGAGATGGATCCCATGAGCATGAAAACTGACCCTTTTCCACGGGCGGCTGTGGGTTGTGTGCTGTTTGAGGGCTTTTGTCACACTGCAGCTCCATTCCCACCTTGTCCAGAGGGACAGGGCCCTACAGGGCACCTGCAAGGCTCGTGAGTGCAGAAACCATCAGAACCGTCCAAAACGTGGGGCTGGATGCTTGGAATGGTGAAGGACAAGCTGTTATCTTTAATTTCCCTCAAATGTGTGAAGGAACCAGCACAGCGTGTCTGCAGGGGAAGGGGGCAGTTCTGGGGTGCCTCCTCGGGGGCAGGAGGGGCCGCCCGGGACCCCCTGCACGGGCCAGGGGACGCGATGCCCTGCGTCCCCATGTCCTGACGAGCCGTCTGGCTCCTGTCACCTGAACTGGAGCCAGGCATGGCAGTATAAAAAAGGAAAAGTCCCAGCTAGTTTGCACTTCAAAAGGGATATGAAATAACATAATAAAAAACAAGGAAAAAAAAAACCCACAGACCTTGGATCGCTGTCTGAATAATATATGTCCAAAGACAAATGGGCGTCTTTGCAGTAGATGGCTGTTTAATTTCCTGAATCGGGAGAAGGGCACTTTTTCTGGGCATGGGGTGGAATACTGTCAAGTTTTAATTTGGCTTGGCAGTGTCGCACAACCAGTCTGAGCAAGTCGGGGAAGGCAGGTCTGGAACTCATTAGGGCTTGTTGCAAGGCCCTGAAAATTTGATTTTCAATCACTGTTGGGTTTAATTATTGTTGATGTCTTGCCTAGTGTATTATGGGATTCTTTCTGAGGAAATTAAAACAGCGTGAGTGGGACAGCGTTCTGTTTGGCAAATGGGTTGTTTAGATTAAATGCTAAATGGAGAGTTAAAACTTGAAAGAAAGATAAAGCGTGATGGCTGGCATTTTGTGCCTTACTGGAGCTGGCTCAGCTGGACTGTGCAGGCAGCGGGGTTTGTGTACTGTTCCCACTAAATTCAGCCCATTTTTGTCAGGAGAAGAAAATAACCCAGTAAGCTAAAAGCACCACCCAAAGCCAAGATAAAGTTTACTCGGTTAACACAAATTTTGGTTCTTTTTCTTCGGTTATTTAGCACGGGTTTTTGCAGACATCTGAAGCAGACTCTAGGATGGAAAAGGGTGTTACTGCTGGTGGGATACGTCGGCCCCAGTGTCTGCGGGGTCTGGGTGATGGGGAGAGGCAGGAGCCGCCCTTCTCCATCAGCAGCGCATCCCCACGCTCCAAGGTTCCCGCATCCATCTGCAGACGTGGATGGGAGCGCTGGTAAGGGTTGGGAACTTGCCCTTTGTAAAGTCCGAAATTTTAGAACTTTTGAAAGAAACTTGAGGGAGCGTTGGAGACTCAGCTTTTTCACTCATGTTTTCATAACCTGTGTCCCTCGAGCAGGGTGTGGGGGAGCCTGGGCTGAACCCCCGCACACATGGCTGGTGTCGTGGGGACAGACATGGCTCCCGAATAACAAGGGTCATGCCCAGAAATAGGTTTCTGCAGCACACACCTGGGACCCCTCTGTTCTGCCCAAACCACTTCCAAGCGCTTTGGGCAGGCAGCGGTACAGATGCAGCGAGCGCCTGCAGAGATTCGCGTTGGTCGTTTAGATGTGCGAGCACTGTCAGTAACTGTGCAAGCAGCTTCACCTCTGTTGCGAGCTGGACATCGCTGTTTTTAACAATTAGCCCACTGGAAGTTATTTATCCCTTGCAGAGGTTTTGTGTTCACGATTCCAGGTCATGGTCTCCAGTAGCAGAAGCTCAGTGTTTGGTTGTGAGCAGTTGGGACTTTCTCTACAAGCCTCCTCTTGATGGACAAGGGCTGCTGTACCGTGCCAGCGACGGGTTCCAGATGGCCGGTGGCCTGGGGACGTGGCTGTGTCACCCGTGGGCCCCCGGGAGCTGATTTGTACCCGTGGGACCAAACCGCAGCTCTGTGAGCAGCGTCCCGGTGCGGGAGCCCGGGGAGGAGGCGCTGCTGCAGCTGTCCCGGGGAAACAGATGTGGATCTTAACGCAGGAACCTGCTTAGCGCTGAACGAGTATTTATAGATATGAAATCATAAAGCAGCACATGGGTTAAAGAGTTTATTTTGGGACTTGGACTTGGAGCTAAATCAAGTCCCATAAAATACAATTTACAAGTTACAAAATCCCTCTTGTCCTGCAGGGAGGCAGTGTCTGGAGTGTTTGTTTAGGCTGAGTTTTTTTTCTCTCTTTAAAAAGGAAATATTGCGTTTCAGCCATTCAGGAAAAGAGGTATTCAGATGTCCTAGCTTGAAGCTATTGCTCCATTTAAAGAGGGGGCTCAGAGAAAGGGAAAGATTTCAGGGCAGCTCTTTTCACTTTTTGGAAGAGCAAGAGCTTTGCAATGCTGTTTACCAGCCCGACTCCTCGTATTTTCACTGTCTCGCCTGCTCTAAACCCTTTGACTTCAGCACTTCCAGACATGCAAAAATACACACTTCTAGGGAAGTAACTTTTGCTTGTGCCCGCGATGTTAAAGCCTTGGTTAAGAGAAGCTGGGTGGCACTTGCATACAAACTGCCATGCAAATATCATTATTGATTTCTAGCGCAGTTGTATATGTCTGCTGGAAGCTTTAAATGCTGGAGGTTTATTGCCTTACGTACTAAGCACACAGCCTAATTCTGTCGGGATTAGTTTTTGCGTGGTCTTTGGCAAACTACTCCAGGTAGCGTTTCATTAGGAAGGAATCTCACCGGGATAAAAACCTACTGTTTTCTTATCAGAAGCCTGGGGCAAAGGAAGTTTACCCACAGGTATTGTGGCCGGTTGCCCGAGCCCTGCCGGTATTTGAGGTGGCACAGCCCTTCAGCTTCCGTGGGCATCACCTGCTGGAAGATTGACTCGGCCTCATTCGTTTGCTCTTTCTGAAGCCCTGGAAACGTGTCACTCGGAAGCTGCTCGCCTGTGTGAGAGGGTAACGTCTGTCGAGATTTCGCGGCTCCGGGGCTGCTCGCTCCTTCAGCTGTCTTGTCTTGACCTCCTTGGTTGTAAAATGCAAATAGCAGAGCTGAGGAGACATTGAGGAGGACTCGGGCAGGGCCGTTGTACGGAAATGGGGTGGAAGCGGCTCCCAAAGCACCAAGCGTGGCTGCACGGAGGGTCCGTGTTCCCGGCGGGGTTCGGCGGTGGGGAGGACGCGGCCCGGGCCGCCCCTGCGGGGCAGGGACACCCAGCCCGGAGCTCCGAACCCGGCACGGCTGCGGCTGAATTAAAATGGGGTGGGTTCCTGCCATCCCGTACACCTACTCACAGCTTGGTTTGCTTTTTTAATTAAACCAAGTGTCTGAAGCACCGACCTGCTTGTGGAAAAATCTATTCGTCTCGTTTTTCACAGTTTGCCCTTCTCTTATCGTTAATTCACACATTGTTAGTGGAGAAAGGAATGCTGCCAACTATGTGCTCTCAGAAGAGTGAGATATTTGCAGAGGCTCTGGTTCTGTTGTCTCTCATTCTGTAGGTTGAGATCTGGCACCCCACTGAAATAGTTTTCTCAGACATTGGTGCCTTTGCCTGGTCTCTGTGTTGCTGAAATAAAAGGCAACAAGCTTCATACTTTGCAAAGTTTAATATCAATAAGTGCTTCCATTATTCCAGATGATGCCAACTCATTCACTGGTGACTTAAATAAATCCTGTAGAGAGAATTTGAGATGAAAGACAGTCTTTTGTGTTTTGTTGTTTTTTTCCTGTGAGCGTGGTAATTTGGATAACTGCTTGCTCAGAATCTGGCAGGGAGACAAATTGTGATCAGGTCACGATTACAATAGATGTTTTCTGTCTGTGGAAATGAGAAGAAAATAAATCAAAACAATTCTTCGCTGTTCTCAATGAAACTTAGAGGAGCAAGTGCATCTGTTGATTACTGCGCTTCTCAGAGTGGTGTTTGCCCTTGCACAGATTATTGCACTGGTGGGCCCTGTCGAGGAGCCCCTTCCACAATCCAGCAGGGTTTGCCCAGCCCTGATCCCCTTAGGGAATTTATTGAGAGGTTTTCCAGGAAGGGAAAGCTGTCTAGGAAAATGACAAGTGAGACAGGTCACCTACCCGAAGCATGAATTAAGGTGCTGAGGCCAAGCCCCTGAAAGGAGATTTCCACCAGCCGGGAGATGGTTGATTTGGGCTCTTCTGCATGGAACAAGGGCTTAAACTCAGTATTTTAGGATTCAAAGTAGTTACTTGTTTAAATATCCAAACAAAACGGTGGGGTTTTCAGACATACACAGCCTTTCCCGCTGAACGGCGGGCGGTGGTACCAGGATACCGGAGGAGCGTTGCCATGGCTGCCCCGCACGGGGGAGCACGTGGGGACTCCAGACAGGTGAAAACCAAAGGGCCTCGTTCAAGCCATCACCTCTGAGTTCGGATTTGTTGGACTGACGTGAACCTTTTGCCAACATAGGAACCACTGAAGGGAAAAACAATCTTTAACTTGACCAGACAAGTGAGAAACTTATTTCTTCAAGCGCATCTGCCTTCCAGCTTGAATTAGGAAATTAAAATAGGAGTGAGACTATTTGACATGTGTTTCTTGTTAGTTCAGAGTGGATATTCCCTGGGCTACCTTTTCTATATGAAGCTTTTTGAAACACTGATACCTTAGTGAAGACTCCCAGTAGTGCACATTACTAGGGCGGTTCTAGTTCCCAGCAGATTTGGGGCAGCAGCAGAGGGTCTGGTCGTTCCTGGCATGACAGTGTCCTGTGTTGCCTTAAATTTAGGGCAGTGTCACAGTGTGCGTGTCCCAGACTTGGTCTCTGTGGCTCTGTCCCCACTGCTGCTGCAAATCTGCTTTGCTGGACCCACAACAGGAAGCAAAATGCAACCAAAAAGGCTTTTTGTATGTACAGAGCCTGACTTTATTCCTGCTTTTAACTCTAACCCAGCTCCTTGGATGTGTTAGTGTTTTGCTATTGGGCTTGGCTGGTTTTTCTGCTGCAGCCCATGCAAATACTTCATAGCTTTAACTGGTGGTGGTGAACTTTTCCAGAGCTTGCCGGTACCTCTCTTACACGTAAACACTTACACCCTCCAGTTATTGGAAATCCTTAAGGAAATTTGAGTTGGCTCCCTATTATTATGCAAGCCTAGCTCTATTATAGTTGTATAATGACAACGCATTAATTGCTCTCCATCCATATCCTGAAACTCTTCAACAATTGTACTGAGCAAACCGGTCCCACCCATGTGACTTTTTCCCTTTGTCTTTGTTCAAGGGACTTTCTCAGAGTTGTTAATCTCCAAAATTCGTTGCAGCTGGAGGAACCACACCCAAAACGTTCCCGTGGTCCCTCGGCCTGGCCGGAGCGCTCTGCTGTGATTTATTGGGGTAGGGTATCGAATGCTGATGCTGTGCAAAGCTCTTCCAGAGGCTGTGCCACAGGGTTTCCATTGCAGGTGGGCACTGGGGGAGCGTCTGCCCGCCGGGAAGGTGAAATGAGGACCTCGGCTCTCAACCGCTCTTGTCAACTTGCAGTAACTTTTTGGAAACCAGCTTTTCCTCTCCCCTTCCTAAAAAGGAGGAGAAAACATACTTGAGGTGGTTACGTGTCCCTGTTGCCGTTTTTGGTGTCCAAATAAGGTGTTGTGCAATCGGTGCTTTTGGGATCCAGAAACCTCTGCAGCAGCTGGAGGGCCCCGTGCGGCCGGTCCCTTCTGGAGCGGGGACGGTCCCCAGAGCCCCGGGAGGTGGGGGGCGATGGGCGGCTCACGGCGATGCCCGCAGGAGCAACAGCCCCATGGGTCTCAGCCCCTCCAGAACCTGCTCTGGGGGCGCTTGTCCTCCCCAGCATCGTGCACAGCGAGTCAGGGCGAGCAGAGTCCTCGTGTCCCATCGCTGGGAGCTCCTGCGGCACGCTGTGTGTTCCTGGGAGCTTTGTGGGTCTTCAGCCTGTGATTAATGACCACGTTGGCCAAACTTGCCAAAACTCTGAACCTTATTTCAGGCCCAAGTTCCTCTGAGGATGCAGGTCCAGACTAACCAACCTGCAGCTGGACCCGTGACCCCGCAGGTGCCCTTCTCTTCCAGCCAAAGCCACCCTGTGTTTGCCTGTGGTGCGTGGTGTCTGCACTGCTGATGGTGAAACCGTCCTGCTCGGAGACACCTTGGCCTTTCAGGGTCTCTGGTTCCCGTCTGCATGACTGCCACAGACTCCTGTGATTAGACCAAGGTCCCTGTGGATATGCAGGAGGAAGGAACTCAAGGTCTTCCAAGCGAGGATGGTCTGAGCATCCCTGATCGGATAAGGATCTCCTTGCTTTGGTTATCCTTTTGTACAGTGACTGATTTAGCAGCTGGAGCTGGCTCTGCTTTCCTGTTTCCACCTTGTTTGTCACTTAACCAGGTCTGTGCCGTGGTCTCAGACACGTAGCACACTCTGCTGGAGGTCACAACTAATTTTTCAGGTCTGTCTTGACCCTGTGCCTCCTGCACAGCTGAGGAGAGATGGTATAGGGAGCAGTCTAGTAGCAAAAGGGGGAAAAGCAAACAAACAAAAAAAGCCACAGCAACAAAACCACTTAAGTATTGCCAAGTGCCAGACTCCTGGCTGTATTTCCCTTGTGCAGTGTCAGCAGAAGTGGGTGTCCCTGGCTCGGAGGCTGTGCTGCAGGCACGTCTGTAGCTGCGTTAGGTACCCGTCTGCTGTTGCTGTGCTGGATCCCCCTCGTGTATCCAGCTCACTAAGGTCTGCTAGGGAAAGCAGAACACTGCTGTGGGTTATCTGTGTTCCCGATGTTCAGAGGACTTCTTGATTCTGCAGGGACCCAAGATAAACCAGCGTCTCTGCAGAAGCAGCTGTTAGCAGAGGATGTTGGGGTGTTGGTTCTCCCTGACCGGCTGCCTTCTAAGCTCTGTGAAAATTTTAGGTTAACATTCTAGTGGGGTCTGCTATGGAGTGAGTGTCCTGGGAGCAGGGTGCTGGAGCCACCCTGTACTGCTGTGGCCATACAGAGATGTTCAGTACACCCCAAGGCCCTCTTCTCGTCCCCGTGCAATACCTCAGCCTCCCGTCACTGCCTGCAGGGGCTCAGCAGCCGTCCTGCTCCTGATGCTCTTTGCAGCGAGCTGGTCATTGCTCCAACATCCCTGGGATGTGGAGACCACAACCATGGCAGCTGGTGGGGCTGTGTCCATATACATCGTTATAGGTAAGAGGAGAGTGCTTGTGTAGCTGGAGAGGACATTTCTGCGGGGCTGTGCTCGCGAGAGCTGGTGTGTCCGACTTCGCTCGTTTTGTGGTCTGGAAGCTTGGGCTCTGCCTGTAGCATGAGCCTGGTTGTTTCTAGAGGAGCATTCAGGGAGGAACACCCGAGTTTAATCTGAAATCTCTTCTTTGTGGATGTACCCAATCTCTGGCAGTTAACTGGTTGTGAGGAGAGTGGAAAGAAGTTTCCACTTCTTGGAAAGATCTTTCGAGTCATGTAGATGTGAAAACTCTTTTCTCCACGTGCCGTTGAGGACAGTCCCATCTCAACAAACTCAGTTGTCAAACCAGCTTCAGTAGGATGCTTGGCAAAGGGTCGTTGGCCAGGGTGTGCTGGGCTGGTCCGGGGGTGATGATAACACCAGGAGAAGCTTCTGGAGCCTCGGCTGGGCCGTGGATGGCGCCGGACCCCGAGCTGCTCGGAGCTGCTGTGCGGGGTCCGTCCCAGCAGCGCTGCCTGGGGAGCTCAGTGCTCCTTTCCCGAGGAGTCCAGCTCTAAACCCGCGTGGAGCCACGCTTGGGTTTTTTACTTGTCACTTCTCGTTATAGGCTCCCTATTTTCCAACTCCTGAGCGAACTCACCAGGGTCAAGGATGGCCCTGCCTTTGGCCAGTAGAACAGTGATCCATGGTATTGCTGGCGTATTCCTGAGATTGTTCAGAAATGTTTTTGTGGGTAGAATGGCCTCAATTTCCTATCATTTCACTACCTAAGAATTTCCTCTGCACTGACTTGTTTTCTCTCCTTTAGTAGCAAGAATGCTGTAAGACACAAAAAGCCAAAACAGAACTCTTAAAATGCATTGTATATCTAGTCATGGTGAGAATTTGCTTTTCTTCCAAGCAGTTTGTTGACACAGGCTTTTTTAAAAGACATTACAAATGTCTTCAAGCTCTTAAACTTTATCTCCTCCTTTAATACTGATGTTACCAGATGGGCTTGGGCATAGGTGGAGTGTAAGATAGCCAGTGAGCATTTGTTCCACGTTATCTTACTGGGTTTGGGGTTTTTGCAGTGTCCTGTCTCTCTTTTTAAAAGAAGTCTCCTTTTATGCATATTTGAGGAGCTAGAGCGGAGCTGTGAGGGGAAGCTCCGTATCTGGGCAGGAAGTCCTGCTGACCAGGCAGCCCAGAAAATGGGCAGCGGCTCCTGTTGTGTTTGGCGCCCGCGCAGAGATGGAAACGCGAGCGGCTCAAGCTCCTCGGGGAGCGGGGAATGACGTGTGCCTGGATGTGCCTGGGCTCGGGCCTGGCCCAGGAGAGGCTGCCCGGGGCTCTGAGCTCACGGGGCAGCGGTGCAGCAGTCGGGGAGAAGCACCGTGTCCCCATGTGCCGGGGGCTCAGGTCCACGGGGATGTCCCTGAGACTTGGTGGGGTCACTGAGGTGCCCCAGAGCCCTGAGCCACCCCAGGAGCCGCGTGTTGCCTTGAAGAGCCTCTCAGCTCTGCCATCACTTCCCACAACTGTTTTCCTGTGGCTTCGGACTGGCAGCCGCTGGCGTGGCGAGGAGTGGTGGTCGCACTGACGCCTGCAAAGCGGAGCTGCCCGGGAGACCTGGAGCTGCTGGGCACACAGGGTGCGCTGCGCCCCGGCTGGAGCGGCGCACGGGGCTGGCGACCTGCGCTGCTCTGTGTGTGCCTGGAGCTGTGTGTGGCCAAAGGTCCGGGCTGGGGCTTGTTCAGTTTTGTCCTAGGGGAATGGATGATCAGCTTTTGTTGATTACCCCAAAGGCAAGGATCACCTGTCGATGCCAACGGGCTCAGGTGGGTGTCTGAGTAAAGAGCAGCTAGCCTCAGTTAAACTTGGACCAGGGCCGTGAAGCAAAGTCATGTTTGGACAAGCTGAATGAGTTACCAAGTTGAATAAATTACCAAGAAAGGGGCTTGTTAACTGTGCACTGTAGAGTGGAACCCTGGGTTGTGTCAGCGCAGAGCTCGGGGCTGGCGGTCACCCCACATGTCTGTGCGCTCCGGCAGTGGTGCCCATCTGGCCTCTGAAGTGTCGGGTTGTTTTGGGGGTTCACGTACTGGTTCTTGCTGCTGACAATGCTTCTCCCTTTGCTTCCCCCCTCGTATGCAGTGGAACTTTTCCAAATAAGTTTATTTAATCCAGGTGCTTATATTTTAAATAAACAACCATTCATAGTCCCTTGCCTATACTTAACTTCTGTCTGACTCACTAAGATCAGAGTTGATGAAAAACCTCCGTCGGTCGGTAGACATCTCACACATGGTTCCAGAACCAGCAGGGTTGTAGTGTCTGTGCTGGGATCTTACGTGTCTTTATCAGTTCTGGGGAGCGGGCCATAGCTGAAGAATCAAAAATATCCTGTTTTTCAGGATATTAGAGTCAGGGTGGAGTCTGTGTTAAGACCATTTTTAAGGTGTATTTTTATGAACTCCCGTGGCGAGAGATCTTTCTAGTGGCTTCAAAATATCTGGAAAGACTGCAGGAGGAAAATGAGATGAAAACTACAGGTGAAAGCTGCGACACAAATGAAGTAGCAGTCTCTAGGGCAAAGTGAGCTGAAATGGGCCATTTTGTACACTTTGGGCTGGGTTTCTCAAGGATGAGCAGCCTTGTATGGAGACTTAATATCTGTGCAAAAGAAAAAAGCCGTGCAAAGGCTTGTCATCTACCTCAAAACTGGCAAACCAGCATCCTGCTGTTTCTAGAGCCATCTGTTCATAAAAGCTTCTGTCCTTATTAGCAACACTAGATTTTCCAAGTCAATTAAGTGTCTTTGCAGCCTGAGTGCCATTAAGCAACCTTTTCGTCTTGAAAGCTGCAGAATGTGAGTTTGGATGTCAGAGGAGAGCTGGGGGCGCCCCAGGTCCCTGCGGGAGCTTTGAGGAGCCCAGGAGCTGGTGCTGGGGGGGGACGGGTGGGGTGGAGGAGCAGCTGCCAGCATCACCCCGGCTTCACATCCGAGCTGGGCTGCGGGGCCCGCTGGGCTGGGCTTAGGGCCGGTCACCAGCTAAGCCGCTGCCTGGCCGCCCCTGCAGGGGCCCTGCACACCCTCCTCACAGGGGTTTTGTTGTTTTAACCACCCACAACACTGGAGCGGGGTTGCCGAGCACGTTCCCCCCAGCCAGCAGCAGAGGTGTGGAAATGTGCCGCATTCCCAAAATGTACTCAAGCCCCCGAAGAAAGACCAAGGGGATCCAAGCTGCAGTAAAACAGGTTTAGCTTCGTGTTGTGGCAATGCATGTCCATGTCTCACTGCTTGAGATTTGACTTGCACAGATTCATATGCAATGTATAAACCAAATTGGAATAGCCTTTTAATGAGACCTAAGGCTGCTGTGCACGAGATTGTCTGCCCGGTGCGTGGGCATGTTCGAGGTGTGTGTGCCGTCTCCCCACACTGTTCCAGATGTGCCACTTTCCCTCAGTTTAGGGTGCAAGCCTTCATCCCAAGCATCCCTGCATAAACTGGCGTCAGGGCTGCGTGGACAGTGGTCAGGGGCCATTTGGAAGGTTTGAGACTTCACAGGATGTAAGGCATGGCTGCAGAAATCAGCGTCTGAAGGACAAAACAGGATTAGTGCTCTGCTTCCAAATAATCTGTGAGGATAAAGCCTTTCCAACTGCGGTGTCCTGCTCTTTTCCAGATGTCGGTGAGCCAGCCGCCGTCGGGAAGAGGTGTGCCGTGTTTGCGCTGCAGAGGGACGTGCACGGGCTTCGAGCCACATTCTTGGAGGTAACGACTTGGCCTTGATAGCCCCTGCCCAGACACTGTCCCCTTGGTCCTCTCCGTATTCAGACTCAGTGGCTTCGAGAGCAAGGAACCGCAGAGCACTCGAGCAGCTTTGGGATGTGCAGAGAGGACACGGTGTCTGGCCAGAAACATCTTGGTGTTTGATACTTTATTTCCAGTTTTTCCCCTTAAAAATGCTGATTTAGGTAAACAGCCACCAGTATCAGTAGCTGGTGGGAGCAACCAGTGCTGCAAGTCTGGCTGCGAGCTACTGCCCAGCTCTGCCTGCAAACCGAACTGGGAGAAACAAAGGAGGCTTTGAAATGGAGCTATCCAGATGTCATTAATTAAAAAAGGGTTAGTGCCCTCTGGGGCTGTCTCACAGAACACGGGACTCTTTCCCGTGAGCCGGGAGAGCCCCGTTTGCCGTGGCTGCTGGGGCAGGGAGGGCTGCAGGCTGAGCTGCGGGGCCTGGGGTGTGAGCCTGTCCTGCAGCCTCCAGCACCTCAGCTGCGTGGAAATCTCAACTTAAAACATTCATTTGCTTGGATCTTTTTTTTTTTTTAATTGACTCAAATTCTGGTTTGATTTCTATGTATTCCAGGTTCCTACTGAAATAGAATCATATATAAATACTTGAGGTTATATATATATATACACTTGAGGCTTCATCAGAAGTAGTTTGTCCTTCTGCTGTTAGCATTTGAAGGAAAAGCCGGCCAGCAGAAAGTGGCCTTAGAGGTTTATCTGTGTGGTTTATAGCTATTATAATTTAAATAACGGATACTCAGGGAACAATTCCTCTTGTAGCGGTCACTCTTTAAACAGCAGGTGAAGCTTTGTGAGAGGGGAGGTTAGTGCTCGGCTGCTGGAGACCGGGGAGGGTGGGAGATTTAGTGCTGCTTGAAGGGGTTTGGGCTCAGGGAAAGCGGCGGGTCCCGTGGGGGTGGCTGCGGGGACCCGGGTGCTGGGACAGCACTGGGGGTTTGCAGCTGCTGCTCCATCCCGCTGCCCACCCCTCTGGCATCGGGCACACTGAGTTCTCACATGTGGCTCAGGCCATCAAGGCCTTTTTTCTTATGCCATAAGCTCAGTCTGTGTTTAACCTTTGGAAGAGGCTGAAGCCCGGTGGCTGAGCCATCCCGTGCTCGTGTTCCTCCCATGGCCATAAGGACGATCTCTCTCGTCACCCGCAGGAAAATCTGCAAGTCGTGCAAATGCAGCCAGGAGGATCACAGCCTGAGCTCGGACCTGGAGGACGACCGGAAAATCGGGCGGCTGCTGTCGGACTCCAAGTACGCCACGCTCACCGCCCGCGTCAAGGGGGGTGACGGCGTTCGCATCTACAAAAGGAACCGCATGATCATCACCAACCCCATCGTCTCTCGGAAGGACCCCACGTTCGACACCATCACGTACGAGTGGGCTCCCCCGGGGCTCACCCAGAAGCTGGTAAGATAATCCACGGCGTGTTTAGCTGGTGGTTGTGTCGCTTAATGGGGAACATAACTCAGCTTGGAATGAAGTTATCACGGAGAAATAATAAAACATATGGTTTGCCTTGCAGAGGAAAAAATGCACATAACACTTCGTATTTTGGAAAATTGCATAAATAACCAGAGTAGGTAGGAGAGGGCAGTGGATTGCCTTTTTTTTTTTTAATAGGTTTGCTTACATTTCTAGGAGAAGTCTTAATGGATTTTACAACTAGAAAGCTTGTTACTTTGGTAAAGCCCATGTCCAATAAAAACATTGTGGAGGAGAGATCCCATCTCCGCTGTCCTGCCGGTTGTACAACGCCCGCGCAGGCATCTGCATGCTCCAACACCCCGCAGCGGAGGTGGGAGCGGTTCCTTTGGGTCTTAGGGCATCTGGGCTGGGGTCTGATGCTCTCCCTCCGCACCCCCGGGAGGGCAGTGGGGTGGTGACAGCTGTGGGACACACAGGACAGCCAGGTGACTCCAGAGACCTGTCTCTGTGCTTCTCAAGCAGCGCGGGGCCGGACGGGGCTTCTGGGAGAAGCGATGGAGATGAGCTTTTGGGGTTATCTGGGCAGGAGGAGCTGCCCTGTGCTCTGACCTCCCTCGAGGACAGGGAGGTCCTGCCTGGCTCCTTGAGTCTGGTCTCTTGCAGACCCGGGTGTGAGCCTGTCCCCCCAGCAGCATGGGGGGTACCTGGCTGGGACACATCCGCTAACCTGGAGGGCTTTTTCCAGCAAATGCTTCAGGAAGTTATGCTTCAGTCTGCCTTAAAAGCAGGGGAATTAAATCAATGTGGAAAGCAGTAATATGTTGCATCTAAATCTAGCACTGTTTGTAAATTATTCTGTTATGGAAATGGGCTTTAATGGTAATGCCACAATAACTGTCATCTTTCATACAGCAATTATTTTCTTTGCTTGCTGAGGTAGTCATTAACACCCTGGATACAGAAACAAGCTCCCAGCCCCACCGTTTCCCCCGTGCCTGCGTCCGTCTGAGCGAGCGATGTTGCTGTGGGGTGTGAGCCAGCAGTGCTGCTGCAGGGACAGCTGCTCGCTGCTGCCGGACTCAAACATCGCTCAGTACACTGTCATTAGCGGGCAGTTTTTGCTCTTCAAATTAAGCAAATAGCTTAAAGCTGCTGAAAATTGCAACCAGATTTTTTTTTAAAAAGAAGAATTGGGGAACCAAATGAGAGATCGCAGCTGCAGACCCAAGAGGCAGAGTGATTATTTCTTCTTAAAACCGAGTTGCCATCACTCCCTCGGCAAGGCTGATGGGGTGGCATGCAGTCCGCACTGGGCGTGCAGCTGGGACCTGGGGTGCTAATTGGAGCAGGACACTGGGCGTTAATGGGGGACCGAGGCCCCCAGGCCTGTTTAGTCGCACCCCTCCTGGCCCTGGCAGCTGCCGGGATGTCTGTCCAGCCGCTGCAGGCCCCGGGGGAGCTGGTGAGGGCTGGGAGAACAATGGTGGCGCTCATCCCACCCCGCCTCGATCACTGAGCCTGGGATCGATCACAAGTGTGGGTTTTGCCGCTACATGAGCTGCCGGCACCTCGGGCAGGGCAGGCTCCTCGCCACGAAGGATGCCCAGACCCGGGCTGCTGCTGCTCTGGGCCTGAACCCCAACCGTACCCCATCTGAGGGCAGGTTTGGGGTGATCCCGAGCTGGGGACACTGGGAGCCCAGCAGCCCCCAGCAGCATCCTCCGTGCCTGCGAGGGGACAGCCGGGGACACGTGTGTCCTGACAGCTTTGGGACTCCTCGGAGCGCCCCGGCAGGGCAGGAGCAGCTCGGTTGGAGCAGACAGTGCGGACCAGCTCTGGAGACAACCCTGGCAAGGTTTGGCTGGCAGATGGAGTCACGGGCTCGGGGGAGCAGTGCTGGGTGTCAGCCGCTCTCGGGATGGTTCAGAAGGGACCTGGGCCAGATGGTGCAGAACTGACTCACTCCAGTGGTTTCCTGCTGAAGGCAGGAGCTGGGGCTTGTTTTTAATATTATTGTCGTGGAGTGGATGGGCCAATAATAGGAGGAAGTTCAGAGTGTGTTTTCATTAAGCTGTGCCTGGAGAAGCTATGAAAGGTCCCTGGGGAAAGTGGAAAGAACAGATCATAAAATATCTCAAAAAATCCAGTAGTTAACAGTGAAAAACTAAAATGTTCTTCCTCAAAATTACCTGTGCTAAGGCAGCACAGTAAAGTGTTTGACCATATTAATACATGGTAGCAGCAGAAGAAACAACTTTTTATTATTCTTTATTTCAGTTTTTGTCGGAATGATTCCCCCCCCACACCCCGATCTATTCTCTGGATGCCCTTTATTACATCTGCAATTTTAACTGAGTGTTCCTTTGATCAGGGAGTGAAATCGTACTGCATGTCTGAGCAGAGATTGCCAACCCTCACTAAGCACTCCAGCTACTTTGCAGACTTTGCTGTAGTGGCACTTCCAGCACAGACATTTTGTATGAGCAGTGGTGGGTCTGGCACTGGAGTGGAACAAGACCCTCAGCTGCAGGTGCTGGCACGGTGCTCTCACAGCTCTGGTAGAGGTGTTTGTTAGTCTTGGCATGCTTGTTGAGGATTAAGAATTTATTCAATTAAGATCCTACCACGTAGCTGGTCTGCTGGCGCCCCTGCTGTGCTGAGCCCAACCAGCAGAGCATCTGCCGTTCTGATCTCCAGGGTCATGAGGTGCTGGTTGTGTTCTGTCCAGTTGTCGGGTACCACGGGCAGGATCCCTGTTTTGTGGGGCCTGGGAGGAGCTGTCAGGGAGTTTTTGTCTCTGTTCCTGTAGTTCCTGTTACCAGGGTCCCTCATGTCCACGAAAGCCATCTGTGCAGCAGGTCACTCCTGCAGCTGCACTCAAGAAACGAGAAGCAGCCCTGCCTCTGTTAAATCATTTACCTGTTGCAAATCTTCAGGCAATTGTGCCCTGCAACGCTGCGATCCACCTGAAGGTAGCTGAGGTGGAAACTGACTTTGAAGTTTTTGCAGATGGGATGACTTGTTCACTGTTGTACGAATGTTTCTGTATTGAAAAGTCTGTACTGAACCAGACTGTGTACCGCAAACAGTTAATTGCTTCTCTGTTTTTAAAATCCAGTTCTCAATTGCTGACTGAGTAAGAAACAAACCGAAGGCAGCTGGCGGCCGGTCGGTAAAGCGGGGTGGCAGGGAACCACCTGCCTGCCCCCCGGCTCCTCACACCGCAATGGGAAACGCGCCTGGGGTGGGAACCTCCCTTCCCTGACCCGGCCTAGCTGTGCGGAGCCCGGTGCTGGGGCGATGTGGGACGGGCCCCTCGCAGCGCGCTTTACTCCGCTTTAGAGAAGCAGGTAGCGGCCAGCTCAGCAGGAGACTTTATTTTGGAGAGTTTTTTTGGCATTTACTTTCCGTGTTGCAGGGCACCAGTGACCAAACACATTCCCTTTACTGCAAAATCAATAGTTGGGTAGAGTTGGTGGCTGTCAGTGTTGCATGCAGACTTGGCTGCTACCCGACTGTTGTTCTTGTATTAAGGTTTTTTTATTTTTAATTGATAAAAGAGGATATTTCACTGTAAACTATGCTGCCTGCAGCCATTGAGGGCTATGGGGTGCTCAGGCGCAGCCTCTGCCCGGAGCTCCCCCCATCCTGGCACGAGGCAGCAGGGAAGTGCCTGGGCTCGGGTTTTGGTGTTTATAGGTTTCTGGTCTTTTCAGCAGCCTTGTTGTCAAATTACCTGTACCAGTGGCATGCTGGTGCTGGAGAGGCGGGGACGTTGGGATCTGTGTGCAAACTGGTGGAGCAAGTCTTTGTTGCTTTGCTTTCCTGGCTAGGCTGGGATTTTCTTTAAAAACAAAACCAAAGCACCCAAGCTCCTTTCTGAGGATGAAATGGTTAGGAGTAGCTTGGATGCTACTTGCATCAGAGTAAGTTCTGCCTTTTATTTCTGTTAAAATAACTCAAAGGGAGGGGAAGGGCTGTATTTTCTGCCACTGCTCTGTAACGCAAGCAGAGCATCTGTTTGCAAAGCACCTGTGCAAATAGAGCTGGTGCTCCCCGGGCAGGTGTCTGTGAGTAACCCCGGTGCTCTCTCCATCCCAGGCCATGCAGTACATGGAGCTGATCCCCAAGGAGATGCAGCCGGTGGCGGGGACGGACGGGGCATGCTACCGCCGGCGGCAGCTGATGCGGCAGCTCCCGCTGTACGACCAGGACCCGGCGCAGTGCCGCGGCCTCGCCGACGGCGAGCTGCAGCTCATGGAAGACTTCGTCAAGAAGTACAAGGCTGAGG
This sequence comes from Pampusana beccarii, assembly GCA_013399365.1. Lineage (NCBI taxonomy): Eukaryota > Metazoa > Chordata > Aves > Columbiformes > Columbidae > Pampusana > Pampusana beccarii. The sequence goes on from VWYH01004592.1 coordinate 104,161, forward strand.
CGCTGGGCGTCGGGGAGGTGGCACTGCCGGGCCAGGCCGGCGGGAAGGAGGAGGGGAAGGCGCAGGACAAGAGCATCGCTGCCGACAAACCCCCCGAGGCCACCAACGGGGCCCTGGAGCGCCCGCCCGGCGGGGGACACTACGTGAGTGCTGTGCGGCGTGAGTGCTGTGCGGCGTGAGTGCTGTGCGGCGTGAGTGCTGTGCGGCGTGAGCCGAGTGCCGCTGTGCTCTGATGTGCTTTGGTGACAGACCCTGGTGGGACCCCCGTGCTCCTGCTGAGCACAAACACTGTATAACAGGGTGAGGAGGGGGGGTTCTCTCTTCTTCCCCACCTCCCTCCACCACAGAAGCTGTGTGGAGCCACCATGGTGAGTACGTTTTCCATTAGCTGGAGGAGCTGGTGATTTCAGCTGTGGATTCTTGGCAGCTCTGAAAGATTGGGCATGATGTGTCCCTGGATAATTGTGATCCTGAAGTACTTTACTGATGCAAAAAGTGTTCTGCTGTGAGCTAGCGAGTGTTTCCAGGTAGGCGCACAGACTGGTGCGAGTGCAGAGACGGAGTGACCATAGGTGCTGGCTCAGTGTAATTAATGCAAAGATGGCGCTCCCAGGGCCAGAATCTCTCTGGGGAGCTTTGAACAGACCGTGCATGTCTCTGGGCATAGAAACACACTTCCACAGGGAAATAACTGAGATTTCCTGATATCCTCTTAGATTTATATTCTCCCAGTGTTGTCTGGAGTGGCTGTTGTGGTTGCTGAGCAAATGCTTATCATAAAATGTGGTGAGTGAAAATTGTGTTCTGGCCCTTCCTTGTGTGGGTAACTTGCAGCAGAGGATTCAAAACTGGAGAAAAAATGGTGTCTGGGTGTTCTTAAGGCACTGAGAGTCTAGCAGGTTAAGAGCAGTTTTCACTTCCACTCTGTATCAGATAACATCCCCCTTTCCCAGGGCCTGTTCTGTTAACGTGAGTCTGACTGTCAGGGTCCGCTGATACAGTGAAAGTTTTTCACTGTTGCAACAAAATACTGAATTGGACAGGGAAATTTAAGCTAAGAAATAGCCAAAAAAGGAAGCTTTCAATTAAACATATTAATAAAAGTCATTTTGGCAATGTGGGTTTATTTAGACTGCAAGTTTGCTCTTCCAAATAAATACATAACTGTGATGTTATTCTCCGTAGTTTAAAGCATCATTTTTCTGGAGGCACTAGCTGACAAGTGGAACTGCTTCCAAAGCAGTTGCAGGGGATCAGCTCGGGCTGATGTGCTGTGCAGCTCAGCTCACTGCACACCGAAGGTTTGTTTGCAGCCAGACCCTTCGATATCCCACTCTGGCAAAATACTGCCTGCTTTAATTTGATCTCCCACGCAGGAATTAATGCAGGTCACTTGAAACAAGTGGACTGTGTCCCAAGATCTGAAGTGTGCTAAAATTCTAGGTCTTGCATCTGTTGAATACCAAACCTCTTAATCAGCACCAGCAGCTTGACCTCGCCTTATTTCAGATGAAGCTGTGAGTCTGAGCTATGGATTTATGAAGATTAGGTGGGGAAAAAAAACAGACCAAACCCACCACCCTTGCTGTAGAAGAGCATAAATGCAGAAATCTCCAGTGCTGCACCAAGAAACAAGCTGGAATGATTCCTCGGGCATTTGTGTGGTCCCTGTGCTGAGGTTGTTAAACCCCTTCTTGCACACTCGGGCCAGCTGTGTTGAAATTGGTGTGTAAAGGAAAACATAGAGGGCCGATGTAAATCACCGTGAGAAAGGCATCTGAGCTCAAACAGCTTTTTGAACTTGGCTGCAGAGAGGGGCCCCATCACTGTGACGTGTCTGTCTGAGCTGAGTGTCCCCCCAAGCACAAAATCGTCTCTAACCCTCCCAGCACTGGGAAGGCTGCTGGTGTTAAAAGCCACTGTGGGGGAACCAAGGCAAATCCTGGAGCAGCTGATGAAAATGAGCCATTGTCCCAATAAGCTTGAGGCACTGCAGTGAGTGCTCAGGGAGCCCTTCTGGGGGAGCTGTGGGGGCAAAGCAGCAGCCTGGGGACAGGGAGTTTGGAAAAGCTTAGGAGAAGGGACAGTTTCTTGGCCAGCACCTCTGGGAAGTGCTGATGAAGTCTTCACTCGTCTCCCTGCACGGTGGGGATGGAAAAGGAGTACCAAGCTGTAATCCCCATCTTAAATTCAAAGAGATACTTTTTATTTAGTCTGTAAATAGTGGGGCAGGGGGAGGAAGTTACGCAATGCTGAGGAAAAGCCCTGTGAATAATTGCCATAGAAAGAAACAGCAAAATCAGTTGGATTTCTTTTAACAGTTCTTATTGGCAAGAAACTTGAGCTGGGAGTTGGAAGCTGCTGGTGTTTGTTCTCTCTGTTCGATCTTGCGAGATAAGCCGGGCTGGGATGGATGGGGTGACACGGAGGCAGCTGCAGGGCTCTGGTGCCTGGGGCGGTGTCAGGGTGCGGGGGGCAGCACGGCCTCGCTCCCCCGCCACGGGCGCAGAGTCACCGGTGCCCGCCCTCCCCAGCACCCGTGTGCCGGGAGCCGTGCCCTGCTGGGGGCTCCGGAGCCCTCGGAACGCCTTTGAGAGCCTTCAGCGTGCAGGGAGCCGCGTGAGCAGGCATCTCCGCTTTCAGACCCACAGCAAAGCCAGGCCGGGAGACACTTTGTCTCCTCTTGTGCTGCCTTCCCTTGTTGTACGGGGTTTGCTGGTAGAACAGGAGATGCCCATCGGTGTGGTGGAACCGCTGCAAGGCAGAGTTACGGGAAATCTGGACTGAACAAAGGAGGAGGCAATAGCAGAATGCACAGTGTGCTAGAGATAATAGTGACAAAACAAAGCAAAGCTGCTTGGGGAGTGTAGATAGACCTGGAACCTTCTGCTGTAAAGCGAGAAATGAGTTTTCTTAAACTCCTTGGATATAAAGAGCAGTCTTTTTAGCATGCGTGCTGTGAATGAGCAAAAGGGGCTGGATGTGGTGGGGGAACTTTTCTGTAGTTTGAAGCTTGCAGAGCTCGTGCAGAAGCCCCGTTCCCTCGGTGCAGCCGTTTCTCCTGCTGCTTCCCTGGGCTTGGTGCAGGGAGGATCCCTGGGGGTCCTGTGCTCCCAGTGCATCAGGACACAGCACAGCTGCCTGTCCCTGCTCACCCCAGTGGTCGGGCTGTCCGTCTGTCCTCCCGCACCCCGGTCGGTCCGTCCGTCCTCCCGCACCGCTGCGGACACCAGTCCGGCCGTGCAGCCACGGGCTCTGCTGGAAGAGACTCCAGCTGCTACTTGAGAGCGTTTCTTCTGGGGAGTGACAAAGCACAGACTCAGCAGCAATTAGCCTGGCCTAGACTATCCAGACGTACATGAGAGCTTGAATAACAGCCCTTCAGCTGTCAGCTTCAGAGAGGAGAGCTTTAAAGCTTACTTTAACTAATGGCAGGATTACTCTGCAGGCGCAGATAAAGAGTAAACCCAGTTGGTCTCGGGTGTAATATGCATACATGCTAATTAATCTTCAGATTAGCCAAATCTAGTTGTGTTTCTTTGGACTGTTATAAATTGAAAGCACTGTGCTGAAATCTCTAGAGTGACATCTGTCTTATGTGTAGATGTATATGCTAAAAAACAGTGAGGAAAAAAGTTCCTAATCTCTATGCAGAATAACATCTTTGACATGCTGCACTATAAGATGTCTTAACTCTTTCTTGGGCAGTCTTTGGATTTTAGCAAAGGTTGGTTCTAGCCTGGGGGTCCCAAACCACACTCAGGGGTGGTTAATGCTGTTCTTACCTGCCCCAGGATCTGGCTGGAACAAAGTAAACCGTGTTCCAGGCGAGGCTGGCAAATACATACTTATGGCTTCTAATTACATTATGACTTGATATGATGTCCATACACAGCACTGGTCCAAATGTTTGCAGAGGTTGTAGGGCAATAGACTTGGAGACGTTGGTGCTGTTGGCCATGGGTGCCCTGCGATGCTCGGTGTTGGCAGAGCCCTTCTGCACAGCTGAGACACTTTTCTCAAGCTGCGGCTGTTCCTTTCTCTTTGGTTCAGCCTTTCCTTGCTCTGCCACCTCGCTGCACTCATTTCAGACTGGTGCATTTGCTGGGCCTTCCAAGCTGATACAGTTGTAAAGTCTAGCTTGAGTATTCTGAAGTTTCCCTTCACAGAACTAGAGCTTAAACAGAAAACAAAGCCACATGGATTAGCAGTCCTGGAATTAAATGTTTAATATTTTCATTGTCCTCATTGGTGCTATGGGGTCTCAAGCAGGACCACAGTAGGTCCTTCAGGCTATTTGGGAGCGGAAAGAGTTGAGGATGTGCTCGGTGAGTGTGTTGTCATGTTTTGCTGCCTTGTACGAACGATGCGTTGAAAAGATGCCATGAATGGGGATATCTGAGAAGCAAACACCCGTCCGTCGCTGCTGTGTTCCTGCCCCGTGCTGACTCGTCTCCCTGTCCTTGCAGCGCTGCGAGACCTGCAAGCAGGCGGTGCCGGGGGACTGCCCGGTGGTGTACGCCGACCGCGCCGGCTACGCGCGGCAGTGGCATCCGGCCTGCTTCGTGTGCTGCCGCTGCGCCGAGCCGCTCGTCGACCTCATCTACTTCTGGAGGAGCGGGGCAGCCTGGTGCGGCCGCCACTACTGCGAGAGCCTGCGCCCGCGCTGCGCCGGCTGCGACGAGGTACGGACCGGCCCGCGGCGCCGGGGGTGCTGGGTCCCCTGCCCCCTGGGGCTGGGAGGTGCCTGGAGGAAATGGGAGCAGCAGCGTGATCATAGAGTCGTTTTGGTTGGAAGAGACCCTTAAGATCAGAGTCCAACCATAAACAAGATCTAGCAGTAATGCATGTCCCTAAGAGCCTCGTCTACAGGTCTTGTAAACCTCACCAGGGACCGTGACTCCACCACTGCCCTGGGCAGCCGGTTCCAGTGCTTCACAACTCTTTCCATGAAGGAATTTTCCCTGATGCCCAATCTAAACCTTCCCTGGCACAACCTGAGGCTGTTTCCTCTCGTTCTATCACCTGCTACTCGGGAGAAAATGTTCGTGGCAGCTAGCTGTGCCATCTCAGTCTCAGGGCAACAACCGCCTCTAGGTGTATTTCAAATCTGATGATTTTACAGTGATTAACTGCAGCTCTTAATTGTGGGTGAATGTCTCAGGAGCAGCCCTGCGCCCTTTATTTGCCTGTTCCCAAAACTCTAATGGGATTGCTGGGAGGTGCGGGGCCGGTTCTTCCTGCTCCTGCCCTGCTCTGGCTTGGGGAGGTGGTGGAAATAAGCAGCTGTCTGTCTGTCTTTCCCGTAGATCATCTTCTCGGAGGACTACCAGCAGGCGGAAGGGCTGGCCTGGCACAAGAAGCACTTTGCCTGCCAGGAGTGCGAGACGCTGCTGACGGGCAAACCCTTCTCCCTGGACAACACCAGCCTCCTGTGCACGGCCTGCAGCCAGAGCAAGCGGCTCTGAGCGGGGGCGGCCCGCGGGCCCACCGGGACTGGGCTCGCTGACGAGTACATGAGAAGGGGAAAGTTTAAAAAAAAAAATTAATTAGAGCCTGGCTATTCACTCACAAGCAGCTAAGTGCCCCCTTGCATCCCATCCAGCTTGCAGGAGGGTATTGCCCTGGGGGGAAGCAAAGGAGATGCCTGCAGGTGGGAGGACACGGCGTATGTGACCAGGAGGGGCTGAAAAGGAGGTTCTGGGTTGTGCTGTTTTTTATAAAGTCTCTCCAAGCTGCTTGTGATTAAGATCTTGCAACAGTCTTTGGAAATAACACATCTCAGTAGTAACTTTTGGCATACTAAACCTATGGTCACGGTCAAAAACAAGGGTTGTTCTTATTTTTTTTAAGTCCATACTGGAAGTTTACTCTAACAGGCTGCTGAGAACTGTACTAAAGCAATGGGTGTGAAAAATTTTATTAACCTGGCTGATTACTTTCTGAAAGCAGATGATGTAAAATTGCAGCAACGCGTAGCTGTAGCTTTCTCCTCTGATGTGTACAACAATGTAAAAGATAACGCTTTTGGCACACAGGGCGAGTGGTTGAACCCTGGCGCGATGGGAAGGGTGCAGCTCCATCAGCTCCAGCCCTGGACTGGAATGCAGCCGCGTTCCTGGCAGGTCCCACCGCCGGCTCCCGGCCGCTGCTGCCTGTTATTGCAGCGTTTGCACAGAGCAGCATTGTGTTCCCACCGCAATGCCGGAGGTTGTTAAGCATTTAAAGTATGGGCCTTTACTTTGGCTGGGTTTGACCAAGAGTTTTATGGAGAACAGCTTTCCAGCCGAAGCTGTCTTGGGGGGGTGTTGTACCTGAAATGCTGCAACTCTCCTTTTTCCTGGTAATACATCAGTGACCCCTCCAAGAAGCGTGAACTGAACCTTCCCGCGGGAGCTGGCAGCACCCTGGGCTGTGTCCCCGTTGCCTCTGGGATCTGATGGGGTGACACGGCCCCAGGATCCAGCACTGAGTCTCTGCTGGTAGCACTTGTTCCCGATGTTGTGCAATGCTTCTGGTAGTCACTGAGAATATCAGATAGTCCAGGCTGGCAGATGTCTGTGTGCTCCGTCTTTTTTCTTACATTAAATGTCTACATTATTTGCCAGAGAACTGGAATATTTTTTGCAGAGGCGAGTGTGCAAGAGCTCGCATTTGCTATGTTTTCTTTCTGCTGCAGAAGATGCAGATTTCTCTTCAAAGCGTGCTCTGCGCTGTGGATGTTTGCTTGCTTATGGTAAAATAACTTGCAAATGAGAGCAGGGGAAGCTGTGCCTGCTGCGGCAGGGTTGCTGCGGTGGGGTTGGGAGCTGCCCTCACTGCCGACACTGGGGATGCTCCGCTGCTGCGGGGAGCAGGTGGGACCCGCGTGCTGTAAAGAGAAATCTGTACCTGTGGGGTGAAGCCCTCCTGTGCTTCATCCAGCCCTGTGCTGCTGCGTGGGTGATGTTCTGGGTGATGCTTCTGGAAGCACCGCGGTATTTAAAGAGTGCATGAGATGCTGCTGCATCCCGAGCTGGCAGTGATGCTGGGGCTGTGGTGGGTGTGTGGTGCAGGGTATTGTGATCCTGGGGCTTCTGTCCCTCTTGGGTTGGTCAACAGATGTGCTGAGTGCCTGGGGCTGTTGCTTCTGTAACCTCGGTCGGATGCTGCAAGCCAAGAGAGGATGTGTAGACCTGGAGTTGTGTGAGGAGTGATAAAGCTCCCTTGGGTCAGCCTTGGATACAGGCACTTTGGTTATAAGTGAAGTGGGAATGAAAAATAAAGCCCAATGCTTAGCTTTATTGCCTCTTCTTCATTTTGTTACAAGGGAAATGTCTTTACAGCTCTGTAAATTTTTGGAGACACATTGTTCTAAACCCTGTGATGATAAGGCAGCCAAAAGTGCATTCACCTGGTGTGAGCAGTGATGGGAGTAGTGTGAATCACCCACGAAATGTGATTTCAGCACAGACATTAGCATCCCTGCAGCATTCCCTGATGGGAACCGGTGTCCGTTTGCGCACACAGCTGGTTACCTCTTGGTGATCTGCCCACGAGGTGGGTGCACAGCCGCTATGTGGGTGCCTGGAAGGAAATTAAATGCAAAAAAGAAAAAAAGAAATCCTCAGTGTGGGGAATGCTCGTCCGGACATCAATGGGTGGGGACCCTCATCCTGTGCAGAGCGGGGTGCAGCTGCTCCCAGCTCCTGTGCTGTGTCTGTGGGGCAGCACCCACATGTACCCCATTCAGCCATGGGGTGTCCAGAGACCCCTCTTCTCCTGGGGTCCGCTCTCCCCTGCGCAGGGGGTGCGGGTGCTGGGGATCCCCTGCATCGCTGCCAGGGTCAAACCCAGCAGGGCCCCGGCAGCAGGCGGCGGAGCAGACGTGGCTCTGTGCTCTGGCTGCAGGGGAGGGTCCGTTGGGAACGGGGTGAGTGGCAGAGCCGGGTGCTGTGAGAAGTCGGGTTTGGGGGGCTGCTGGCACTCCGCACGGCGCTGGGGAGGTGTCCACGTCCAGCACTGTCCCTTTGGTGGGGGGTGGCCCTCCCCTGGTCCCCAGCCGTGGCTCCTGGGGCTGGCTCACCCAGCACCCTCAAGGCCTGGATGGGCTCCAGGGAGAGGTCAAGTCCACCTCGCGTGCCAGGATTGTCCTCGGCAATGGAGCCTTTGTGGGGCTCATCCCACTGGGTGCGAGCACAGCCCAGACAGCAGCGTCTTGCGGTCTGCCTCCCTTAACACAGTCCCCCACCGATGGTCCCTTCATCTGGCTGCTTGGGAAGAGGTACCGCTGTAGCGTGTCCTGGTTTGATTTTTGTGGTCTCTAGATGGTAATTCTCCTCTGAAGTCCCCGTTTCAGCACACGTGCTTGTTTTGGGCTTTTTGGACTGCTGGCGTCCACCTGACCCTTTCAGGTAATTTCTGCAGCTTATAAAATGCTGTCTGTAAAAAGTTCGCTGCAATTAAACAGCTTAACAAAATCCTGTGCCTCAAGTGTCTGGAGCAAAAGCGTGAAATTAATGCATCTAACAGCTCAAAACATATGCGAGTCTTTAGTTTTGATATTAAAATTGAAATTCAGGGTAAGCATGAGAAGCTGTTCACCCCCTGTGAAGACATAGCGCTGTGTTTTGCTGTGGTTTATCATCCAGAACACGGGAGCTGCTGCAGCCGCCCCTGTGAGTCACAGCTCAGGTTTGCAGGTGGGTTCAGTGTGCGGGGCTGGGGGGAGCACTCTGGAAATAAACCCTTTGGTGGAGGAGAAGTGCCTGCTGGAGCGTGGGGGCCCTGCTGGGGAGGGGGCTGTGCTGGCCCGGGGGCTCTTCACCTGCTCCCCCAAGTGCAGCCCCAGCCAGGACCCCACAGAGAGAAAATAACCATTGACGGGGCAGAAACCACATTTCAGCTGGTGTTTTGCAAAGCTTAACTGATCTGGATCTACAAATATTTGCAGTGCAGTCTCATTTGTGGTCCCTTTTTTTATTTTTTTTTATATTTTTTTTAAGAAATATTTGAGGAAGAAAAAGGGCCTGTCTGTTTGTGATTTGGGAGGGTTTCACCAGCAGCAAGGCAGAGGCTGTTTAAGGGCAGCGGCTCCTTTGGGGTCACCATCCTCCTCTCGGGTGTCCCCCAACACCCCCCTCACCACTGGGGTTGTCCCCACGTGTCCCCTGGACCAGAGGAGGAGTTGGCCCTGCCTGGGGGGCCCTGCACTGCTAAAGTGGGGAGAAAATGAAGAAGTGAGCAGCGGCCGGAGCGATGCCTGTGACCCCCCGGGCAAGGGAGGTGGGCTTGAAGGGAGGGAGCCCTTTCTTCACATATATTTGCAGTAAGAGAGCTGGAGCTGTGCACTGGGGGGACCGGGAGAAAAATGAAGCAGCATTCTCCTTTGCAGGGTTTTTCAAGAAAAAAATAAATCTGTTTGCTTGGACATTTTTTCAATGAATTGGCAGGATGCTTGTTATTCACCTTGGTGGTAACAAACAGCCATAGAAAATTGATCTGGAGTGTAATTCAATAAGAAGCTGATTCCTGGGCAGAAGACAATTGCCTTAAACAGAAACTTTTAAGGAATTTTATTGGTGCAGTCAATTCTTAAAAGAATGTGATTTCAGGTACCTGTAACTAATAAAACTCAAAATTCAGTGGCTTCAGGTGAGAAAAACATAAACCAAAGGCAGGCTGAGGTGGCTATATAAACACTGCAATAAAACTTGCTTAAAAGCCCCAGAAAGAAAGTTTAGAGGTGCAAAAGCAAGTACTCATGAGTGCTAGGGTGTTTCAGCGGAAACTCTTCCAGAGACTTGCAGCAGCTGCTTTAGGACTCAGCTGAATAAAGTGCATATGGCTGTGTGCTGTTCTACAAAAAGTGAGGTTAATTATGCCTATATAAATCTAATTTGAACTTTTATCTACTTTTTAAACTCAAATTCTTCAGCCAAATCACCAAAACGTAGACCTCTCCACAATGAGGAGCAATGCATTGTTGCATAACGGGTGCACGTCATTTGCCTCGCCCGGCTGCAGTACCTGATTTATGGCTCTGCGTGCCCGTGCACTGCGCTGTGCTGCTGGTAACACAAAACTGGAGAGAACCGGGGTTTATCTGCTGGAAAGCAAAGTGCCTTCTGGACAAATAACGATGGAGAGTGTTCAAATAACCACTTGTTTAAGCAGCTTCCAGGTGTCAGCTCAAAGCACCTTGCAGGCAGGGAATCCACTGAGGAACACACAGCCAGTCAGTCAGACATTTGCATGTTGGTTACATATTCATTTGAGTGTATAATGAACAACATTCAGCTAAAGGACATTTTATCCAATGGTCTTGAGATATGTGTTAAAGCAATTGTGCGGGCTTCAGAATGTCTAAAGCTGCAAGGTCAGCAGTGTCTGTAGTTTGTGATTAGGTGTTTTACAGGTCACTCTCACCTTTGTTAAATGAGCAGACTGACCCCTAAAACTGAAAGGGTTTAGTGTCTTTAGGCTAGCAGCTGCAGACAGGACTCATGCCTTTAAGCAGTGATGACAAGAGCAATGCCGAGGGCTCCAGCCCCTCACCGCCCGGGTGAGAAGCCGCCACATCCAGCTGTGTTATGGTTGAGCCAGATGTTTCATTACAGTTTAGCAAATTCCTCCGGAGCCCCACAACAGCGCTGGAACATGGAGACTGTCAGAGACAGACGTTTTCTCCACACATGGACTCAAAAAGCCAAATGAGACACAGGCCAACTTAAAGACCAGTGAATAAAGGTCTCTTTTATAAAAGAAACCTATTAATACTCTGCCAAGACCTTCCCTTGAGACTGCCCAAATAAATTTCCTTAGATTGACAAGGCTTGAAAAGCAGCTCTTTTAGTGGAATGGGACTCAAAAGCTGTTCAACTGGAAGGCACCAGCCTTCTGGTTTTGCAGCTCTGAATTTACTCAGAAAAGAAAGGTCATTTTTCAAATCCAAGGAAAACTTGTTGCAGCAATTTTTCTTTTCTGATGCTGCTACAGGGATGGAACAATCACAGACTCTGGGAATCCCCAGATTAATGACTACAAGTTGCCTTTGACTAACTGCTCTTGATAAACTGCCTGTCCCTAGCGCTGAGGGGTTTGGGATGGCCCTTCCCGTGGCTGGAGCAGAGCTGGGACAGGCGGCCCCGGCGGTGCCGGGGGAAGAGACCGGGGCTGCAGAACAGACAGTGGGAAGAAGTGCAATTCCAGGGGATCCCTCTGCAGACATCATCAGCCGGTTCATGAACGGCGTAAGTGCGATGGTTTCCTCGTGTCTCTACTAGAGCTGTGCTTTAATTCAGTCCCCTCGTGCTCATGAGCCTCTCCCCGACCAACGCGCAGTGACCGCTGCACTGCAGAACTGCCGGGTCCGCTGTGCTCATCCCTCCCCAGATCCAACACTGCGGTTCTGGTGTGAACAAAAGATGTTTTAAACCACGTGGTGAGGAGCTAAAGGAAAGACAAGAAGTGGCAGGTGAGGTTGGAAAAGTCCTGCTTGCTCCAAAGAGCGTCGCAGGGCCGGGTGATGGGATGTGAACCCAGTGATGACAATGGGGTTTGTTGAGTGGTGCCCACGGCTGCTCCGTGTCCCGCTGGGGACATCGCTGCGTGGCCCCCCCCGGCGGTGGGACCCTGGTTTTTCCCCGTCTCTGCCAGCCCCGCAATGGGCAGCATCCCAGCAGCCGGTAGCACAGAGGCTGCATTTTTGGGTTGTGTTTGTCTCGTGGAGCTGGACTGTGGTCAGGAACTGCCCAAGAGCCAGTTTGTCTCGTACATTGTGTAAGGTGTCTGTGTGGCCTTAAATGGGCACAACGCTGGAGACACGTCTTCCTTTTTGGGGGGCAAAGAGCCAAACAGAGCCCTCACCGTTCTTCCTGCTGCCCTGGCGCGCATGCCACAACCCAAAATGAAATGTTTTGTTCCTCAGCCTTTAATTCACCAGCGTGAATTGAAATGCCGAGGCCAGCAAACAGATGCCTGTTGTGTAAGCGGGGCCACGGGAGACAGAGCTGTGCTGTTCTTGGGTTGCTTTTTCCATGGGTGTTTCCATGACCCGCGGTGCCAAACCGCACCTTTCGGGCAAGCAGCGACAGCGAGCAGCAGCCCAGGGAGGGGACAGGACCCGAGATGGGAGGGGGACAAGACCTGAGATGGGAGGGGACAGGACCCGAGACGGGAGGGGACAGGACCCGAGATGGGAAGGGGACAGGACCCGGGGCGGTAGGGCCGCGTGTCCCCTGCCCCGCCAGCCACCAGCAAACCGCTGTGCGCCGCGGGGGACCCGGCGGGTGTGACACGGGCAGCGCGGGCGCTGCCGCCCCGCCCTGGCTGCTGCCAGCACCCCCAGCGGCAGCCGGCGCGCCAGTGACGGGAGACCTGGATCTGCAATTCGGGTCTGCAGACCAGGGGGAGCTTCCAGTTGTCCCCGTTTCATGCTGCATTAGGTTCACAGTGAGCTACAGGAGACCATTCCGTGTCTGCACACCGGTTTATACTTTAGGTCCCCCGGGAAATGAACACCTTCCTGTGTTCCCACAGTGTAATTCCAGGAGATCTGCACTGTCTGGTGATGTGGTTTTCTGTCTTTGAAGCAACAACCACGTTGCAGTTTGGCGTTTTGCTCTGGGGATGAATCTTTCTTTCAGCAGCACTGTCCTCTCTGGTGCCAGCAACCCTCACGTAGCAACCACACTGCTCACCAGAGCCAGGCCAGAACCTGCACATGATGGAGAAAGGGAGATGTGCCCAGGACAGGGCAGGTGGGGGAGCCTGGAATTGCTGGAAGGCAAGAGCCTGGTGAGAAAACTCACCCTTCCCCAGGGTCTGCCGGACCCAGGGGCCTCCAGGTGCTGTCCCGCGGTTTCTTTGCTGTGACAGCGAAGGCAGCAGCGCGCACATCCCCGCGGGGCCCGCAGCAGCTCTTCACCTCTCGTTTGCAAATGGCTGAGTTTAATCCTGGCTAGACGACGGTCAAAAGGAACACGATGCGAGCGGGTCACGATGCCCTCCAGCTGGTCAGCAAGCGGGTCTGTCGTGTTCACCCCGTCCCTGGCAGGAGGGAAGGTCACAGTGTCCGTCCCACGGCAACACTGTCCGTCTGTCCGTGTCCAACTGTCCCTTGGTCCGTGTGTCCCCTGCCTTGGCGGGGCCAGTGGTGCTTTGGGACTGTGAGAAAATCCTCATTTTCCACCCCAAAGCCAGGCCCAGGCTTCTCTCCTCGGGCAAACACGGAGTTCAGCCCAATTTCACGCAGCTGTTTTTGAGACTAATGCACCGTGACCTCTGCTTTCAGCTTTCTCCATCGTGCACTAATGTGGGAAATGAAAGACTAAATTGCAAAGGCTGACAGTTGGTGGCCTTCCTCATCCTCAGTGCCAACGAGCGCTGCCTGAGGACCAGCACTGCCCGTAATGTTCGGAGCACAGCTCCCAGCAACCTCCAGCTTCTGCTTCATTTCAGGAAAGAAAATACAATGCTATTTGCAGAGTTGCTTTCCTAATATTGCGGCTGATCAGCTTAATTGTTTTTCTCCACGGCCCTTAATCGTGTCTGTTCCTGTAGCTACTACTCAGGCGTTACTTCTGCAGATATTAATGTGTATTTTGTTTAAATATCGAGTGCCAATGTCAAGGCCTGGGCCCTGTGCTGCGGGAGGAATTCCAGGCAGGTTGGCGAGGGCTGGGGTGCCGCCAGGGCATTAATCTAAACTAGGAACTGCGGGTTATATTTTAACACTGTCCAAATATTAACAGTGCCCAAAGGATGCAGCGGTGTTACCTCGAGACACCAGCATCAGGAATGCCATCCTCCCCGGGGGGATTTCGGGTCTCCAGACACCTCCTTGACAGCCGCCCTGGCTCCAGCCCTGCAGCCCGCGCTGCCCGCGTGCCGGGGACGTGCTCCTCGAGGCACGCTACCCAAAAAGAGAGCCCCGCCATTTTTTAGTACAAACAAACTGAAAAAAGTTACAAATATCTTATGCTTTAAGATTTTTTTCCCCAAAAAAGGGCAAAAGTTTAGACAAATCGAATCCTAGTGTTTACAACCAGCCTGCTCTGCTTTGTTTAGAATACACAAGAATTTACTTGACTGTCAGGCATAATATTTAAGCCATAGAAGCTCAACAAACGCTACATGCTCTCCACCAGCTGTGGGCAGCGCCACGTGCACCGGCACCCAGCCGGCGATGGGCAAACCGTGCCAGCTGCCCCCAGCTCTGCCCGGTGTGCCTTTGGTTAAGCTCACTGGTGGCGTTCCTGGGGACACCGGCTGCAGCATTCGGAGCAGCGGCAGGAAAACCTGCCCGCTCAGCCTGGGGCGCGGAACTCAGCGCCAGGAGGAGTCAGGGCTGCCGCAGGGAGGCGGAGGCTGCAGGGAACGCTCTCCAGGGCGGAGCACACAGCATTCAGCAGGAATATCTGTTTACACCACCAGCAAATTTGCTCCAGGATCCTTCACTAAAAAAAAAAAAAAAAAAGGAAGCCAGGACTATTCAAAGATTTTCCTGCAAATCCTGTTGCTTGCAGAAAAATCTTTTTTTTTTTTTTAATCGAGACAGATTTTGAAATATCTGTAGTTCCTGCAAAGCTCCAAAGCTAAGATTTGACCAAAAAAGTTGTATTATTAGGAGAAAAGTGTCTTTCCTGAAGCAGCTGCTCTTAATTGTTTCCTAGTCACCAAAACTGTGACTCGGAAAGGCTGCCTTAGAAGTGAATGTTAATCTGTTCATCCTCTGCCAAGAAGGAGAAAGCTTTCCATCAGCATTCAGTTCTCAGATCACCTTTGGTTCTTGATTTCACTTGGTTTGAAGATAAACTCCAGGCAGAGATAAATCAGGGTCTGGGAAATTAAGCAGGGAAAGGGATGTGTTTATGGATGTCAAACACGGGGTCTGTTTGCTCTGGGAACTCTGGGCTGGATGGGGATGGGGATGGGGATGGGGATGGGTCCTGCTGCTGTGACATTTCCATCATGCACCTTGTCCCCAGGTCCCCGGTGCAGCCACCACCCCAGGGCCAGGGCACTCGGTGGCAGAGCAGCAGATCTCTGAAAACACACCTTGCCAGCAGGTTGATGTTGAACTCGTTGGACTGGTTTTGAGCGCAGTCAGGGTTTTAGCCCTTACCATCTGTTTCCAAGGGAGAAACAATGGGTTGGCAAAGCACCAGCCCCTACGGCGGGGATCGCGGGATAAATCCGAAAACCCAAACCAGATGCGTTTGGTTGTAAGAGGAAGCCGTTGTGTTGCTTTGAGCTGCTGATAAAATACATTTTCAGAGGGTGACTCTGGCCTCAGGCAGCGAGCCTCTCGTGTTAAATGTGATGGCAGCCACTCCAGAGAGCCCAGCCTGTTCCAGAGAGCCCAGCCTGCTCGTCAGCCCCTGGTGTGGGAGTCTTAGTTCTCCTGTTGTTTTTAGCAAAAGTCTGCTGGATTTTTAGCTGCTGGATTTAGCAGCTTTCAGCAAAAATCTGCAGGACAAAGTTGCAAATTGCTTTTCCTGGGATGTCCCCCAGCCATGCAGCAGTGTCCTGGGTGCTGGTGATGTCCCTGGATGCCAGTGATGTCCTGGGTACCAGTGATGTCCCTGGGTGCTGGTGATGCGCCGGGTGCCCCCGCACCCCCCAGCCCTGGTCACCACAGTGGGTCTGTGTCCCAGCACCAGCCCTGCCCCAAGGTGGGAAAAAGCCAGGGAAGAACAGGAAAGGAAGAGAATGAACAGAAAACCCCCGCAAAAATAAGACGCTGACAGTAATCTGTGTATCCTGGCAGTGCGTTTAACTGCAGCTGGATGCAAAAATTACACCTCGTTTCAAAGTATCAAATACAAAGTGATGTGTGCGAGGCCACATCACAGCTCTGTGAGAGATCCCGATTCTGGGAAAACAGCTTTCAAACTGTTTAAGAAAAAAATGCGGTTGGAACGTTTCGATTGACTGCAGCTATCATGTTTTCTCAGATTTGTCTGGAGCCTCCCTAAATTTTCCTCCCTAATCCCAAAATGAAATTCAGTTTACTTCATATGTTCTTAGTGCCCGAACCAATTAATATATTTCCTCATCCTTAAAGACATACTCCTTTATGATAGCAAGCCCCATAACAAACTTGTAGTGATTTTGCACCCAAGAACTACACAAAAGCAAGAGTTGGAAACGTTTGCTTGTCTGAGGAAGCAAAGAGCTCCACAGATGATCGCACAACCTCTTTGGAGCTGCTGCCAGTTGCTAATCACTCTCCTATTGCAAGGGCAGCCCTGAAGGAGCGAACCAGCAGCGAGCAGAAGATAAAATCTCTTCTCTGCCGGGCTGGGCTCTGACAATGGGAAAACTGTGCAAGCTCCCAGCTGCAGCTCAGGCAAATAAACATGTCATCTGTCTGGGGAAAGGGAGTAATATGACCAGGAGTGGAAAGAGAAAAAATACAGAAAAGGCCTGATAGTGCTGCTCTGATCCCTTTGCCCCAGTGGGCGGGTTTCCTGCGCTGCCCATTCACTTGTAAGAGCTTTTTTCCTTCCCGCGTGGGAGAGTATTTCCTTGGTTTTCACGGGCAGGGCCGCCTGAGCCGCTCCGTGCTGGGAATAAGTGCAAGAGGTCAAGGGGACTCCAACGCCCGTGGGGCTACCGGGGGATCACCACAGTTCTTGCTGCTGCTTCATGGGTCTTGCCTCAAATATGGATTTTTTAAATGTTTTTCTGCTCTCTACGTTCTCATTATAAATAGAGCAGCTTACACTGGAAAATGTGCTTTATCTTCTTGGTTGTTTCCCTGGCAGGGTCCTGTTCGCGCTCTGGTGACAGGGACAGCAAGGGGCACCCAGAGGAGCACCCCCCAACCAGCACCCGCCGCAGCTCCTGGTCCCCAGCCAAAATCTGACCCGGGGCTGCCCTGCTCCCTCTCCCCCAGGACACCTCCCGGTTCTATTTCACCACCCACGAGGTACGTGGCACTGGAAAATAGGGTTTTCTGAGGCGGGAGTGGAGGAGCATCCGTGTGGGATGGACACGGATGGACATCCCAAACCAAACAGTCCTCAGCCGTGTTATTGCTGGAAATACCAGCAGCACGAGCTGGCAAAACCACTTCTTGTAATAAAATGACTCAGATTGATCCTTATATGTAGCAAAGTAAATTGGTTTATCTCTTAGGAGTCATTAATATGCGAGTTTTGTTTTGTTTGGGTGGATGCAATCAGGAAATAGCCCTAACCCAGAAATATCCCACTTAATCTGATTTTTCAAAATTAATCTTCTTTTTATTTCTAATTAGCTCTTGGCACAGGATTTTTTTTTTTTATAGTGGGGTTTCAGCCAAAAGGAGATTTATAGAGTTGGGTTGTGAATTTCTGACATGGCAAGAAGGAAGTTCTGGGGTAGGGAAATAAAGCCGGTTGTCCCATGGTGTCCCAGGGACACGGGGCCGGTTCTCCCGTGCCATGCAGCAGGCAGTGCTGGCACGGTGAACAACAGGTGGTGGCAGGACCCTGGTGGCAGTTTTTTAGCCTGTCCAAGTGGGAGAACATCTCATTCCCTGCAGTCTGACATTGTACGGGGGGATTATTCAGCAAACAGTGGAGTTTGAGGGGAGCAGGGTTCAGAACAGAAACCTTCCTGTAAGCTGTGGAGCTGGTTTATTGTTATTCCAAGGGAAAAGGATGTCTGGCTTGTACCGGAGGAAATAGCACCTCTAATTCACTGCAGAGCTGCCACCAATTTACTTGGTCTCGTCACCAGCAGGTATTTCTGCCAGATCAGCCCTGCTACCAACTGCAGAGCTGCAGAGCGGGCAGGGGGAGGAAAATACCCCACAGAACCCCTGGTGGGTGCAGGGATAGGACCGACCGACCATCCCCGCCGAGCCGGGGGAGCAGCGCCGAGGGGTGCCCGTGTCACCAGGCCGCTCTGCGACACACCGTGTGACAGGAGCTGTGCGAGGGGCTGGGTTGGGGCTGGGGGAGACACGGCCATTTAAACACCCCCAGGCGCCCGGGCAGGCTCAGCACCCGCTGCATCCCCAGCGCATCCCGGGCTGCAAACGCAGACCCCACCACTGCTCGGGCTGCGTTTCGGGCTCGCGGTCCCTCTGTGCCCAGGTCCCTGCTGGGGGACGCGGTTCCCGAGCCCCCGGCACAGCTCCGTGTTCTGCCAGGGGAGAGCTGTGTGAATCGGCTGCTTGCTGGGTGATGTCACCGGAATTGCGGAGAGGAAAAGGCCAAATAAGGCAGTATTTTAGTGAAAATATGTCCTAAAATGGGAGTTTAACTGATGATTAGCAAGCGCAAAACACAGATAAGATATTACCATGTTGAGAGCATGGGAGCCCTGCGCAGACTCAGACTCTGGAAAAAAACCCTCCAGGACCTGGAAAGATGAGAGAAGAAGAAAAGCAGCCTAATGCGGAGCAGTTTTCTCCACAAAAGCAGGCTGTGTCAGGAGGTCAGAATGTGAAGAATCTCAGTGCAAAGACAGATGGACAGATCAATGCAGTGAGAATTATTTTTTTTCCTGGGAAGATATTGGTTTTTTGAAGACTTTCTTCAGCACGCTTTTGGCTTTTCAACTTAAAGCAATGAACCTGCTCTAGCAGAGAGAAGAAACGTTATTTTAAAGGTGCTGGAGGCAAAACCACACAGAGGGAGCTGACGTGGGGCGAAGCGCTGGGGAGGGAGCACGCAGCACCCGCAGTGCCGGGGCTGGAGCAGCACCCGTGGGCCTGGTGGCCTCGGGGGACCTGGGAGGGACCCTGGTTGTGGTGCTGGGGAGCGTGAGGAGCACAGATGGCAGAAAGTGGCCCCCTCGGGTGCTGTCCCCAAAGAGCATCTCTGAGGGTCAGGGTGTCCCTGCTGCCACCCAGCAGGACCTTGCAGAGCTTGGCTCTCTTTAAAACACGGGATTTCGACATCGTCAAGTTTCTCTCCTTGTTCCCATGCAGCATTCATAATAAACAGAGTAGTGCAGTTATTAATAACGGTAAGGAGCAGTCCCCTCTGCTGGTGAGGACGTGAGCTCTGCGCCCCCGGCACAGGCAAGAGCCATCACCCAGGAATGTTATCGTTTCCTGTGGAAGACGTCCTGCTCATTCATCAGGCACTGGAAAGTGTGCTCAGGCCAAGAATGTATTTGTTTTTGACCTAAATATAGTTGAAGTCCTATTAAAAAACCGCCAGGAATGGCAGGACTCCCACCCCAAAGCTGTCACAGGGGAGGTGGCACCCGGCGCTGGGTGTGGGTCCCTCGTCCCCACCGGTGGCTCCACCCAGGGATGCCGGTCCCGCCATGGCCGGGTGACGCTCAGCACGGGGACAGGAGCCCCGCAGGTGGGTGCGGGAAGGGCTGACGGCCCCACCGACCCCTCTTTGCCACTCAGACATCAGTGCCCCGGCAGACAGGATGAAGTTTGTCTCGTCCTGCAAGAATGACTGGGTGGGAGTGGAGCGGGGTTTGTGTTTGTTTCTGAACAGCCACTAGCAACTGCCGGGTCCAGCGGGAATCTGGCCTGATGATTATTTAGGCTATTTGGATTGCTTCGAAAGCTTATCCAAACTGTCTGGACCCTCTCTGTTGGTGGCTCAGGAGAAAAACACCCTCCTGGCTTTCCTCCTTAGCCGATGGTGTTGTGCGGTCTCCTCAAACAGCGAGGTCCCTCCAATAGCCTGGGGGCCAGCCCCCAAAGAGGAGGAACCCTGCGCCCTGCAGCCTCCTGGGCTGAGCATCCCTGCACCCCCTTATCCCTCTGCATCCCCTTATCCCCCTGCATCACCTTATCACCCTGCATTACCTTACCACACACAGCATCCCAGGCTGAGCATCCCTGCATCCCCTTATCCCCCTGGACCCTGCAGCATCCTGGGCTGAGCAGCCCTGCACAGTACAAGAAGCCGCAGGATCAGCTCCTCGGGACATTTTTCAGCCTTACTTGGGTCAGGGACTTGTTTAACCTGAGTAAGGCCAGACTAAAACTGCATTAGATGCATCTGCCGAAAACAATCTGTCACTGCCAGGCAGGCAGCCTGCTTGATTTATGTGTCCTGCTGGCCCGCTGCACTGCACCTGCCTATAGAAAATGCGTATACATCTATATGTAAGTACACACTCACACACTCTTATATGAATATGCATATATATACATAGGATGTTTCAAAAAGACAGACCCAATTGGGACAAATTCACCTATTGTCTCAATGTTGGCCATACAGCAGGTGGGGGGTACGCAGAGCATTTATTAAAAGGTTACTAAAACTTGATAATTCATTCAACCATTTGTAAATTTTTGTACAATTGTGATATGTTGTCATCGTGAAATATACTGCAAATTGGGTCCATCTTTTTGAAACAGCCTGTATATGCAGATGTGGGAAAGGACAGCTCTGGGTGTGCATCCTGCAGTGCTGCCTGGGGAAACCTGCTCCTACCTCCTTTGTGCTCAAAGTGAAGGGTTTGCTGAAAAGAGAGAAATAAAAAAAAAAAGATGCAGGAGAGCGTCGCTCGGCGCTGGCACCGCCCCGGCCCCTCGCTCTGTGCCAGGATGCAGCTGCTGCCCGTGCCTCTCCCCACCCCAGCACAACCAGGAAAGCTCCTCTCGCCCTTGCTCCCTCCCAGCCTCTCTGCTTATGCATTAGCAGAAACCACTTTTTTTTTTCATTGTAGAAATAGCATCAGAAAACACTTCCTTTACAAAGTAACTTTCAGCTCTCCTAAAAATTCCCCAGCCCCTCGAGCTGCGTTTCTCCCATGCGGATTTGGTTCCATAATCTCCCGTCTCAGCTGCACTTCTGTGGCCGTTGAGAGTTTTGGCTGTGGGGAGCTCGTCCCATGGATGCAGCAGATGCCAGGGCTGCAGGTACCACCCATGCAAACCCCCCCTGAGGCCCCAAACAGCACAGGAACTATATAAAAAATCCCGGGGGAGGAGGCTGTTCAGTTGGGTTTTAAATAAGAGTGCTGGTGCCCTTCTGTTCGCTTGCACATTTCTGAGCTTTTTAGGGTCTGTTTGCTTCATCTCCTCAAGCTCTGTGCTGCAAACACAAGTGTTTGCACTTAAATTAAATTAGCCTGAAACCCAAAGCATGCTGAGGTGCTCCTGTGAGCTTTTCTGAGATAAATGTTGCAAGATTGGTGATAAAAACGGAAAAGTGTAGGAGGAGCTGTGGAGAACTGGCTCCTGCAGGCACTTGAGCCAACGCACCTTGTCTGGATGGGGCTCGGGAGCGGGGCATTCATTCTTTCGCAGGAAAAAAAAGGACAATCCTGTATCAGAAACCTTTAAAAATTCACACATAGAAGCCACTGTACAGGAAAACCAAGTCTGTTTTTATAAATACATGAAGAAAAATTGAAGCCAGTTGCGGAATGGTTTCTGGAGCGGGTTGGTACATCACTTAGGAGGTTGGTAAGTAGTGTTTTCTTATTCAAAGTCCCAAATCGTGACCAAGGGGGCCAAGGCCACCCGTGGTTTGTGGTCCAGCCCACCCCCCCTCCTGCTCCCCCCGTCCCCGCAGCCAACGGGGGCATCGCGCACAGCACCTACTGCAGAGCCTTTTGTTCTCAGGCAATAATCATCATCTTGGTACAGCCACTGCTTGCTGGTCTTACTGGCTATTTTAAAATGAAATCCTTTAGAGTTAGATTGGATAATTGGATAGGTTTGGAAATATATCATTATAGATTATGTAGTAACTCAGTAAAGCTGACAAATATAATAGGGAGTGAAAGGCGCCAGCCATAAACTGCCAGGCTGGACTGAAAATGTCTCTGTCAATATGCATCACTTTAATGATAGAGCACGGCAACAAGAAAGCAAAACATCCATGGGAAAAATATTTCCCTAAAGACCTGATCAGATCCTGCATCTCCCTTTAGACCAACACCTAAGAAAGGAAAAATGCCCCAACTTGTAGCCACAAACCTCACAGTCCAAGACAGCTGCCGCTTTGTGAAGAGGGAAAGAAAGGCTGATGGAGACCCACCAACCCATCACTGCAGCCAGCAGGGAGCCAGCACCTTCTGGCCCCTGCATCCTACACCCTTTTTACTGCATTTATAGATATTTAAGCTAATTCCTTAAATCCCTTAAGCGCTGGTTTCCAGCCCCTGGTGTGTTAACACATGCCGCTGTGAGGCTGAGGTCTGTGCGGGGACGCGGTTCCCGGTCCCTGCCGGGACACGGCGGGGCTGCGGGATTGGGGTGTCCCCCCACAAACGCGGGCGTTGGTGGGGAAATGCCACCTTCGCGGCCACGCGTCACCGCGGTCCCTCGGAAGCAGGAGGAGATGCTGGTGATGGGCTGCACTGTGCTGTGTTACTGCAGCAGAAACTGCTGCAGATTTAACCCCTGCTGCTCTGCTCCCTCCCTGCCTGAGGGAAGGGAGCTGCTCTCATCTCCACTTACCTGGTAATCATTCATGGCCTAATTACAGGAGCCAGGCTGGTGTCAGTGCTGCGGTGGGACCTTGTCTCCCTATGGAGAGCCCCGCTTTGCTCCTTCTTTTTCATTGCAGAGCGAGTTTAGCAATCCCTGCCTTGCCCTAACACCAACCAAACCCGTGGTTTGGTGTGTTTTTTAGCCAGGACCGCCCGGCTCACGCCCCGCAGGAGGAAGAGATTTCACCCCCCAGTTTCCTCCAAAAGACGCGGATTATTGAGCAGAACTTCAGGCACTGAGGAGCAGAGGGGATGAAGAGCTGGGTGATGGGGAAGGCGGCGGGGTGGGCACAGACAGCACGGGGGGCGCGGCGCCTGCTGCCCCTCCAGCCATCGAGCGCACGCTGCCTCGGACGCTGGGAACTGGAAATCATAGGCTGGAATTAAGCTGGAAGACAGAAATTAGCCAAAAAGCTGGTTCTGACAGGCCGCACGGAAAATCAAACCGTCTCCCCTGAAGTTTATTTTGGTCTTTCAGTTTACTTGCATTTTTAATGTGAAACCTTCTCTTTCCTGTGGGTGAAAAGACAGTATGTTCTAGCTAAACTTGTGCATTTGCAATCACATTTATAATAGCAGCAACGGAGATTACGACACTCTAGTGAGACTCAAATGGAGTGGAATCCTAATGTTTATTCAAAATTAGCTTCCGAGATTAAAACAGTGGTAATAAATAATGTTTGCCAGGGCTTTGAAAAGGTAAAAGGAGCAATAATAACCACAGCTGCCTACGTCTTTTTCAATACATTTCTAAAAAATTATTTCCCTGGCATTTCGCATGATAATTATCACCTCTTTGATAATTAGAATTTCTTTTTCATTTACTAAAGATCACCTCTAAATAAAAAATGAAATCAGTTGCTACTCTCAACACCTCATGGTGTCTAACCCAGCTCTCTCCTTAGCACAAGCATTCATTTCACCTGCCAGCACATGCAAGGAAAGACCCGGGTGTATAGTGGAAATAGAATAAATGCCAAGCTCCAAGTCCCAAAGGCGTGTCCGTCCCATCCCAGCAGAACGTAGAAGTGTCCAAACTGGGGACCGTTCGTCTGCAGAGCCCGGCGCTGCCCGGGGGCGGCAGGGGACAGGGACAGGCTGCGCGGGGACGGCAGAGCTGGGCGAAGCCTGGCGCTGGCTGGCTGTGCCCCAACAAGAGTCACTGTCACCTCCTTCCAGCAGCGCTGGTGAATTTGAAAGGGTTTTTAAAACCTCGCTGTTTCCCCAGCATGTGCACAATTTACAGCAGAAATATGGGGCCTGTGGGCAAAGCAGAACTGTCACAATGCAGCTACTTGTCACTTAGCGGCAGTGAGAGCGTTTCATTTGGGGCACCTGCTGGTTTCAGTGCTCACAGGACTGCAGATCTAAAGCATTCGATGGAGAGCTGCTCAGATGCTAAAGCATCATTTAGATCTGAAAGGGATCCTGCAGCACAAAGTCTGCCCCGCGGCTCCAGGACTGTGTCCTCATGGGCCAGCGTGTCCCCCGAGCCCCTGTTTCTGCCTGGCCACGGGCAATGAATACGGCCCCAGCTCCCAGCTGAGCTCTCAAACCTTGTGCTAAAATCAGGAATAAAAGTAGCAGCTCTGCACTTCTACCCGTGCTGCTCGCCGGGTTATCACCAGCTGCTGGAAACGCTGGAGCTGCTTCTCTCGCTGGCAGGTCGCACAGGTCTTGCTGCCCCGGCCAGAACAGGTATTGCAACGTCAGATGCAACAGAAAGGATTTTAAACAGGATTTCAAATGCTGCCCGTTTTCAGAGGGTGATTTATTTCAGCCGGTTTGCGCAGCTCGCTGGGTCAGCAGCGCAGCAGTCACCGATAGCACACGAACGTCTTCCCCCGGCTGGTGACTCAAGGGATACAGCATATTTGCTGGGAAAAACAAATGACTAATGCCAGCCTCAAATCTATTTGTAAATGTGGAATTAGTCAAAGAATGTATTTGTACATCTAATTAAGGATAATCACAAGTTCCCCACACGACGGTGGGAAGGCGAGTGTCACTTTGCAGACGCTGCTGTGCTTGGACAGATGCAGGAGGCATATGCCTATGCATGGAGCATCCTGATTGCATCAGTGCAGCACACATTAGCAGCAGTTAACCACTGATTCATTAAGGCTCTTCAAGCCATCATTAGCCCCAGTGGATTCATGCTTTAAAATGACTGCCATGATTATGCACGATACCATCTCTGTTATTTTAAACTTAATGAAGCCACATAAACAAAGCCGGTTTAGAACAGTGCCTTCTTTCTTTTTTTTTTTNATCATTTTTAAGCCTGTTAAGTTTCGTGTTTGGAAAAAGCAGAGAGTGGTAATAACTCTGCGGGCTGTGCTGGCTGAGAAAGCCGCCAACCCCGGGTGCGCGACGGGAGGTCGAGCTGGACCCGGGGAGACTCGCAGCCTGCGGCGGCTCCCAAAGGGCTGAGAAACTCTGCCTTCCTTGGAAAACCCAAAGCTTGCTCCAGTTTCCCGGAGACGCTGGGAAATGCAACAGCCGTGCAACAGAAAAGTAAAAAATAGGGAAAAAAGGACAGCCAAAAAGAAATGATTTCCCAAATGCTTAAGATCTCTCAGGAGTGTGGGCTACCAGCCCGGTTTCTGGATGCTGAGGCGGCCCACACAGCGTGAACGCAGCGTCGCCTCTGCCAGCAGCACACGACTGGAGCCGTTTGGGCTCAGATGCACAGGATTAAGGGGTTTTTTCCTCCTACCAGCTTTCCAGCATTTTCTTCCTACCAACAGGTCCTCAGCTGCCAACCTCCAGCAAGCCAGTGGGACTGGGATGACTGGTTTCCAGTAACGGTACCGTTGTGGGAATGAACAGGGACCAGCCGTGGCCGTGGCGTCTGTGACAGCCCTGGCATCAGATTATTTGTGCACAGAGCTGCCCAAGGGTGTTGGACGTCTCACATTATGTACACGCACCCTTCCCGCATCAAAATTCAGTGATAAAATTCTGGTCCTAACAGGACAGAATCCAGCACTAAAAAATTGTGCTGTACAACCATTAAGGGAGTCATAAATAATATTTACTTAACAAAGGCAAATGTCCATGTCGTGCTGGCAAAAGAAAGTAATTTTGTTTGTTTATTCATCATTTCACTTTAAAAGTAAAATAAATTGACCAGCTATAGAGCTTCTCAAAAGCTACATGGGAACTGTCGTGTAAACAAATGTTCTACTAATACTGAAAAAAACACTAACAAAGGAGCAAAGATTATCCAGTGCTAGTTCTTGAAAAGGCTGCAGCAAAATTTGTCCTCAAACTTCTAGAGCAAGAAAACACCAGGAAGAAGGGATCTCCGACTATTTCCCTGGTGTTTAATCAGGAAAAACCGCAAGAAATGGCAGGGCAGTGAGGTGCCCATCACCGTCCCCAGGAGCTGAGGGGGCCCCAGCGCACCCCAGACTCTTCTGGCTCTGAGTACAACTTGCATAAGAAAGACTGGTTGGTGCTTTCACAGCAAAAGTGCATTTTGCCGTTATCTGGAGAATTCCGTGTCTTATTTTGTAGGGAAGGCCCAGATAATGTCTGTGAGTAAATCTGAAAACTCTCAGAAGTGGAACAAACACGAACGTAACCCAGTATCTGCCCCAAGCGGCTGTGCAAGGGCGCTGCCAGCACCGAAGAGACGGCCCAGACCCGGCGGACGGCCCAGGCCAGCGCAGCCGAGCGGTCCGGCCGAGGGGTCCGGCCGAGGGGTCCGGCCGAGGGGTCCGGCCGAGGGCTCGCGGTGCTGTCACCGCCCTGGCTCCCAGCGCAGCCCCTGCGCTGCAGCAGAGCGACACTGACACCCGCTGTGGGGACAGAGCTCTGCAGGTCCCCGGGCAGCCGTGGCTGCAGCCTCTGCATCCTCCCCCTGCACTGGGAGCACTGGGACGGCCACCCGGGCCAGGCTGGGGTGGGCACAGGGGCAGGAGGAAGGTGCCAGAACATCCCAAAGAGCCAGAGACGTTTCCTGGTGAGCAGGTGAGAAGCTGGAGCTGAAGAGCTCAGAATTGCCCACGTTTAATCTCTAACAGGACACGAACCGAGGAGAGCGGCAGCATCTCTCGGCTGCCTCGGGCACACTGGACTGACCAGCACGGACTCTGCTCTTTAGTGATTGCCTCTTCTAAAAGTTTGCAACTTATTTAATTCTGCTCCTGGGACATCAGTTGTTTGTTTCCTCAGGTACCACTCCAAAAACATCCACTGGTAGCAACTGGTCCTCCTGGTCCCTAACACAGAAACAATTCTTTTTATGAAGGCTTTTTCCCAGTGACCTTTCCTATCACAGCAGCTGATTACAAAAATTCAGTCTCTGCAAGAAAAGAACGCGTGGAGGAGTCAGGAAACACCAGCCCAGCAACAACCCAGTCTGACCGGCACAGAGGGGCCAAGGGCACTCATCCGTCAGCGGGATTTACTGGAGTTCTCTGCTATAAGCACACTGCTTTCTTCTGGGAAGATAAATTAATCTCTCCCTTATTTCTTCCCATGAAAATAAGAAACTACATGCTTCACTTGAAATATCACATCCCTCATGCAGGGGGAGACAAGGCTGTCCTTGGGCTGAGGGAGCACAGCTTTCCCTGTAATGGGGAGATACAAGCACTATGGAGAGCTTCCCAGGGAGAAGTAAATCAGGGAGATGCCTTCGGTGAGATCATCTCAGTCATGTCTGGATCGAACAAAGAAACAGCCCCCTCAAGTGGTGACTCGAGCATCCCAAACAATTCTGGATTCACCAGCCAATTAGTTCATAGACCATAGGAGTTTACTGGGGCATCAGAGCTGTGACAGAGCTCCAGCTGTTCTTAATGTGCAGATGTTAAACAACACCCTTTTAAGAACAAAAAAATGGAGATAAGAGTATAAGTACCAAATTCCAGTCCAGTGGAAATGGTTTAAATGACCAGGTTAAAAATATTCTAAATTTGGGGTATATAAATCAACTGCATGGTTGTTGCTACAGCAATGTTGCTCCGAATCACAATAGTCTACAAACATGAACACATAACTCCATTTAAAACAACAATAAGTCCGAGATAGACTTTGACCAAAGCCAGGAAACTCAGAGCTTGGGCTGTTACTCATGCGATATCGCAGGTTCTGTTCTGTATCATCGGGACCCAGCTCCAGCCAAGGCAGAGGAGCTGGCGGGATTCCTCGGGGTGCGGGTGGAGGAGCGAGCTCCAGCCTCGGGCTCAGAGCCCTGCTTGTCAGACCCGTGTCACAGCGTCCCTAAAACCCCCACACGGCTCCAGCTGCTCCCTGGGGCATCCGGCATCGAAACCTCATTCCAGCTCTGGCTGGAAAACAGGGCGTTTTGTGAGCAAACAGGGCAGTGCTGACGGTTGCTAAACCTGACCAACCTTCTCGTGCTGCGTTCCTGCCCTTCTGCTCGGGGACACCCGCAGCTCTGAGCATCTTGCACAGAAGGGCGCCCTGTCCTGCGCAGCCCTGCGCATCGTCACCTGCTCTGCCTGCCCAGCTGCAGTGTTGGGGTGAGCGCAGGAGCCCGGAGAAGGGGGAAACCTCTCTGCAGAGGACAAGTCCCAGGCAGGCAAAACCCAAAGCAGCCCCTGGGGACAGCAAGCGCTGCAGCTGGTGGGCAGCAACGGAGCAAGAGCCACCGACGGCAGTGGGAACAGCCCCGTGTACAGTGCATTCAGGACTGGACCCAGAGCCCAAAGTCTGGGCGAGGCTCAGCCTTCGGCAGACCCAGCAGCGAGCTGCGGTTCTCGCTCCATCCATCGCTTCGCTCTCGGGCTGCTCGAGCTGGAAGGCACCGCTCCCTGCACCCCCAGGACCACAAACTTTATTTTTTCCATCTGATTAAACAGAAACATCCTGTAGCATCATTATTTCTTCTTAAGCTAATCAAAGCTTTTCTCATTCTTAAATTAAGGAACAGCAGAACCCAATTACTTCTCAGTAGCATCAGTGACAGCAATATTTCACTGGGGCCCCACATAATTAGAGTTACTTCAGGCACCGTATTAACATCTAATGAAGAAGATATAGTCAAGAGCACAAGATCAAAGCTCCATCATGACAGATATTTTGATTAAGCGGCATTTTGTTAAAAGATAAATCCCATTTTAAGCTCGAGCCTGTGTCAGGCAGCTTACAGTGGACTCCAGGAACCCCGCGTTGAAGGCAGAGCTGGGAGGCATCCCAGGAGCAGAGCTGCAGGGGCTGAGTTCACACCCGTGAGGATGGAGCCGCGGTTGCGGGCTGTGCGCCGTGCCCACGGCCGCCCAGGGGCACAGCCAGCCTGCTGGCCCTGTCCGCTCCTGTGCGAGCGCCGCCCGGACCAGCACACGCGCTGGCGTTTGGGGGCACAGAGCTTCCTTCTGGGAACGTTTTTAACGTGTTACTTGAAAACACAGTTTATAAGCAGGTTGATCAAGAAGTACGACTGCAGAGAAGTAGTAGAGAAACTGGTCAGCACGGCGTGCAATGTATTTCTTTTGGTTTTACTTACTGTCTGCTTTCATGTCTTGTTCCATTTGCAGAGTCTGTGAGCTGAGATGATCCTGACCCAGCAATGTCCTCTGGAATACATTGTTTTCTGCAAATTCTGCGCTCACAGCAATGAAACTCAGCCCCCTTGAGCCACTCCCCCCTGCCAAACAATGCAGATGTTGGCAATTCATTAATTAACATCAAAGCTGGACCGAACAGAAGCTTGCCAGGAAGGAAGGTGCCGGGCAGCCCACGCACACGGTGCTGGTGTCCCAAAGGGGTGCCCCACCGGAGAGGGAGGGGGTCAGAAATCACGGAAACGGCACGTGGGACTGAATCACAGCTTGAGGGGTGTGAAGGGGCCGTGAGACCTTCAGACCCCTTCACGATGTGGCTGAATCCCAGCAGCATGGGGCACCAGATCTGCTCACTGCGGGTTCAGCTGGGGCTCTGCAGAACAGGCGCCTCTGGGGCATCAAGTGAGTATTCCATGTAGTCAAAGTTCTCAGTGTTCACTTTTTTCCGGTCTCTGGTATAATTATTAAATCCTGCTAGCTTCAGCGCGGGTGCTAGAGAAGGTATTAGCTTCAAGCCCCAAGTGCTGGAGCCTTTTGTAACAGCAGCCAGGTGAGATTTGGTTTTTACTCACTGTGGCACGATGCAAACTTGGACAGAGGAGACTGGCAGCTCCATCTGGGGATACAGTTAATGTAGGTAATGTAGGTGAGGGATGTGCTGAGCGCTTACTGCTGGCACTCGTGCTTTGCTGGGGACACATTTTGGCAAAGTGTTTCTTTTCTATTTTTGCATGTTTTACCAGAGACTCCGAAATTGCCAACAGTTAAAAACCACACAGACTAATTCTAAAGAGCTCAGAAACATAACTACTTGGGAGCGTTCACACCTTTAATGTATGTGAGTAGTATGATACGAAGGAAAACAAAGCTGTACTGAACAGCCTGCTGGATCATGATAACGTTGGTACTGAATTGTCCCCTTTCACTGGAGAAAAAACAAACCAAAACAAAAACCACAAGCTAAAATAATGTTTTTTTCTTAAAAAAAAGGGCAAAGGAAAATCTGGATTCTGTGGAATAGGATAATGGTTATACTTAACAGTATTAAGCAATGGGATTTGGGGATTAGCATAGGCAACGAGCAATGATGTGGCTGCAGCTCTCTGTGAGCCAGTTGTTGTCTCCCCAGCACTTACAATCGCGGATCAGGACAGAGGGTTTGTGCCAGTGCTGTTTCTAAAGGCAGGGAAGCATCACAGGGTACCATACATTTTAAAGGAGTTGTTAAAGCTTGGAGAGAGTCTAAAATAATGTTTGCAGATATAAGAGAAGCTCTTTGAGTGGGAAACTGGTTCATCTTAGTCCTTATCAGCACTTCAGCATCCCACTCACATGACGGATGTTCAGGCACATCCTGACGCTCTGCTCCAGCCACCAGCGCTAAAACCTCACTGCAGACACTGCTTTGTCTTTGGGGACATCGCTTTGTCTTTGGGGACACTGCTTTGTCTTTGGGGACACTGCTTTGTCTTTGGGGACATCGCTTTGTCTGTCCACCAGGTGCAGCTGAGGGACACCGGCACAACCATCAGCCTCTGCCCAAAACCGCTGGGAAAGCCTGTCTGCATTTCTAACTTCATTGAGGTGCCTTTATTTGACGTCTCCAAATTCCCTGTGTTTCCCTGAGTAGCTGTGTGGAACGGCTTTACTACACCACCAGGTTTTCAGTTTAAGGTGTTAGTAGTTCTGACCCAATTCAGGATAAATTTGGGCTCGTTTTTCTCAAAGATGATGGGACCTTGTTTAACTCCAGCGACAAAGTTTTCCAGAGATATACAGGTTGTGAATGAGCCCCAGCAATCCCCCAGGAGCCCCGCGTACCAGCTCTGCTCACCCAAACCCCGGTCAGGATGGGCCTTTCTGCCTGATTCTCTTTGGTTTATCCCAGGAGTAAAAATAGTTGGGCTTTGTTCTTTTGGGTAGGTACAAATGATTTTTAAAGGCAGCTTGCCCACTCAAAATGCACACTCCAGACTATTTCAAGCAGTAGAAGCAGTTCTTCGCCAAAACCAAGTGCTAATCCTTTATCTGAAGCTATTAAAATACTACCATTAGTTCAAGCAGAAAAACAATGCTTCCTGCCAGAACCAAAGTTATCTTTTCTTATCATTAAGTCATGAAGGGAAGAAGCAATAAATATAGCAGTACACCAAAAAACGGTTGTTCTAATGAGTAAAAATAACTCTGTCAAAATAGGTACATGTAGCAGATACTTATCCAAGAATAAAGAACTGAATATAGCAGCCTGCTGGGTTTAAAATGAACGTGTGCTCTGGCGTTTGCAGCTGGAGCACCAGGACATGGTGAACGTTTCAGCTGGTGCTGGCAAAACCAAACGAGAACGAAGGGCGACAGAGGCTGCTGGAAGGGCCCGAGCAGGAGGCTGAGCCCCCGCGCCAGGGACACCACGTGCACCGACATTTGCCTTTCAATTGGAAGTGTAAGACAAGCTGAAAGCTGAAGAATTTTGCATTTTGAATTACCCACCTCAAAAACCTATCTGAAGTAATGTCTTAGTGCAGTGGGCTGAGGTGTAAATCTATGAGATAGTTGTGCGTATTAGCATCCCCTCCTTACTTGATATGTGTTCAAGGCAGCCGTGTGTCTTGCCTGGGCAGCCCTGTAGCAGCATTTGCTGGCTTCAAGCTGTACAAAGGCATCTTTGGCTTCATCCTCAGAAATACATAAAATGCTGGGATTTAAAAAAAAAAAAAAAAAAGTAGTTTGAAAATGCACAGTTGATGTGGTTGCCTGAAACTTTTGTACTCACAAGGGAAAAAAATAATATTGAAAGAGCAACCAAGATTCATTAGCAATTTCCATGCTTCATTTAAGGTTATCCACATGGAGATGATTTTTATAGACAAAATCGTGTTTTTCCCCAAGAGCAGAGCCCTGAGTCTCAGCAAAAAGCTGGTTTAAAGGTCTGTCACTAAGCAACCAAAAGTCAGTGCACTTGAGTACACATTCGCTTGTCATCGCCCGTTACAGCTTTTTGCACGAGCAGGACCCATCTCACCACTGGCTTTGAAACAAGAAAGAGGGTGATGCTGAGGCATTCACCCAGCTGCCCCGTGCAGGGGCACATTCCCAAAGCACAATTATTAATTTCCACTGGTTTGCAAGGACGAGGGGTCCCCAGGGACACGGTGAGCAGCAGGCATGGGGTCTGACGTGGCAGATAACGCTCTGGATGGTGAGCTCTTTGCACAGCGGGGCTGCGGTAGGATCAGACGCGGGAGATGCTGGAGGCAGCAGCAGGGAGCCCGGGCTGCCTGCCCTGCTCATCCATCTCATCCGCTGCTTTGAAATACTGCAGAGATGAAAAGAAGAAATGGATTTGAAAATGATCTTCCAGAGGAAATTGTTCAGGCGGATTTGTCCAGCGCTGTGCTCTTTTATCAAAAGCAGTTGCCAAACTAATTTATTTTGGTGGTGAGCAATCTCATCACTGATTTCAAACTCACTCAGAAAACAGCGCGCAGTGAATCAGCCCTCTTCTTGTCATCACCTGGCATAAAGTCACTGCTACATCTCGTGTCCCGCTTTGCCTCTCTGCAGCATCCTTTGCTCCAGCGTGATGGGGCAGAGCCCAGTGCCCACAGCACATCCCTGCGCTGGCAGCTCTCAAAACTCCTGCTTTTAGAAGAAACTTGCAGTTCACCCCGCGTCTGCAGCACCCACCCAGCGGAGTCCCAGCGTTTCACTCTGCTGAGGATCACGTTGATGACTTTTCCTAGTTCTCGGTGTCGCAGCCTCTGTGCCCTCCTGCCTGGACACGGGCTGGCAGCACCATGACAGGGCACGGGACCGCGGGGACACGGGCAGCGCATGGTCCCCCCTTCCTGGCAAGTCCCAACATGCAGCCCTTGGGCAACCCGACCGTGGGGGAGAGGATGCTCTGATGTGGGCTCCTGTTCAAAACCAGAATTTCACAACATTGCCTTCCAGTACACCTCGGCAGAGAGCAGCACCGGCAAACCAGCACCTTACCGCCCTTATCAGCCAAACAGCACCCTATAGCCGTTATCAAACGGCACCCTATGGCCCGTCCATAGCTCGACCTGACAACAGGCGCAGCAGGGCTGACCCAGGTTTTCACAAAAAGTCACCTCTGCCACTGTTTGCGAACAAGCCACCTCCAGGACATCGGGGCCTCCAGAAGGACCAGCTTTCCCTCAGGAAAAGCAGAGCAGGGCTGTGCAGAAGGTGCCCGGGCAGGGGCGGCGCTCCGAGCGGGGGATGCTCGGGGTCGGTACCTCACTAGATGGTGCTGTCGCTCCGGGAACGGATCGCGCTCGTTTCCCCCGCCCATCTGTTCGTGATGATCAACTTTTTCTTTTTCTTTTTTTTTTTTTTTCCCCCTCCTGCTCGTAACTCTCCGGAGCGGTTCGTTTCCCTACGGTGCAATCTCGATACAACGAAATAATAATGGGAAAGGAAACTAAGAGCATAATTCTGCCCTGTGCTTCAAAGAACGCTATGGAAACACTCCTCGTTTTGGAAGTTCTGCAGTGCTCGCCCGTGTGCGCACCCAGCTGTCTGTCCCGTCACCACCCTCTGCACAGGTTCAGGTGACATTCCCCAGGGATGCAGGGACAGCCAAGTGACAGACGGACAGAGGGAGGGAAGCCCTCTGGAGGCAGGACCTGCAGCCCTCATGTCTGTTCTGAAAAACAGGATGAAAGATTTGAAAGTTTCGCTTCTTTCTGAACCAAAACTAGCCCTCTAGATTCCCAAAACGACAGTCAAATATTTAGGCTTGTCACTTTATGTTGTTGCGTAAAGTACCAAATACTGTACTTTGAAGTGGAAAATCCTTTCCAAGTTGAAGTTTGAAATATTTTGAAGGCATCAAAATCCCCCATGTCCAGCTCCTTCAGTCTCCCAATCTACATTGATCCAAAACAAAACTCTAGTTAAATAATTCCAGCTTGCTAAAACACATTTAAGGCTGTCATATCTATTGCCAACATCATTTATTTATTCAAATCTCCCACGAGCACATCTGTTCTTCAGCCACCTTCATGAAAGATTCCTTTCACCTATTTTAAAGAGCCTACACAAAAGCTTTTTAAAAATAAATACTATCTCATAAGAGTTCTACACGGGAGAAAGTTTAAACTCTCAGTCCTTACTCTGCACGTATTCAAAGAGATTTTGTAGAGCTCCTGCACCAACCACTATCACAGTTAAACCACCCAAAATAAAGTCAGGAGTGCTTGCATCGTTTTCCCTACTCTCTGTTTTCTGAATTAATTAGAAAATGCCTAATCATCAGTTTTAGGAAGGATATTCCACTGCAGCTGGGATCAGTTCATTTGTAACATGTCGCTAATGAACTACGACACGTGAAAGAAAGAAGAGCTGTAGCTGTGCCTGTGCAACAGCCACAAGGAAGGTGAAATACGCTCCAAACACAGGGACCGACGGCACTGAGGGTACCCAAGGTGTCCCTGGCTGGTGATGTCCCTGGGGTGATGAGCCCAGCTCTGAAAGGTGCAACCCATCATCACTGCTACCTCTGGTCCAGATTCAATAGCTCAGCAGTTCTGGAAACTGGGCCAGCAATGGAGATCGACAGAAAAAAGAGCAGCATTTGGCCCCAAGTCCCTCCAATATTTGTTTTTACTATAAAAGGAGAATTGGCCTGTAGATGGCACATGGGTTAGCTGATCTAGTTACACAAGGAACTGGGAACCAGAGTGCTGTGTTTTCAAATGCCCTTCTCTGCTTTTGACAGTTCAAATTCTTTCTAAACTTCACCTCGGGCTGCACGAGCTGTCTGTCCCCAGACCTGCAGCTCTGGAGTAGGCGCGGACAAGCAGAGTCTCGCTGCCAGGCTCAGCTCATCCGGAGCATCTCCATCCCACCACCGCCTCAACGGGCCTGCCAGCAAACCCAGCTCTTCGGTCTGCTGCATGTCCAGAAACGTTATTCCTCCTAAAGCAGAAAGCCGTAATTGTGGCCACCCAGGCTGGGAAAGGAAACCCAGAGCAGGGATTTCCCCCATCGTGCTCTGCTGCGAGCACAACCGCCACCCCAGCAGCCGGGCGAGCACCCTCCTCCTCCTCTCTGGCTGTCCTGGAGCAGACACGTCTTTGCCACCGCAGGTTTCTGCTTCCTGAGGGCGCCCTGGACGCCGGCAGTGCTGCAGAGCAAACCGGGACCAGCACGTCCCGGCTCTGCTCCCAGCAGGTGTTGCCCTCAAAGGCTCAGGGCCGTGCTCGTATTATTTTATTTTTGCAGCCATTTTACAAACAATAAAAAAAAACACACCCTTAAGAGCAGTACCAGTAAAAGACGGATGGCTGAGAGTTCAACCTGAAGCAGCACAGAGCAACCTGGGAGCTTTATGAACCGGAGATTGGAGACAAACTGCAAAAAATGTGTAGTGTGGATTCCCATCTCCAGTGGCCGGGTGAATAACAAATGTCCTCGTTATAAGAAAGGGACCGGGAGGGCAGGGTGGAAGCACATGGAGTGAGGGAGGTTTGTCCTCAGCAGCAAACCCTGGGAGCGGGAACCGCCATCGCGGCTCAGCAGCCCCTGCACCGGTACTGAGCGCCCTGTAAGGGACACCAGCGCCTCCTGCTCATCCTCTGCCTGCCAGTGTATTTACCACGGAAAAGAAGGATTTCCTACCCACGGAAGACCCACCTGAGATTTAAGATTTGTTGCTGGCCTTGCAGGTTGATGCTGCTCAGCAGCCGCCCTTGTCATCTGCAGGTGGAGCAGACGTTTCTCCCTCATCCAGAACAGCAGCTGTGCCTGTTGTCAAACAAAAACAACTCCGGTGCACGGCGAGGAAGCCTCAGCAGCTCAATTTCACATGTGTTGTGTCCCTGCATGTCACCTCACTCAGCATCACGAGAAGGCTCCGATTCAGCCGTACGAGTGTGCCGTGTACCTCCTTCAGCCACACAGCTGCACCCATCACCGGGGACCGTCACCACCCACCCCACCACTGGCACATTCCTCCTAACACCCAGCTCTTCTCTAGCACGTTTAAACCAGTTACATTCTACCCTGCTCGTAAGAGACGTGCAAACAGGCAAGGTGACCCCTTTCTCCATGCATCAGTCCTCGAAACATCCGCACAATATCATTGGGAAAAATGGAGCTGAAAACATCAAAATGGGATTTTCAATTGCTCCGCTTAAGTGGAAGGGAATTTGCAACCAAGAACATGGCAAAACAGACATGAGCACGCAAAATGCTCACATGCATATTTGTATTTGTCTGGGAAAAAACTGTTGGAAAATGTTGCCCTTCTGCTTATAACCACTGTGCCCTGAAGATGAATAATTTTGGCTTTTTCCAAGCAAGGGCTCCAAATCAACACTAAAAACAGGGCTTCAGGGTACTGATCACCGAGGGGCAGGGCGACCTTCTGCAGACAGGGACCCACCTGCCGCCTGCAGGAGCAGACCCGCTGTCACCCCTGCACCGGAGCGCTGGCTCGGGGCTCCCGCTGCTGCACCAGCTGCACCGCACGACCCGCAGCACCGTGCAACCCGCAGCGCCGCAGGACCCGCAGCGCCGCAGGATCCGCAGCACCGTGCAACCCACAGCGCCGCAGGATCCGCAGCGCCACACGATCCGCAGCACCGTGCAACCCGCAGCGCCGCAGGATCCGCAGCACCACACGATCCGCAGCACCATGCAACCCACAGCGCTGCAAGACCCACAGCGCCGCACGACCCGCAGCCTCCAGCACGCTGGGCTTGTTTTCTTCAGGGATGTGCGGCTGTCCCCGTCGCCCTCTCCATATCTAAGTAGTAGGGAAGATGTCAGTCTCTGAAGTGATAAAGCTTTCTCACCAAATTCTTTTTCTTATTATAAAAACAAGGGAAAGAATAACATTTATTCAAGCACATGGCTATTAAAGTATCTATTTTTCTGGACTCTGGCACTGCTTTCCCTGAAGAACCGAACGTTTTCTTCATGAAATACCAGCGAGTCTTGGGCATGACTTGAGAGAGCACCAGAAATAGTGTGTGGCAGGAGAAAAGCAGTGTTGCTTTCTTCCACATATGGACACCAGTTCCAATGAGGGATTTACACTCACAAATATTATCCCTTTTGATTCCGGCAGAGCTGGGATCTTGTTAGACCCTCCTCTACTTTTTCCTTCCATCTGTTGTATCATTGTCGGCTCATTTTGTTTTACTGTCTATTTCTCCTTCAGCCCCCACAAGCAAGTTTTCCAGTATGTGTCTCCATGCCACTTCCCATCGCGCCCTTCAGACCTGGAATCAATCTGCAAAGCTGCTCTGTGGTGCCTGGAAAGCCGCTCAGGTCCAGGTTGGGATGCGATAGCCCAGACGTCTCTTGCCCATTGACACATCCCCAGCTGCCACCGCGGCTCGAGGGATGGAGGCTCACCCGAATTACCAAGGCCTGCACCACTCTGCAGCCAGCCCAGCCTCGCTCCGGCACTGCTGAAACAGCAGCAGAGCTCTTTCAAAAAGGCTGAAATTTGTGCACAAAGACTGTCCAGCTCCATCTATGCAGCTACCACGCAGTGGTTTGCACAAGGGCACTGTCACAACCAGCCGTGATTTATCTTGTGTGGTCAGGGCAAGTTTATGAATATTAATTCTTTCAGTTCTGCTGTCATAAATAGCCCTAGCCAGCCAACACCCATAAAAATGCAAATAGTCGGGTGTTAACTCTTGGAAAACTCCAGCCTGACGCTGGGACCGGCTCAGAGATCAGCAGCACGGGCCGAACCCCGCTGGGGTCACTGACTGCGAGCGGCTTTATCCACGGCAGATACACCAGCACCTTACACGCTTAAAGGCAAAAAAATACCTATTCATTTTCCCAGCCTTCAGTGTCTTCTCTTGCAGCTAAAATGTTTATTTTCACTGAGCAGAGCTTGCTGTATAGAGCAGCAATCCATCTCCGGGACCTAGGAGAGCGTCCCAGGTTCTGGAGCAAAATTAAAACTCAGACACAAAAACAAGTCCTAGAAGAAGTAACTGTCGGGCCTGGGTACCCCAAACGCTCCCTGCCCGACCCCAGCGCGGCAGGAGGGGGGTCCCGGGGAGCCTCTGTGTACAGCCAGTGGGACAAGGGCAAAGTGCCCTGGTCCACAGTGTCACCAAACCGGGAGGACGAGGCCCGGGCCGCAGCCGCCCCTCCAACAGGCACACACCGCTCCGCGCATTTTGTTCTGCGGATGTGGACAGTCCGAGCTGAAATCTCAAAAAGCCGTCTGTAAGACAAAGGCAACGGAAGAAAAGAAAGATTATTTCTCCCTTTTATCCTGAGCATAGCAATCAATTTTATGCACTGAAGAAATGCTTATCTTGAGTTTCCCTTCTCCATTCAAAGATCTCTAATATGCGCCACTCACTTTTCAGCTCTTCTCAGCCACTGGTGAAATCACCTGGTTCCTATGACATGTTACCGATGGTCTTGGGTGCCCTGTTTACACCAAACCAACACAAATTAGGTACGAGGTACTGGCCGCGCTCCAGTGGACGTGAGAGCATCCGCATTCCTACAGAGTTACAATGCTTCCTCCACAGACTGGATTTATATCCGCATCCAAGCTAAATAAATCATGTACCACAGTCCCTAAAACAGCTCGCTTATCAGGCTTAGTGTGAATAATGAAATGTCATAATATTTGTCGAAGACACGTGGTTTATTTTGCTTTCAATAAATAAGGTCTAGCGGGGGGGCGGGGGGAAAGGAGGTAATGCTTCCTCTCGGTGTTATTTGGTATCTGCTATTGGAAATGGACTCCCCCCAAAACCACTGCCTCAGACCAGTGCCCCCTCCCCGCTGCTCACAGGACCCCCTGCTCCCCTCAGCCGCACCTCCCGTCTGCAGCACACGGGGGATTTGGGGGCAAATCGGCCGTTACTGTTTCAGTTGCAAGACCATGAGAGGCTGCAAGGACACACACCACACAGACTGATGGATGTGATGGTAAACGCCGAAGAAAATACCTGTAATGCTATCATTTATCAGAGGCAAAAAATAGAGCACAACTGACACGATGTTCTAGCAATAAGCACCAAGTTTTCATTTCCGCTCTGAAACCCATCTCCCCAGGCTGTAAATCAGACTGGAAACCAGAAGCGCACTGGAGCGCAGGGGACGGGGCTGTGCCTGGCGGAGCGCTCAGCACAGCAGGGGATGCTCAGGTGGAAAACACAAGCGGCAACAGCAACTGAAACCGCAGAGGAGCGAACGTGCTGGGGCTGGAGCTGCAGCAGCCGGTCACGGGCGAGGAGCAGCCCGTGCTGGGCAAGCCACCCGCGGCTTCTGGGGGCAACGTTTGCCCCGGTGGCCGCAGGACAGGGCTCGAGGTGCCCACAGGAGGTACCCGCGCTGGAGAAAACCCAGTGTATGTATTAAGTTGCTAAAGCCCAGGGGGGAACAGCAAAATTACTTGGACCAGAGCACAAACAGCAATCTGATCCTCGCAGTCTGGTCTTCCATGGAGTAGAAAGTGTTTTTCGTGTTTAACAAAGACTTTAGTGACTGAGAGGTCACTTTGGCTTTACAGAACTGAGCCACAGTTTTCGTGTATATACTTCGTTGGAGCAGACACTATTTTTCCAGTTCTACACTGCCACATGTGATGCTACAGATGAAACATCCACCAGGAGGAGAGGGAGGCAGGAAACTCTGTTTTCATGGCACTATATTTGCCAGTCTCTTCAGCACTGTTTTTCAGCAGCTGTCAGCATTCTAAGCTGGG
Source organism: Pampusana beccarii (assembly GCA_013399365.1). Lineage (NCBI taxonomy): Eukaryota > Metazoa > Chordata > Aves > Columbiformes > Columbidae > Pampusana > Pampusana beccarii. The sequence continues at coordinate 143,818 of VWYH01004592.1, forward strand.
ATATTAGGTGCTCACAAGCTTGTCGTCTTTTATTCTCGCTTAAAATAACCCCATGGACCCTCCCCGCAGGGACCCCCAGCCCTGCCAGCCAGGCCCCCGGTACCACAGGAACACCGCTCGGCCAGCAGCCTTAGTCCTAAAATTGCTATTTTAGGGGGAAATTGTCAGCAGGTCCATCGGAGCCTGAGCCCACCCCAGTATTCACTTTCCAGGCAGGCACTGCCAGGCAGAGCAGCACCACAATAGGTCAGAGCAGAAGAGGGAAGAGCAGCTGAAACCTCTCACGTGCAAAGCTGCCAGGGCTAGAAATAGGCATCTACATTCTGCACGGGGTTACTAAGAGACTAAACCCCCTTCCAGGGCTTGAAAGGTTTTTAGTGGAAGGCATTAGGAGCCTTCTGGGTGTGCCACAGCCAAGCAATATCGATCAACACTGCAAAAATACCTCTGCACGTCTCTGCCATGACATCACCCGAAGAGCAGCATCTTTTCTTATTTATGAGTGGCAGCAGGCGCTGCTGCCTGCGCTCGGCTGCCTCTCACAAACCTCGCAGAGTGTTTTAGTCAAAGCCCAGCTCAGCCTGTTCCTTTCAAAAAAAGGACCAGGCTTCTGAGCCCCCACCTTTAAACCACATCGTGTTTCTGCTGGGCTGGAGTGTCTAATGAGAGAGCACAGTAAAACCGCAGCTCCCAGGTAGGAAGGAAAAACCATCACCCATTGCTGTGGGAAACAAAGGGCTTTCCAGAAGCAGAGCAGCCCCCAGACACCCGGCACCCCATCCCATGCACCCTGCCCGTGTCCCTGCCTGGGTCAATCTTCCCCCATCTCCCCTGGACCTCAGAGAGGGGAAAGCACTCGCTCTGCTTCCTCTCACATCTGTTCTGTGTTGTAAATAGTGCCAGTCCGCAGGGTGGAATTGGAGTCCTGAGCCCAGCAGCAGGGCAGCCCCTCCTGGGGCACACACACACACTCCCTTTCTTCTTACCTTAAACCTCTGTTGCAAACCCCCTATTTGGGGTCATTTTCTTGCCAGCAAGAGAGTTTTAACTGTCTGGTTTCTCACCGCATTGGCCATAGGTTGGTGCAGAGGCTCCTCTGAGCCACGACCACGATCTCCGGGATGCTGGTGGCGCCTCCCTCCTCACCTGGGTCCTGATCCTGCAGCGGTGCTTGCTGAAAGGGAAAGCATTACCCACTGATGCATGGGGTTTGATTAAAGAAAAAACTAATAACATCAGGATAAATAATAGCCAAAGGCAGGTTCAGACCCTGGTTCTCATCAGCAGCACACCAACTAGTTAAATCTGATTATCAGGCTGCCCAATTGGTTATGTCATGAGTGATAAATCAAGAAAAGGCTCTCACTTGATAACGAAAAGCCAAGCAAGGCTATTTAAAAATGAAAATCTAAAGGAATTTGGAGTGCTGGTGTGAGAGAAAAGCGCTGAGATAAGAGGAGACAAACACGAGCTGAAAGGGGCCGCTCCAGCGCTGCCCTCGCGTGCCTTCAGTGGAGGAACAGCATCGCAGGAGTCACTCCAAGCGGGATTTTCCCTGAGCAGGAGACACCCCCAGCGCTGCCGGCCCCTCAGCACCTGCCAGGGCACCGTGTCCCCCAGGACCTGGGCAGCAGCACGGACAGACCCGGCCAGGCCTGCGGGCACGCTGCTCCGCTGGGCATCCCGACTGCTCCAGCACCCAGCACACCTTGTTCCCCTCTAATCTGATACACGACAGTCGTTTGTCCAACGTTTTCAATGTAGCTTTGCCCACAGCCATAAGAATGTGATTAAGAGGGAATTAGGAAATAGCTAGCTGTTACAGGCTCCATTAGTTTCTGACAAGTTGCATAACAAGAAATGCAGCTGTAGATGTTTGTGTGATACCCAGTGCACTGCTATTGTTAAACACAGCATTAGAAGCAGAAACTCTGTGGTACCTGGGTGTCTTTATGTGGTGTCATGTGCTCAGGTCTCCCACCGACCCGCTACGTCCCTGTTGGAGGGCAGCCCTGTCCCCCTGCCCGTCGGGGCCAGCTGCATCACCCCCAGCACAGACCCAAGGGCTCTGCTGCACCCTCAGCATCTGGACATCCCAGAGATTCAGCACTGATGTCCAGAGCAAAAAGAAGCTCTAAACAACCTGAAGGCAGAAGGAAGAATTGTTGATTGTGGAGCACAGGATGAAATGCAGCTTTACCCAGGTTGACGCTCTCCCTCCCTGCTCTGCACCGAGGGCTCCACTACCAATAAAGAACAGGATTTCCAGCAGAGCAGCCCACATTCTGCTCTGTGTGGCCCCACACCTGTCCCCCTGCTCACGTCTGCAGAAGTGGCGGCACCTCCTTGCCCTCCAGAGCACCCCAGCCCCCTGCACCCCTGGGATGGTCTCCAGCTCCTGTCCCAGCACTCGCAACAGGGACAGAATGCAGAAAGATGAGGTGGTTGTGTGTCCGCAGGGGCACGAATTTAATATTCATAGACTTTCTCTCTCTTCTAAAGGGCAAAACACTTTAAACTGAAGCAAACTAAGAAGACTCGAATGATAAATGAATGTTTTTTCTGTACTTCCTCAGTGAAATTTAATTTTGGTTGATATTAAACATGACAGAGCTTCTACTCAAACTTTTATTTACCAGCCACCTATTTCAGCTGCCTCTGAGATGGCAATGCCATTAAATCCCTGGCTTGGGCTTGTGCTGTACCCATTAGCACTTGGGGAGCAAAGAGCGAGGACGAGTGCGATCACGAGGGACCCTGTGCCACCCGTGGGCGCAGGACGCGGGTCCCGGAGCAGCCGCGGGGCCGGGCTGCACAAGGGCTGGCACAAACCAGGCAGGGCCAGGCTCCTCTTCCAGGCCAACAGGAGAACCCGGCAGCAGGGCCAGGGGCCATTTGTGGTCAGGGAGCTCTGGATTGCAGAGCCCGTGGGACAGAGCAGGGACGGAGAGAGGGAATTCGGAGCGGGTGGAGAAGCCTCATCCCGTTCTCTTGGAAACCCACATAATTCCCTCAAGTGTTCCCAAGCTGACGAGCAAAAGAGTGCATTAAACAGCTTTCTTACCTGGGGCTTTTGCTTCTCATATGCATTTTGATCCAACTTGTTTAAATTATTTCTGTACGTGAAGCTCAAGGTGCTTTGTAGTGCAAACCTCATGTGGCACAAAGTCACTGCCCACGGTTCACGCTGGTGCCCGTTTAAGCCAGCGAAGGAAGACAAGGAGAGGCTCCGGTATTTGCAGATCCATTAACCAGGTTTGCAGATTTGTGCCCAAAACAAGAGAAACTCAACCCCAGCACTACCAACCCTGCCCACGCGTTCTCCTGCCACCACAGACCCAGCTGTGGACCTGGAGCATCGCGGGGGAACATGCAGGAGAAACCACAGACAGGATCACACGGCACAACCACTCGCAGCATCCTGTTTTCAGGGAGCAGTAGCATTATGGAATGGACCATCTAAACTGAGCTTTAACCTGCAGCAGATTGTCAGAAGAGTTAAAAGATGCTCGTGGGAAGGGACATGAAAGGCAGTTTTGTTTTGCTTTTTTAAAAAAGATGAAAGGAGCACTCTGCTCCAAACACCGAAGGCAGAGCTTGTGCTCCCATCTGGCAGCACCTTCCACTCGCTTGAAATGCACATTCATTTGCCTTCCTTGTTACACACGCTAAACTGAGCTGAAGGATTAAAAGCCCCTGAGGTCAGGATTTATGCACAGAGTCACTCCTCTCCTGCTTTAACCTGAGACTTAATTTACCAGCATCACTTTGTGCCAGGCTCTGCTCTCCCACACCGTACCCCATGCTCTCAGAGGACTCGATACCAAAAGCTCCCAATTTCTTCTTCTTTATTATTCTGTCACTACAATTCTGGCCTATTTATTTTCATAGGAGCTTTGATTTCTGCAAGCTTTATTTCTGCTTTATTCTTCTCTGCTCAAGAGAAATGTATTTTACTCGCTAGGACTAAGCTGCAGGTTATTTATCTGACCTCTAGCAGGCTCCTGGGTTCATAACACCCATCCTTCCAGCCCGCAGCCAGCCCAGGCTTTGATCTTCTATTTACTAAAAGCAATACTCCCCTTGAGACACATACAAGGCTGGGGCAGGGGGCAACGGTAACTATTTGTTTCTGCAGAAACTTATCACAAGGTTTCCTGACAAATGTTCTCAAAGTGAGTGATTTGAATTTCAGTGCAGCTGGGCTCTGTTTTGGAGAAGGTCTGTCCAGCAGAGAACAAGAAGTGACCCAAGCAACACCAAGGACCGAATTAGAGGTTACAGAATCCCAGGATGTCAGGGACTGGAAGGGTCCTCAAGCACTCATCCAGTGCAATCCCCCCGAGCAGGAACACCCAGATGAGGTTACACAGGAAGGAGTCCAGGCGGGTTTGAATGGCTGCACAGAAGGAGACTCCTGTGAAGAGGTTTCTTCTCGTATACAACCTCCTATGTTCCAGTTTGCACCCAAGAAGTTGCAGACCTGCCTACCGAGACTCCTACCCCCTTTAGAATGGAGTTTTCTGCAAGAACTTCCCCCCTTTTTTGCTTTGCAGGAGCTCTTTTTGAGAATTCATGGTGACTCTGTCACCTCTTACACCTCCCTCACTGTTGCAGTTTAGTTCTGCTTGCAGAACCTACTCAGTAGCTCTGGTCCATCCATTCCTATTTGGAAGCGGATCCCCTGGGGCAGCTCGTGCTGCATTGCTCCCTAGTCCTCAAGTGGCTCCATTCCGCAGCTGGTGGGAGCGTGACGAGTCACTGCAGCGGGGACCCGAACCCACAATTCCTGCCTGAAGACCCCAGCTCCTTACCCATTCGGGCAGCCTGGAGCGACACCTCCGGGTGACCCGAGCCTGAGCGTGGCCGGGCTGGGACAGGGCCTCCCCAAGACAAGCCATGGCCAGCAAATTCTTTCAGTGCACATCGTCTGTATCCATCCCCAAGGAAGTATTAATATTTGCTAAAACTGCTATTGTTTTATTACCTATACTTCGCAACTAAATTCCTGGTTGTCATTAGCGACTAACAAATACTACTCTAGGGCCACTGTACACGTTGCACAGCAGCAGCTTTTCCTTGGTGTCCCATTCACAGTCTTAACAAACTCAGAAAGAGATTTATTTATAGTGTCTACAGTGCAACACAATATTCCTGCTCTCTCTCATCGCTACTTGAGACACACACTAACTGCACGTTAACCACATGCTCCTCCTCCCACGCCTGGGCCACCAGAGCCACATGCCGGGTGCAGACAGCCAGGACCAGCCAAGCCCAGCCTAAAGCCAGCGAGTGACTCAGGCTCTCAGAAATCCCACCCGAGCGGTGGGACAGGGCCAGCGTGTGCTCAGCCCACGGCCACCCTGCTGCCCCGGCCCCCACGGCCACCCTGCTGCCCCAGGGGGACAGGACAGCCGAGCCCCCGCACCCCCAGGCAGGTCACCAGCCCCCGTCCCCACTGTGACACCTTCCACACGGGACGAGTGGAGGAAACAGCCGAGCTGCAGGGAGCAAATACCTCGTGTCGCTCCCTCCATCACTCCCGGAGCAGCTGCGCCTCCTAAATCCAGCGCTGGTCCCCAGCCAAGAGCATTGCTGCCCCCTCCGCCGTGGTACGCACGCACACAAAACGCCTCCGCTCACACCAGCAACCTGCGCTGTCAGCCCAGGGCAAGGGGAAAACAACTTATTTTGCACAAACACCCTCCACCATCTATCTTGGGGCGCTCAGCCATCACGGCAGCGGTGCCGCAAAGCTTTGCCAAGCAGGAACCCGGCCGTGACAGAGCAGGGCTGGCCTTAAACCTGCTGCCCAAAGCTTTGGAGCATGGAGGATTTTTTTACTCCACCGAGCCTGCGGGAAGGCAAAGGAACAGGGCCGCACTGATCCACACTCCAGCGAGAGATCCAGGATGTGGAATTCCTGCTGCTGGGGGATTTTCCAGCATCCTTTCAGCTGGAGGAACGCAGCCAGGATGGGGTCGCTGATCGACACCCCTCTCCAGAAGCAACCTGCCCAGATTTAAACCCACAACCCCATGCTCACAAACCTTTACAGAATTTATTCCTTCTCCATTACTTCTGCAAAATACCATGGGTTTGCAGAGGCTTGCACTTCCAGCCCAAGTCCTGCCCTTTCTCTCCCCACAGAAGGGGTTGGGAAGGTCTCTGACAAGCTGCCGCTACCTCAGCTTTAGCCGTGGATGTGTCGCACCACAGAGAGTCCCCAACAGCTGCTTCCACTAGAGCAGAAATCCCAGGAAAAACAGTTTGCAGACCACAGCTAAAATACTGAAAAAAGCACTGCAGGTAGCAGAAGGAGTTAGAGGATTCTGACAGCTTTTGATCCGCAGTAGCACTCAGCCAGGCACTCACCAGCACAAATTCTCTGGAAAAAAAGAGAGACCCATGACACCTCAGCCGAATGAGAGAATACAATCCCATTTTGAGCTGCATTGTATCAGCACAAAGGGCAGGAACAAAACCAGGGCAGCAGGAAAGCTGCAAGTACCGAGCCCTGTGGATGTGACGAAGCCAGTGCTGCATGGGCACTGCTGTTTCACGCATGGAACAAGAGGTGAAGGATCGGGGTTCAAGAGAACAGCTCAGAGACGTGCGTCTCCTGAACGCCTGACATTAACGGGGGGTTTGCCTCCAAACACGGCACGGGCTGTACCGACACAAGGGGCTGACCGGGGAAGTCACAGCCACCTGCTGTGTCACCTGCACAGCCCCTTGTCACCGAGGGCGACCCCAGCGCGCCTGGGAGGCAGCAAAGGGGCACACGGTGGGAGAACAGGGGTCTGTCATCCCAACGCTGCTTCAAATACATTGTCTGTAATCAGCTGATTGAACAGAAGCTCTGAGTGCCTGGGTGGTCTGATTTGTCTTTTTTTTTTTTTTTTTTTGACAAAACCATTAGTTTTAAACAAATCTTCAGTTCATGAAAAACAAGAGGGCACTGAAGAAATTGATGAGGATTATCAAAATACAGCACCAGTTAAATAGATCTTCATTAGAATGCTAAATGTCACTGTACCTAGTGTTCATGGAGGAGACGACCCAGCCGCTGCAGATCTGCGGGTTGGTCTGTGGGTCTCCTTGACTTCCTCTGTGTGAAAAAGCTGGAGCAGAAGGAACCCAGGCTGACACCTTGAGGTGCCTCCTGGGCTCACAGAGGGACCCGAGGCTCACCGACTGCCCCAGGACAATGTGGCTTCTCTGGGCAATATACACAACATAAACAACCATTTCCCTCATAAACAACTATTTCTCTCAGGCTTTTGAGGACTTTTTCCCTAGTTTGGGCATTGTTTCTCCCACTCTGCCTCTCCACGCAAGGAGAAAATCCCAGCTGGGGCTGCACACCCACCCCTGTGCCACCCTCGCCCCAGCTCCAGGGCCACCAGCTGCCCACATGTGTCCCCCCAGAGGTGACACGGCGGGGCCGCCCCCAGCAAAGCCCCTTTAAGGGACAGTCGAGGGCGGGCGCGGGAGCCAGGACAGTAATTTTAGCCTGGAGCGGTGCCAGGGGCGCAGGGCAGCTGGCGCTCGCACCCTGCCCGCCGTCCCGTCCGTCCGTCCGTCCCCCCGCTGCTCAGCAGCCATGGCCGAGGAGCAGAGCGAGCTGGACGAGAGGATCATCATCAAGGACCAGCACGTCAAGGAGATCGACCTGGTGAACAGGGACCCGAAGCACATCAACGAGGACGTCGTCAAGGTAGGGTCGTCTCCGCACGGTGTTACAGAAGCGTCGCTGACACTTAATGCAATCGGAGCGTGGGTATTGCGGTGCCGGGCTGGAGCTCAGGCAGGGCTGCGAGTCCCTGCTCCGTGTGCCACGGGTGACGTTACCTGGGCTGCAGGGAGGGGACCTCCACAGGCCCCAGCCCAGCTGGGTGACCGTGTGCTCCATGGCCCTGGTTAGTGCAGTATTTCCCATTCCTTGAGCGCACTCCCCAGCTTCACCCGCTGTAGCCTGGAAGTTTATGGAGACACCCTCCTTTGCACAAGTGGGGAGCCAAAAATAAAACAGGGTCAGCCCATATCACTGATTTAAAGGGAACCTTGGAAAAAGACCCGACAATCTGAGCACCAGAGCGCTCAGATATGTGTTGTCCTGTTTGGAAGCAGGTTGTTTCTCACCCGTGGCAGCAGGAGGGTGCAGCAAGCCTCCTCCGTCTATTTTTGATCAAAAGGAGTTTTCGGTCTAGCTGAACAGGGAAGCATTTTCCCACATGCTGATCACCAGAGCTGGGTTACTCTGAGCTTTGTTAGCATTATGGAAAAGATAATTTTGGCTCAAAGGAGAACAGGAGGAGATGGAAGGGGTTTGTTAAAACTGCACTGAGAGATCAAAGAGGATGACATGCCAGAAGGAACAAAGCCTGCTCACAAAGGCTTTGGAACAGGACGTGGCCTCAATCATACTGCTGAGATTCGAGCTTGCGTTTGTGCATTAGAACACTATTACTGCTAAAGCCATGGGCATGGTCACATTAAAATCCACCGGGATGAGCTGTGACAGTGACACCATAGATGGGCACCCTGTGCACAGCCAGACGTGCCCCTGACAGCTGCCAGGCACGGCGGGATCTGCAGCGTGTTCCCGGCAGCACGTCCCACATCTGCACCGCCCAGCGCGTCCCCACCGCCCCTGTCACCGGGGGTGGCACCAGCGTCTTCCAGGCCACCCTCAGCCCTCGTGGCAGCCCCATTCCGTAGAATCATAGAACACTTTGGGTTGAAGGGAACTCCAAAGCTCCCCCAGTGCCCCCCCTGCCATGACAGGGACATCTTCAGCAGCTCAGGGTGCTCAGAACCCCGTCCAGCCTGGCCTGGGATGTCTCCAGGGATGGTTCATCCACCACCTCTCTGGGAACCTGGGCCAGGCTCTCACCACCCTCAGGGCCAACAATTTCTTCCTCATGTCTGGCCTGAATCTCCCTCCTTTAGTTTAAAACCATTACTCCTCGTCCTATCACAACAGACCCTGCTAACACCAACAGCTTTCTCGTATCTGATTCTGAGCTCCACACTCAATTTTTCAGATATATATTGGGGATTTCTTCACCTCAAGCCTGTCAAGCTTTTCCTTTTTTCCTTTTCCACGGGGTGGAATTCAGACAAAGCGAGCCTGCTGACTGTTAGCAGCCCCACCTCTGCCTGTTCCCCCTTGGGGATCCCCAAAAGCCTGTAAGAGGATTTCCAAGCTCACCCGCTCGTATGGCCACACTGCTGCTCCACCAGCTCTAGAAGCTTTCAGAGCGCTTGCTCAAGGTACCTCGCGTTCCTCCTGCCTTAAAAATAGCAGGGCTGATAAGGCTGGGGGAAGGCAGAGAGCATCCCGCACCCACGCTGCTCGCTGTGGCCCTGCAGCAGCGTCCTGGAGGGTGAGGGAAAGCCTCCCCGCTCCCCAGAGAGCGGCAGAACACTCCAGAACACCCAGGGCACAGAACCACGCGACAGTCGCGGTGCGCAGAGGGGAGCAGGGTGGTTTGCAGGCTGAGGGGTTCCCATGGCCATGGACAAGCCCATCCTGAGCAGTATGGTACAAGATCCAGGATTTGAAACTACGTGAGTTACGGCAGTGGCACCGGCCACAGAGGCGTTGCAGAGCTTCAACAGCCTCTTCCCCAGCAAAGCAACAGAGCGGTACCTGCATTTGGTGGTCCCCAAACATAGGGGGCTGTGCCCAGGCTCAGCTCCAGATTCTGCCTCTTCTGCTCCCCCAAACCCACTTCTGGGGCTTCACCAGCAAAAACAGCAGCCAGGCAGAGACCCTTCTCTTATAGCCTGCCACGCCCTTCATTAATTGATCCCTGATTAGCACCTCAGGCCCCCAGGCAGGTGTGCAGGGACCTGCTGATGGGTTCCAGCCGGGGCAGCCGGGCACTCCCAGGGCTGCCAACCTGCCTGCTGTCAATATTCCTGCCGCACCTCCTGCCCGCCCGGGAAATTAAAGGTGCTGCAGAAAGATTTTACGATCAAAGTGCTTCCAGAACCAGAGTGGTTATTGCAATTTAACATAAATGTACAAACAAACACATTAGCTTCCCAAGGAAAGGCCATGCCATTTTTCAAGACAAATAGCTTGGCTCATGCATCCCGTAAAATTGAGTTACACCACAACGAGATTTGTACACGTAGTTCAGAGGCTTTTAAGAGCATTTGTCATTCAGGGGCGCTCGCGATGCCTGCACACAGCAGCACCATCCCGGGAAGGGCACGGCCAAGCCGATCGCTCTCCCTCTTCAGACAGAACACAGGCAGAATTGAGCACCTCGCCTCTGCAGATATACATAAATAAACCGTAAATCAAGAGGGCTGCTGGATTTTTATTAGCACAAATCACCTTCTTGCCGAGCAAGCAGCCCATGTCCCTAAAAGCTAAAAAAGGGGTAGGAACGGGCTCTGGCCTCCTCTGGAGTAAACGCTCCCATGCACAGCTCCCACCTGAGGGCTCGTGCCACCCACACCTGTGCCCGCAGCTCGGGGATCGGGACGGGGTAATGTCCCCAAGCCGGGGCTCGTGTGCCATGGGTGAAGCCCGCGTGCCAAGCTGAGGCCAGGCAGTGCCGGAGCCCCGCGCCACGGCCCGCTCAGGGCTCTGCGGGGCACGGGTCCCCTTGCCCAGGGGGTGCAGGGGATCCGTGTCCCCCCAGCACAGCCCTGGCTCTCCCCAGCCCCACCCCGTTCAGGCTTGGACCCTCACCCCCGCGCTGGAGCCCCCCAAACCTCCCTCACCTCTGTCTTCTCTCCTCCCAGGTGGATTTTGAGGATGTGATAGCCGAGCCTGTGGGAACATACAGCTTCGACGGCGTCTGGAAAACCAGCTACACCACCTTCACCGTCAGCAAGTACTGGTGCTATCGGCTGCTCTCTGCCGTGCTGGGCATCCCCCTGGCTGTGGTCTGGGGCTTCCTCTTTGCCCTCATCTCCTTCTGCCACATCTGGGCGGTGGTGCCCTGCATCAAGAGCTACCTGATCGAGATCCAGTGCGTCAGCCGAATCTACTCCCTCTGCATCCACACCTTCTGCGACCCGCTCTTTGAGGCGCTCTCCAAGATCTGCAGCAACATCCGAGTTGCTCTGCGGAAGGAGATCTAGGTCCCCACGCCCACCCCAACCACCCTCTGAGCAGGTTCCCTGGTCCTGCATCATGCTGTGTTCCTGTGAGAGGGACCGCAGCATCGCCTGGACCGGAGCATCGCCTGGACCATGGCCCTGGGCCACGACCTGCAGCTGCACGCTGAGAAGCAAGGGTGCAGAGGTGCTGCTGGACAACAGACCAAACCCTGCCTGCTTCTCCATCCCTCCAATCTAGAATGACACTATGAGAAACGCTTGCATACGAATTATTATATTTTGCTGCAAATAATTGTTGTTGTGGAAGCTTCTGTATTAAATCTTGCTGCACAAAAGTTTTATGGATAGAATAGTGAAAGCTAACTTTTTTCATGTGTGTTTGCATTTCAGCAGAGCTTTGAAATCCAGATCAATTAGTGAATGAAATGTTGTGTCTGCCTCCTGGGAGTACGTGCTGGGCCTGGGCCACCGGCAATTGCAAAACCACTTGTGGCAACGTGACGCTCGCTGTTTAATTACGAGACATCGTTATGCTCTGTGATGGGGCTGCAGAGTGGGCAGCGCCCGGCAGCGTCGAGAATAAATGGCTTTGGGTGACTTTGCTCGGGAAAGGACAAGCTTGGCTTCAGGTGAAGCCTTGGCTTGTTTCTCAGGGAGAATATTCCCCACGTGCTCGCTCCTCTGGCTCTCCAGATGTGCAGGGGCGGAGGAAGGAGCACCCTCTGGGACCCTGCCCGCTCCTGTGACAACACTGGGATGAGGGCAGAAAGTCCAATTGGGAGCAATTTCCTCTGCTGTATTGCCGATTAATTTGCTTAGCCCATCCTCATGAAGCCATACTTTAACTTTGCGGCACTGAAACACTTTCTTGGCTCTGGCCTTAAGTGCTTTGCTGAATCAGGGCCCAGGAGGTCTTGCTGTTCAGAGGTTATTCTCAATTGTATTCATGTGCTTTTTTCCTTTGGCTTCCAACAAAGACTTGGAGCCAAGGTTTCTTGCAGTGCCATGCCAAGGACAAGAAACAGCCAGATTTTCTACTGGTGTTCTTCCAATGGCTTGGAATTGCGGACTTTCATTATCCCATAGCAATGTAGCACCCATGCTCTAGAGACATCAGGCCGCGAGATGGATGGAGTGATAGAAAAAAAAAAAAGATATTTAGATATTTGTAGTGGAAAAAAAAGTCTTCAAAAACATTTTATCATGAGCATTTTTTAAAGCTTTTTGTGGGAATAAAGATAATTAAAAACAATGCTGGAATATTTTTTTTGTCCTAGTAATTCAGAGCATGAACCCAAACCCCTGCAGAACTCTGATCTCCCCACTGGAGCGGTCTGTGGGCTCCCCGCACATGGAGCACACACCGCTGATGTGTCAGCACCTCTGGTTTGCTTTTGGTCGTTATGAAAAGCTTTCTGGCAGCACATTCGATATCCTCCCACAGTGACAAGCCTGCAGCTGCAGCCTGGGGATGGTGTGGGAGCTCGGCTGGTGGCTGTGGTGTCACTTGGCCGCAGTGTCCCCACGCATGGGGCTCGGCCCCATCTGTGTGACCCTGTAACCACAGCCCGCAATGGCACCCAGGGCTGGCGAGGCAACACTTGCCTCTCCCAAAGCGTCCTCCTTGTTCTGTCCATTGGTCCCGGTAAAATCCATCGCCACGTCGCATTCCTGTGCTGGCAGACGGAGGATGTGCCAGGGCCCTGGGTCCACCATAAAACAGGAACCCCCACTCCTTGTTTTGCACAGGAGCTAATTACTCTCAAGGAGAAAGAAGGTGAACGTGGGAGGAAAGCAATATCTGCTTACCTAAGGGTTTAAACCAGGCTGATAAAATATGCTGAGACTGAATCTGCTGGCTTGTGTTCAGCAAATATGCCGAGAGCTCACTTGAAGCTACCAGGAAAAAAAATCAAAGAAATGCCAGAACATGAAATGTGAAAATGTACCTGTTGATAACAGTGAAAAAATAAAGTACACGTTTAAATGCATTTTTCATATTAATTCCCAACACAGCACGCCCTGGCTGCACGCTGGCCCTGCTCCTGCACGTCCTGCCGGCTGCGGGAGCAAGGGCAGGAGCATCGGCGGGTGTCCCCGTCCCGCTGCTGCCGAGTTCAGCAGAGCTCCGGCCCGGCTGCGCAGGGCTGCGCCACGGCCGCCTGCGTGCTGCGGACAGACAGCTCTCACAGTCCCACTGTGCAGGCGAAAGCACCGTCGTGCTGACTGTAGTTGGGTCTTGTGTTTCAAGTGTTGTTTCCCATCGTTTTCCTGCATTGTTTTAATGTAGGGCTCCTTCTGCACTTCCCCTCCCGCTTTCCATCAAGACACAGTCAGAAAACTTTATTTACAGGTATTTCTTAACAATAAAAATTCCGTGCCATCAGCATGACCTTGTGCGTCACAAAGCAAGAAAATTGCATTGGTGTAAAAGACTAAATGCGATCTGCAGCAAAAGCTTGGCCTTGGGGGACTCAACGGGCGTTTTCCCGTTGAGCCCCGTGGAGCCCGGCTGTAATCCCACATGCTGCCCGCGGAGAAGCGCCTGCGCACACTCAGCCAACGTCTTATTGCACAGATCCCTGTCCCCTCCGCTGTCTCTGCCGACCCGTGTGCGCAGCCCCGCACAGCGCGCAGCACAGAGCTGGGGGTAGGGACACCCGGGCGCTAGCGCTGGTTTGTCCGCAGCGCTGTCCCGGCAGTGCCGCGGGTGGGCCCGGGCAGCGAGTGGGGACGCGGGGACAGGGCTGTCCCTGCCCCCCGCGCTTCCAGCCGAGCACGGACGCGGTGCTGAGCGCGGTGCCTGCAGCTCTGCCCCAGCTGCACCCCGCGGAATTCCCGCTGCCGGCGGGGCTGGGGACAGGTGCCTGACTCCGAGGTGGCACCTGTCACCCTGTGCGGCAGCGCCGTGCACCCCACGGGGACACGGTGCACAGTGTGGGGTCCTTCAGGGCAAAACCTGCCACTCCCGGTGTCTAAAAGCCACCGATGTCAGTGGTTTTGGGGCTCAGAAGCAGGTTCCTGGCGTCCAGTCCCAGGCAGCACTGAAACCTGGAGCACAGAAGTCCTCCCTCACTCCTGCCTCAGTTAAATAATGACGGCTGTACATGCTCACATGCGCACAGACATATATACACCTATTTATACAGAAACGCCCCTGCTTGTCCGAGTCCCAGCTTGTCCCGGGGCGGTGCTGGAGCGCGGCCCGGCCGGCGATGCCTTCACGTCGCATCCGGCTGCGTGAAGCTGCGCTGGCTGGTGCTCCTGCAGCTGAGCACGAAGGAGGAGGAGTTGCTCTTCTTGCCGACGCTCAGCTCGCACGCCGGCCGCGACTTCAGGTAGCGCGTGGAGCAGCAGAGGAAGCGCCGCATCAGGTCGTGGAAGAGGTGGCCGGTGTAGAGCATGTAGATCCAGGGGTTGCAGCAGCTGTTGAGGCTGGCCAGCAGCATGGCGATGATGAACGGGGAGGCTGCGGGCAGAGAGCACGGCGGCGTCAGGGCACAGGCAGAGCCCCGCTGCGGAGCGGGCAGCGGGCACAGGCCGCGGGGGGCTCTGCCGAGAGCCGGCCCTGCCTGCAGAGCACTGCAGGACAGCAGCACAGAGTGAAAACGGGCAAGCAAGTCTGCGTTGAAACAACGTGGTTTTAAGCTTTTTTTCCCCTAGAAGAGCGGTGTTTGCCCTGCTCAGCCCCTGCACTGCTGCCTGCTCAGTGTTGCCCCACAAACGCCTTGGGAAGGGGCAGAGCTGCCCCCAGCATCATGATCGGTACGATTTGCCTCTATCACACCCAAAGCGGGGAGGGGGGAACGTGGTTTCTTGGCGTTGCCGTGGCAAAGAGCAGGACTGGGAACAAAAAGAGCCAAGTGGCTCGTTTTTCCCCACAAGCGGCCAATTTGGGACAGACCAGCAGTTTTTCCCACCCCAGTAATGAATCCGGGAGCCTGGCAATGGCTGCAAAGGGTGACACTGGGGACAGGAGGTGATGGTGGCAGTGGGGCGACAGGACACCAAGTCTCTGGCTGCTGCTCTCCAGTCCCTGAGCACAAAGCATCTGGTGAGAACGGGGACGGTGGGACTCGCAGCACCCCCGGCAGAAGGACCAGGACAGAACCTTTATTCTGGTCCCTGTTTTCGGCCCGTCTCGTGTCCCCATGCTCCCAGGGGACGTGCCAGCAGGGAGGACGCGTACTTGAGCCTGGCTGGTTGTGGACCCTTTCCACCTCTGCAAAAACCCACTCAGAGTTTTTAAACCAGAAAAGAAGTGTGAATAATGAATACTAGCTTCCAAATTCACCTCTAACCAACTCATGCATAATTCCTGCTCTACTGATGTCTGGTCCAACCACTTTTAATTTCAACCATGTGCTAAAAGAAATCTGTGGGGAATAGTGCATAAATCCTGGGCACAAGAACTGAAATACATCACAGCATTTCTATGCACTTTAAAAAAATCCAGCCATGGCTGACTCAGCTCCTCTCCCCGAGGCAGATAAATTGAATTTCATGGAGCTCGCTGCAGGGTCTCTGCCCTCCCCACCAGGGCTGCTGGAGATCCCCGAGGGGCGCACGGACGCTCCCCCCGGCTGGGACAGCCCCGCGCGGGGCCAGGGGCTGCGGATGGGCAGAGGCAGGAGGATGCGGGACCAGGAAATTAAATCAGAATTGTTCACTGATTCCCACGGCAGACGGACATTATCACTCACAGCCCATGTTCCAGGGCAGCAGCTCCCAAGATTAAGGGACCGATGTAACCATCATGGTGCTTCACAGCCTCACTATTATCTTCACAGAAGCCTTAAGCCAACTAAGAGCTCAAAATGCCACATGTAACATAAATTATCTGTCAGGTGAGCGGAGCAGAAACCTCATTCTAACTAATGTTTTGTGAAGGATCCTCAGTGCTTAAGCCAACACGTGCACCATAATCTGCAGCTCCAACCTGCACTTACAGAGTTTTACGAAGCGAGGAAGGCCCGTACAGAGAGGTGCTGAAGTGGATCGGTAGCAGCAGGGTGCGATCTCTCTGATTAGTGCTGTCCCAGCTGGGAAAGGAGGGCTGCTTCAGTTTGCTTCCTTCCCAGCCTTGTCTCTCAACCCAACACACCCAACCACAGCACTTGGTGCCCGGCGGAGGTGGAGGCACAGCCTGCGGCACAGCGGGCAGGAGCGGAACCGCCATGGTACCTGGGGCAGAACAAGTGCCATGTGTCCCCGTGCTGACACCGAGCTCCGCGTCCCACCGCGCCGGGGGATGCAACGCGGGGCAGAACGCTGCAGGGTGCCTGCTCAGCACCCGTTGGGATCCAGGTAGGTATAAACACACTTTCCCTTGCCAGGAACACTCTTCATGACATCCTACATGCACAAAGCTAAATGTGTTCCTAAGTGAGCGACCCTCCGTCACACAGCCGTTGTGACCCGCTCGTCACCTCCGTGGGTGCCACAGCAGTGCCGGGGCCTGCACAGCGAGCACCCAGCCGCCGGCTGCCCCTTCTCTGCCCTCACACCCGTGCAGACTGCAAAGCCTGCAGGATGAGGAGCGGCCGGACTCCCCGTGCGCTGCAGGGCAGGGCTGTGCCAGGCCCCGCAAAGCTGCCCGGCCGAGGCAGCCGCAGCCCCGCTGCAAAGGAAAGGGATGCAGGACATCAGAATGCTACAAGAACAGCGCAGTTATCTGCAGAGGGGTCAGACCTGCCAACCCCTCGTGCTCCAGGGCGGCCGGCGAGGAGGAGGATGGACCCGGGAGGAAGGGCTGGGATCTCGTGGCATTTGCTGTCCACAATCACCCACCCCAGGCTTTTCCTCGCTGTGCCATGCAGCAAACGCCCTGGCAGAACTCCCACCCTTCGCTGCAGACAGGGACCCTGAGCAGCAGAGACGTGAAGGGAAAGGGAGTTTGCTGCAACTCAGCACGGCTGGAGCTTTGCTTGGTACAGAAAAGCAAAGCACAGCAGAAAAGGCAAGGCAAGGCATGGCAGGGCTGGTGCGCAGGGTGAGCGAGGGGAAGGTTCGCGAGGCAGCGGGCAGGGCAGGGGCTGTGCACCCGCATTGTGCACCCGCATTGTGCATCCACGTTGTGCATCCACGTTGTGCATCCGCACTGTGCACCCACATTGTGCATCCACATTGTGCACCCGCATTGTGCACCCGCACTGTGCACCCGCACTGTGCATCCACGTTGTGCATCCACGTTGTGCACCCGCATTGTGCACCCGCACTGTGCACTAACATCATTGCGCACCCACATTGTGCACCCGCATTGTGCACCTGCACCCCCCCCGCAGCGCAGGGACCAGCACAGCAGCAGAGGTTTGTTTGCCAAGCAGTCATGTGGAAGCCCTCGAGATCGTAGGTTTGAGATAGAGCAGAAGGGAGAGATGCAGCTTCATCCCAGGGCGTATCTGACAGCTAGAAGCTTCAACCAGCCTGAATCTGGTGGAAAACCGAGAGACAGCTGCCAGGAGCACCAAGAGAGGTTTTAAAAGCTGTGCTTCACTTCTGCAGCTGAAATAAAAGGAGCAGACAGAAGCAAAGTAGGGAAGGCTGGAGCCAGGCAGGCTACCAGCTTCAGCTGATGGGATAAGAGCCGTGCACGGACTGCAGGAGACACCGGGTTTTCCACAACGCGATGTGCAGCTGGAGCCGGGCTGCGGAAGGGGAAGAGCAGGGTGCAGGCGAGCCGTGCCCTCCGCAGCACAGCCCTGGCTGCGGCACGGCTGCCGGGGGGTCGCAGCTCCGCAGCCTTTGACATCCCCAGGCTCGGCATTTCTGCTGGGGTGGGTCAGTCTGGCCAAGCAGGAGTTGTTCTGGGTGCATTTTTTTTGCCCTTTCTCCCACCTCACAAACTTGTGCAGAGTTTTTTCCTTTAAGCTTTCCTGTCCGGTTCTCCTTGCGGGTGCAGAGGGACCGTTGCCCACCTCCAGCCAGGCACAGCACAGGCTTGCACAGCTACAAGCATATGAGACCAAGGAAGATAATATATTTTACTGTCTGCAACCTTAGTGATGACAAGAGCAGCCAGCACCAAGTATAAAAAATGGCAAATCAGTGACACCACGTCCTTTAGGAAAAGCCTTTGCTCATAAATCAGCAGCTTTCTGCAGGAACCCTGCTCCCGTCAGAGATAAAATAACAGCAGCACAGTCCCGGAGCAGATGGAAATGGGAGGAGAGGGGAAAAGAGAGCAACAGAACGTAAAGCAAAGAAGTCAGTGAGGACAAAACGATACAGCGAAAGAAAAGAAGTTGGGCACTAGCACTGTGCAGTTTTCCCCCCGCGGCTGGCGTGGGGCTGAGCCCCCACACAGCCCTTGGCACCCCCAGCACCCGGGGTGGGCGATCGAACAGCCGGGGACCCAGCGCGGCCCTGGGAGGGCTGAGCTAATGCAACTGGGGACATGAAAACCTCCCGAGCCACCACCCCCACAGCCAGACCCCCACACCGAAGCTGCGGGGCTCAGCTCGCCCTCGCCTGCAGCGGGGAGCTCAGGCGCAGCCGCTGCCTGTCGAGTGGTTTCTCCATGTTCAGAACATTTTCCTGTCTCCCCCAGCCCCCCCGACCCGGCTCGGAGCAGTTTCTGGCTGTCGCTCACAGCCCCGAGGTCGCGGTTGCTGTCCCTGCGGTGGCCGAGCTAAGCAGTCCATGCAATGCAGGGCTATGGGGGGAGGACGTACCTTCCCGCGGAGCGTTCGTGTCCCACACAGACCACATCTGCACAAAGAAAAAGGGCGTCCAGCACACTATGAAAGCTAACACTATGATGAAGGTCATTTTGACTGTCCGGATCTTGGCTTTGGAGATGAGCCGGGTGCTGCTGACCCTGGCAAACGCCGTCCCGCTGCAGGAGCTGGAGCTCAGACCCATGTTGGGCCCGTGAGCCATCTTAAGCTTCACATTCTGCCAGATTTTGAAGCTGATTAAGCCATAGCAGATGCTCAGCAACAATACGGGGATGATGTAGACCATGAGGGTTATCCAAGTGACATAGGCTTTAGGTCCCCAGGGCTGGATGAAATCTGCCCAACAGTCATAAACTCCATTCCCCACATCCCTCAGAGAAAATATGTGGATCTGAGGGATGCTGACCAGCAGGCACAGCAGCCAGGTAAGGAGAACAGAGACTCGGTCCGCTCTCCTGTGCAGAGACCTCAGCGGCTGACAGATGGCCAAGCACCGGTCCAGGGACATCAGCAAGAGCATGTAGGTGGAAGCAAACATCCCCACTACCTGCAAGTACTTGATCAACCGGCAAAGGAAATCTGGCCCATAAAACCTGAAGGTGATGTCCCAGATGAGCTGGGGCAGCACCTGGAAGATGGCCACGACCAGGTCAGCGATGCTCAAGTGCTTCATGAAGAAGTACATGCGGGAGTGCTTCTGCCGGGTGGTGTGGATGGCCAGCAGCACACAGAGGTTGCCGGTCAGGGCGAGGAACAGGATGAGGCAGAGAACTGTCACCTCCACCTTGGCCATGTCCTCGTTCCTCTTCAGGGGGTCGGTGGTGCTGTTCCTCCCGGAGCTCTGGTTCTCCAGGCGGAGGCTGCCGTTCCCCAGAGAGCTGTTGATGGTCCATATGCTGCTCCCCGCAAAGTACAACTTCTCCATGGCCAGCTCCGTCCCACATAGAGCCCGGTAGCAGGGAGGGTGGGCGGCAGATCCTCTCCGAACGCGGCCCCGTTCGAGTCAGCCGTGTCCCCCTCAGCTCTGCTCCGCTCCCCGGGCTGTGCGGCTCCGGCTCTGCCGTTCCCCGCCGTTCCGCGCCGAGCAGTCCCGCCGGTCCCGGCCCCGGGGCTGGAGACTCTCGGGCGGCTCCACCCTGTCCCCTCCCAGGGCACCCGACGTCTCCGCAGGCTCCTGCCCCCAGACAAAACCAAAGCGCGGGAGGAGCATTAGAGGAAAGGGCCGGCAGAGAGACGCGGTGTCCCCATCCCAGCCCTCCCGGAGGGGCTGTACCCCAAACCCGGCTCCGCTCCCCGTGCCCCCCCAGCTCCCCTCCTGCCCGGGCATCCCACCGCCCATCGCACCGCGGGCAGGTCCCCGCAGCTCCCGCTCCCACTGGCGGCCCCTCCCGGGGCAGCCCCGGGGGCAGCGCTTGGGGGGCCGGGGCCGGACGGGGAAGGGGCTCGGGGAGGGGACCCGGGGAGGGGGCCCGGGCCGGACCTGCCCGCGAAGCCGCCGCGCTCGGANAGCCCCCGGTGGCGCCCAGCGCTCCCGCCAGCCCAGCCCCGGGCGCCGCGTCCCCGCCCGTCCCGTCCCGTCCCGTCCCGCTGGGCAGAGCCGGGGAGCGGCCTCCCCGCCGGGCTCACCTCGGCTCGAACGCAGCGCGGAGCCTCCGGGGGCTGCGAGCAGAGGAACCCCCGGGCAGGTGCGGTGTGACAAGGCGGGATGAGGCTGTCCCGGTTCGGTGCCACGGCGAGAGCCTGGGAAGGAGCCGCGGCTGCCCGCAGCGACAGGCTAAGCGCTCTTCTTGCCTGAGAGACGCTGAAGAGAACGTCAGACAGCAGTGAAAACAGCTTTGGGAGCTGGGGGCTGTGCTCACCGAGGGACAGGGGTCTGCTCCCCACTGCGGGTTTCGGGTGCCCGGGAGGAGCTGGATTCCAGCTGCAGTTCACACTCAGCAAACCTCCCACCGTGTCTGCCAGCACAGCCTCATCTATAGGAGGCTCGCACTTCTGTTACTTGGCAGCTAAAACAGCCAACAAGAACTTTTCTTCTTCTTTCAGGAGGATTATTTGAGAGTATTGTTAAACGATTTCTATAAAAGAAGGAGAGGTGGCTATGTTTGACAGTGTTTGCCATCAGTGCTGATATCTCAGCGGCACGTTTCACTGTTTCTCCAAGACTCAGGCCCCTGTGAGGGAAGCCAGGACCCAAGAGAGCAGGGGGTGTTCAGAAGAGCAGTGAACCACCTCAGCTCCCCCTCCCCAAACCCAGCGCCAGCAGCCACCGGTCACTCCCAGGCCGGGTACCCAAGACGTGGCCCTGGCAGGACCCGCCTGGCCCGGCCGCTGCAGCCCCGAGCTCCAGAACAGCCAGGCTGGTGCTCGCTCCCTGTGCCGCTGTCCCCGAAAGCCACGGCTCCAACTCTACTGAGCCTAGCCTTAGGCCCTGAGTAAACATCTCTGCAGTTATTTTTAAAGATTTTTGGGAACCTTTAGCTCTATGCAAGACGTAGAAATGTTAAATACTTTGGCAAGTTCTTCCCTCCAGGGTTCACGTTCTTCCTCCTTCAGGCAATAAAACGGCTGTGGGAATCGCCGAGGATAACAACTCACCATGTGCAATGCTGTTTTTTCCATTGTTCTGCCTTTTTCGGGAGAGTTCTGTAGGAGGAACTGACCACGGGTGAAATCCCAGCTCCGGTGGAGTCAAGGAGAGGTTTGCCCTTGGGTTCTGCATGGATTCTTCAGCATCTTGCAGGGTACCAAGGGATGATAAATCTGTTTTGGGACCAGCTGGGATGGAAGCGCTAGTGAGACACTCGGCTCAGGTGAGACAGAGCAGCCACTGTTTGCTCCTCCTTGCCGTCAGATGAGGCGTCATTCATACCTACATGGATACTTATTTCTTCACAGACTAGAACTGAACCACTTCTAATGCAGAAAAGAGCCGGATGCCAATCGCGTTGCTTAGACGTGCTGCAGCTGAACGCCTCAAAGAGTGGTGTGTAATTGCAGAACACATTCTATTTCAACAGTGAATCATAAACGCTGAGCTGTGAACGAGCTCTCCCAGGACTCATCCACTTTGTCTCCTTGCCAATGCCAAGCTGTTCCCAGGGCTGCGTTTCCTAACGCTCTGTCTGCTCTGATTCAGAAGCACAGGGGCTTAGTGAGCCGCTGGCTGTCAAGGTGAACCACCATACGCCTTGAGGACTGAACGCTGGATTTAAGAGGCTAAATCACGGCAGGTTTTCATTAGTTCTACTTCGAGTATCTTGGCTGCAGCCTGGGCTCCTTGCTCCCGTCGCACCTGCAGGGTCCCCCCGTCTCACTGGGGTGCAGCCCGGTTGGGGCGATGGCTGCAGCAGGGCCAGGGCTGCTCACACCAGCCCCACACCGGGCCCCTCGCTCCCCGCGAACGGGGCCGCAGTGTCACCCCCCCCAGCCAAAGAGGGGATCGGATTTTGGGAGCCCCGCAGCTGCTCTGTGCACCCCGGGGTGCGTGTGCACCCGCGGCCCAGCGGCCCCCGGCCCCACCGCTCCCCATGGCCACCGCTTTCCCTGCCCAGCCTGCGACAGCCCCAGCAGCCGCTCCCTGGGGCCCGTGGCTGGCCAGGCTCCAGGCAGAGCTCTGTGCGCAGCTCCAACCGATTTGCCGTTCGCAGAGACAGGCAAAGTGCTCCCGCTGCCTGCCGCGCAGGCGAGCCCAGGGAAACGCGCACCACGAGCATCCCCGTCCGCACGAAGCTCCGCTTCCCTCCCGGGCAGCTCAGAGACACAAACCGTTCACGGGGGTTTGGCATCGATCTCACCAATTACGCAACATACGGCTCTTCCACGCATCTTCTCATCTGCGATCCTGGTTTTTGGCTGTCACAGTTTGGCAGCCAACGTGTTTGTTTTAGTAAGCCTGAAAGAGTCACCAAAAGGGAGGAAAAAAAAAAGAAACCTCTTTGGTTGAAAACAGATTCAGTCACCATAAAGCAGGTTCCTGTCCCAACACGGTGCTGGGGCGGCAGCAAAGCTGCTGCGGGGCGGTTGCGCAGGGACCCTGCGGGGTGAAGGTCACCCCGGTCCCCACCAGCTCGGACAGGCCCACGAGGAGCTCACCCAGGTTCCCATCAGGAAACCTTCCCGTCCCAGCCGTCCCCCAGCACCGGCCCCGCGCGGTGCGGGGTGATGAGCACGGCTACAGAGGGTCATCTTCAAATCGTGCTGGGGCACAGGGAGAAAAAGATGCAATAAGCAGAAAACTCAGGCTTTCTTTTTTTTTCTTTTCAACCTTCCCTTGCTTATTTTCTTCTTCCCAGTTTCTGTTGAAGGAAAATTTCCAACTGGTTCTCAAAACCGCTAAGTCCAGTCAAAATAAACTCACCCTGCGACTGCCAGCTGCCTCAAGAGTTCACTTAATTGCACCTATAAACATTAATTTGAGCGAATAATGGCAGCAGCGCACAGCTGGTACCTGCAGGCGCTGCCCACGGTGGCAGTGGTGACCGTGTCCCCGGATCAGGCCCCGTGGGCAGCTGCAGCCAGCGAGTTCAGCCTCCTGACCCGTGAAGACGATAACGCTGTCCCTGTGTGAAATGAGAACGCTTTACTGTTAACTGTGCGGGCTGCTGCCTGCTGCGCGCCCCTGCGGAGGAACAGCTGCGGTTCAGCGCTGCCATCGGCGGTACTGGCAGGCACGGCTCTTGGGGGGTTTCCCTCGTGGAGGCGTGAGAGTCGGACACAAGATCTCATCATTCCGTCCGTACGTCCACGTTCTCACGTCAATTACCAAGTGTAAAATCCCACAAGGGGCTCAGGGAAGAGGCAGTGACTGACAAGGAGGTCGCGGCTGCGCTGCCCCCGGCACAGCGGTGCTGGGGACACAGCCCCACGGCTGAGCCGGGACCTTCGGCACCGGCATGGGTGCTCACGGACAGGGGCAGACTGAAGGATCCAAAGTAAGTATTTAACCGCCACTCCTTTCGTCTGCAGCGGGAAGGAAGCGAAGGGAACTGCTGTAGCAAAAGATGCCTCCCCGCTGAGCGGGGCGCGGGGGCTCGGGGGCTGGGGCCAGACCCCGTCCCGCTGCCGCTCCCCGCAGCGCGCGGCCCCTCGCTCCTCACCCCGGCAGAGCTGCGGCCGCCCCGCCGTCAAAAACCAAACACACGTGATTGTAAAGCAAAGAATCTTGTGAGAATGAAAGGGATTTCTGAGTCACCCCCAGCTCCCTCCAGCTTCCAAACTTCAGTGATGCCATAGAGTTGGAAACATTTTTTGTTTTAAAAATACATGCTCTGGAATAATCAAAAGCACAAGCGCTACATAAGGCTAAATTTAATTGCATGTCAGTTTACTGCTGCATCTGAAATAGCTGTTTTTCCAATAGCTATCTTGAATCCCAACTTTACGGTCCCCCTGACACAGAGCTCTGGCAAAACGTCAAGTCCAGGCCAGTGTTTTACAGATGGAGTGGTGGCCGCTCGTGAACTCTCGTGTGTGGATGTGGCCCACGGCAGGCACTGGGAGCTAGAAAGCCAGGATATTTTATCTGGCTGCTTTTGCATGGGAAATTCTCTTTATCCTAGAATTTTTTCCTAGTCCTCACCCCCTGCACTCAGTCTGCAAGAGGCCCAACTTTGGTAAATTCACTAAAAATACAGAGATGCGCAGTCCCACGCACACACCTCCCTGGAAAAGGCCTATTAGCGCTCCACCGAAAAGCTGCTGAATGCCATGGGCTTTAGGTAAGGCTTGGGAATACACTAAGGGTAGAGAGAATGAGGAGCGTTTCCCCGCGTTCCTTAAATATTCACGTGAGTAAATCCCCAGGTATGATACAAAACTTCCCACATTGTTATCCGTCTGGTTATACGGATTTTCAGAGGAATATGCACCGAGAGTAAATATTGTAAAATGCACCATACTTAAGTCAACAAGTCTCTGGAGACAAATAATGGAAATAAAAGCAATACACAAAATTATTTGGTCCCAAACACTTATTCAAAATTCATTGTGTTAATGAAGTCACTCACTCATGGTAACATACTACAGCACGATGCATCTTTTTTAAGATGCAGGTGAAATACTGCTACAGTCTCAGGTAATACCAGCAGTTACATCATCCGACAGCTTAGAGCGTGCCCTTGGCTGGGGTATTTTTGTTAGAAAACAACAACAAACCCCCCACCAAACCCAAAGCTAGTCCTCAGATGGGCTGTAGTGGACGAGCTCGCGAACGCGGCTGCAGGCGCTGTCCCTGCGGGCACTGCCGCTCGGCCGGGGCTCTGCACGCAGCTGCTCCATAGCTGGTGTCTTGTTTTGGAAACTACACCATCAAAGCATCACCGTGAGGGAAAACCGAGCCAGACGAGCTGGCTTGTACGCAGACGGGAAGAGGAACAACTTGGATGCTGCAGTCTCAAGCTTTAGGAAGTGTTTGCAGTAGAAAAAGAGAATTTACATGAGTCCATGCCACCTATGAAGACCATTTCTTCCTTTCCCTTTTTTTTGTTTATCCAGGAACACTGAAGTTACTCAAATAACTCGATGTTAAGAACCTTTTACATCGTGTTCACAGGATTCACATAATTTCCTTCAAAGAAATCCTCTGTCTGTTGAAAACAGCCAGCCCTGCTCCCACGGCCGCTTTCAGCCGTGCTGAAGCCCAAGCTGCGCTCATTCAACTTTTGTACATTAAGTCTTGAAAAAGAACCTGAACTTGTTGGCATTGAACCAGCTGCCATTTCCATAATTCTTACCATTAATATTGCAGCACTGCAAGTAAAACTCCCCAGCAGAGCCTCGGAAGATGCTCTAGTTTTTCACTGGGTACCAAGACACAAGGAGGAAGCCACGTCCTGCGCCTGGCCCCGCTGTCCCGGGATGCAGCACCAACGCTCCATCCAACCCCGTCAGTTTGAACCTGTTTAAACGAGAGCAGGCTGTGGATCGGGCTGATCCGATAATCCAGGCTGATCCTGTAACCCAGCAAGTCCTGTTTAGGCTGTGACAGACCCTTGCAAGGTAGGTGTCCGTGGTCTGTACAGGGGAACCCACCTGCTGCCCATCACACACGGGACCGGGGTCCCTGTCACAGCGGGGACAGGAGCCGCGGGGACTGAGGAGTGACAGCTGCGCCGGTCACTTGGCTGCTGTGCGTTACACCCAGCGTACGGAACCTCTGCAAACAGCGTGCAGAACCTCTGCAATTAATGTACAGAACCTCTGCAAACAACGCACAGAACCTCTGCAAACTCTCCACACAGCTCCGTGCAGGAACCGAACCCGCCCGGCTGAGGGTTTTGTAGATGGCTCCGTAGTGACATTTTTCCTGCTAAAATGTTTCTCGCTTCATCCCATTATGGCCCCAAAGCCCATAAAAATCAATGGAGCCTGCACAGACCCTGCGAATAACAAGCTGGCCTAATACAGGATGGAAATACATGTACATATGGTTTTTTAACAAAGTGACTTTAGCTGCAAGCTTTTGGGAGATTATGTAATAATTTTACTGATTTCATTTGTTTGTGTTTTACTGTACTTCTATGTAACTTCACGCTATTCGGCAGCTCTGAACGGTCTGAAGGAGCAACAAAGAGCCAAATAAACCGGTGAGACGAACACCCTGCCTCTGTCCCCGAGGCCGCTCCAGCCGGGGGGAACGATGCACGTGCAGCAACAGCGACTTCCACAGCACCTGCGAAACCCAGCGACAAAGCGGCATGTTACTGAGCATCACCTAGGATGTTAATTAATATTTCCGCACACATGAGCCTGACCCACTCATTTAGCAGCCGGTACCCGAGGCGCGGGCTCTGGGCGGCCCCTCCCGCACACGCAGCGGCGCAGACGCTGTGGCATTGACACGAGGCACAGTTCTGTGTGAGCATCGCTCCCACCTTGCTACGGGAAAGACAGAGGAGCCGGAGTAATACTGACATACATTCATCTGCTTATTTTAATACATATTAATATGTAAATTATACAATTAATGTGCTTATATGTGTAAAGGAAAGTGAATCAGCATTGCTGCTCATCACTACAACAAAATCTGTGCTGGGTGATACGAGAGGGACTGCAGTCCTTCTGGAGCTAATGAAGCACATACGTGTGTATACGTGTGTGTGAGCACAGAAGTGGGCATCCATCTAGAAATGCCCCCGGGGGTTTGCACCCCCTGCCACAACCACAGCCGTTCCTCTCACCCAGCGCCGGCCCCAGGAATGCAGCTGCGGGGCCCAGCAATGAGCCAGGAGCAGGATTTCACTTGGAAAACGAAGCCCAGATACGTTTATACAAACTGCCCTGCCTCGCTAATTATTGCCAATTTGCAATAATGTGTTTACCTCCTCCTTCCTGAAGTTACTCATTTGTCCTTCTCTTCATTTAATTTCGGGTGGTTGATGTTGAGCCAACTCACCAATTTGTCAGAATCATTCTGGATGCAGGTTCTCATCTTCTGAGCACTCGCAGCGACTCCTCCACCTCCAGGCTGTGAAAAACCATGATTATTTACTTGTTTCTGAACAGAAAATGATGGGTGTTAGGCTTGCCCAACCTGCAGCCGTGATGATTTAGCTCGAACTCCTGCGCCTGGGTGAGGCTTTCAAATTCCAAAGTATCTGTTCTGCTATCCAAATGGACTGCACTTAAACCAAAGGATCATTTATTAATTACTCCTGCCAGCAAACGTGCCGCGCTTGGAGCGCTGGCCTGAGGCACCAGGGACCCTGCCAGTCCCTGCCCATCCCCGCCCGTCCCAGCCCCTCGCTGCACACCATCACTTTCGATCGCTGCTCTGCCCTGTGCCGTCACCTCCGTCCCAGCCCGGCTGCTCGCGGGTCCCTGCTCGCCCCGCAGTGGCCCCGTGACCCGTGCCGGGAGCGGAGCTGCCCGAGGGAGCGAGGGGACAGGACAGCGCCCAGAGGACACGGCCTTTCCTTCCCTGCTGTTGTTTTTTCCCTTACGTTAGCCAGTTTATGTGAATTTAGGGCTGGTGAGAAATGTGCAGCCAACAAAAGGGAGGAAAAAACCCAGGCCCCCTCTGGTGTCCTGCGTACCTGCGCATCGTGCTCATCGTCACACGGACCACGGCCTGTCCCTGCCCACATCTCCAGCGGGACCGACTCCAGGGTCCCACAGAGCTCCTCACCCCCTGCAAAGCCACAGGACGAGGTGACACAGCCACGGGAGGTGACACAGTGACAAGAGGAGGTGGCACAGCGCGGGAGGAGGTGACACAGTGCGGGGAGAGGTGATGCACTGATTGCCTGTGAAAGATCCCAAAATAGTTTCTTAAGCTCAGAGGTCTGTAAGTGCGTCAGTGCGGACACAACAGGTACATTAAGTGAATGCACAATCTCCCGCTTCAGCAAAGATAACCGTTTTAGACTGCTAAATGGTGACTTCAACAATAAGTGATACAAAAATATTAATCTCAACAGGTTGTCAGCAAACCTGTTTGATTTACGTCTGTATTTAAATTGTCATAGCTATTCTCCCTTCTGTCACACCAAGTAATTGCTTCGTTATCTTACCGCTCCAGTTATTGTGGTGGCACAGCCCTTTAGCTCGTTTTCAATGGAAATGTGATTATGTGCAGCCACACCAGCTCCCTGATCAAAGATGCTGCCGAACCGATGACAAACGCCCCCCCAAGCTGCCGCCAGCAGCGACCCGGCTGCCGGGCCATTGCTCAAGGAATCTCGTCACAACATCACCGCTGCTCTCAGGCCGAGGGGTTCGCGGTGCTCCCGCGGAGCCGGTGACGCTGCGGAGCGGAACGGGGCCGCTCACCCCACGGCAGCGGCCGACGCCTGCGGGTCCAGGCTGTGCCGGATGCTCCTGTGGTGCGGAGAATCCCCCGAGGAGGAACCTCCTGCTCCCAGCAGCCGGTACCACAGCGGGTACCAGAGCGGGTACCACAGCGGGTACCACAGCGAGCGTCCCTGGACATGGTTACACGGCGGCCGAGGGCACTGCCCAGGGACGGTGGGACAGCATCTCAGCGCTCAGGCTCACCGACACCCCATCAACTGCCAAATGGGCTGCGGTAACGATCCAGGCCCACGGGCTCACCCCGAAACAAACACATCCGATTCGCATCTTCGTTTGTAAGCGTGTTTAATCGCCCGACACTGAACGAGGCACACGAGATGTGCTCATATTTGCTGGGCTCTCTGCATTGAGTCAGGACTACGTCAGGAAGCACAAAGACTCATCTCTGCCCATCTCTGCCGGGTTACTTTGCAGCCCGGAGCAGCCAGGGTCGGTGGCCGCGGTGCGGGGGTGGCAGCTCCCATTTCCAATTCACTGCTCAGCCCCCCCGGGACTCAGGTTCAGCAAAAGGCTGATGTTATTCCAGCATTTGAAAGTACTCCCTGGTTTTGCTGGATGAGGAGCATGGTGCCTTGGGAGCTCAGCAGGTAAAGGATGTATCTGCACAAACCCCCATCAGTTTTGCAGCAATTATCACCCAATTCATTTTTCTTTTTGAGTAATTACTCCTAATGGTCAGATTAGGTTCATTTTCCCTCATTTCACCACCGAACACAATAAGCCAGATCCCGGGCTGGTAGAAGCCAGGGCAACTCAGCTCACCCTTGATGGAATTAACTTGAGTTTGCTGCTCAGTGTCCAGCCCTGAGGTGACCCTCACATAAAAAAGCAAAATGACCATTTGCAAAGGGCCGTCCCAG
Source organism: Pampusana beccarii (assembly GCA_013399365.1). Lineage (NCBI taxonomy): Eukaryota > Metazoa > Chordata > Aves > Columbiformes > Columbidae > Pampusana > Pampusana beccarii. Next base: position 173,255 of record VWYH01004592.1, read on the forward strand.
CCTGACCCGCCGCTGTGGCAGCGCCGCAAACCCAGCAGGGCCGCAAACCCAGCAGGGCTGCTCGGGCTGCCAGGGGCGGCCGTTTCTCTCCCCGAACGGCTGCTGGTGCCATAAAAGCTGCCATTTCCCGGCGTGTCCGTGCCGTTTGTCACCGGGCTCCGGCACAGGAGACGTTTGTGGGGGAATCTGACTCGCGGGCTTGAAAAATTCCTCCTTGCGCTCCTGACTCTGACTTGCAGCAGCAAAACTGAAATTCGCCCTCTATGAAATCCCTTCCCGGGTTGTGGGGGAAATTCAGTTAAACTTGGGCAAAGCGCATGTGGGGAGCCGAGTCAGCAGCTTTCGGGGGCTCTCCACAGCCTGTTAAATGTGCCACGCAACATTTTTATGGAAAATAAAACATTTTGATAATGACTGCAGTTTTAACACATGAACGGGCTTTAGCAGCATGGAGGGAATGGTCGTTTTCAAACAAGCAAAACCATCCTCCCTCCCACACCCTCCCACGGCCCCAAACCCGCGTCAGGGCCGAGTCCCAACGGGACCCGCTCTGCTGGGGCGCCCCGGAACGCAGAGGGACCGGTTCCGGTAGCCGTGTGCTCCGGTCAGGCCCGCAGCTGCGTCTGTGTAGGCCAGGCCCACCCAAAGCTGGGCTTTAGCTCAATCAGCCACACTCGTGAGCCAAGACGCACCGGGAGCCGCGCAGGCAAGGGCTGTGAAGAGAAAGGCTGTTCCCGGGGACAGCGGGCGGCGCCAGACGGATCTGGTTGTACCTGGAGAGGCAGCGGTGACCTCACTGGAATCAACAGCCCGCTGAGAATCCCAGCAGCTGAGAAGGACCTGCTGAAGGACCGATCGTCACAGCAAACACCGATACAACACCAAGAACCCAGTGAGCCAACACGAACAATAAATAACTGGTCATTACTTACAGAGCAGACGTGGAAGTTCTGTGAGAAAAAAAAAACATGGTTAAGCCTCCTTAAAGATCCTCCCCAAGTAATCACCAGGAGGTGGAGGAAGTATCTAATGATGCAGTTATTTGGAAAATATTTTAAAAGGCTTTTGTGAAGATTTCCCAGGCAAGCCGGGACTCCAGCGGCCAGGCAGTGGGTGCCTGGTTCTGCGCTGTTGGGGGAAACGTTATTTTTAATTACACTGCTTCATGACCGCAGTGCTCACCATGGCAGTGCAAAGAAGGGCAGCAGTCAAACCCCCAGGACTCCGAAACCCGGGCTTAACCCTGAAATTCCGCCTCTGGCTCAGTGCAGAACCACACGAGTGATTTATAATTACGGAGCAAACGGGAGCGCTCCGCAGCCGCTCATCTGCAGCCAGCACGCGTGCAAAGGCAGCTGGCAGCAAGGAGAGATCATCAAGAGAAATTAAGAAACCGATTGTCGATTAGGAGCTCATTTAATCTCATACTCCAGCCTGAAAGAGAAGATTCCTCAGGGCCTTTCTGGGTGCACGTGCTCATACGTGCCTATAAATAGCACTCCCCCCATAGAAATGGTAGCTTTATTTATGTTTTTATAGCAAAGCAAGCAGACTGTGCTGTAGCCAAAGGCCTCTGCAGTTTCGCAGTGAGAACCTTGGCTATCGCTTTCTTCCTACAGTCTGAAAGTTTCATTTCACTTCTTTAACATTCCTGATGTTTTCTTGGTTTATAGTTCAGCTTTCCTCATATATCTGCCTTCATACAATTTTGTACAAAGCATTTTTCTCGTTAGCAGCGTTGCCACTGACATGCTGTGATTTGCTGCAAGTTTCAGCTTTTAAATTTACCAGCAATAAAACTGTGGCATGACAAAGGACGCAGAGATTTTCCAGGAAGACTCAAATCCATACCTTATATCAAGAGACACCCTAAAAAGAGACATTGCAAACTCACTCGAAGTATTTGCAGACAAACCTTCAAGTTACCCCAGCCTGACGAGTTACTGTTAATAAGAAATACCTGCGCAGGAGGAGCTGTCACTGGTGACCTCGTGTGTGGCATCAGGAGCTGTAAACTTTCCAGGAGCTCCTGTTTGGAACGCGATGGGCTCGTTAGCAAAGCATTTCACTACATCCAAAACCGGGCTGAGCTACGGAAACAACACAATTGGGCAAAGCCGTGCTTGACACAAAGCCTGTTGGAAGGGAGGATAAAGGGAAACGCACAGTAAAACATTTCAGCCTCGCTGGCAGCGGAGATGAGAAGGTCCCCGAACCCCCACGTCACCGCTGCGATGGTTTAGCGAAGTCCCAGGGCCGGCGGCTCCGCGGGGCAGCGGCGCTCAGGGACAGCACCGGCGGTGCCACCGCGCTCTGCAGAGGGACAGACCAGCGACTCCCACAGCAACACTAACACAGCCCCTTCCCGACAAACCAGTCACAACTCTCACGCTTTAGCCTAAAAAAGATGGCAGTTTTCAGCTCATCTATCCCATTCTTCCATAAATCTGTACTTTTCTCAGAGAAATGACAAAATTAGTAGCAAACCTGATGCCTGGGGAACTGCGGCCCAACACGACACTTGGCCCCCGCAGACCCGCTCAGCGCCGCCCGCCCCGAGCGCTGTGTGCGCTGCCTGTCCCGCCGAGCCGCGGTTCGCAGGGCCGGGGCCGGAGCTGCCCACGGTGCTCCGGACGGGCCTGGAGAGGCCGCTGGTGTCGGGGGTCCCCGGAGCCTGATTTGGTGATTCCACGGGAAGGAGCAGGGGGATATTTGAGGTATATTTATGGGTGTTCCTGCCTGTACTGTCTGGTATTGTGGTATTTAGGCTCGGAAACCTTCAGGGCATTTTTAAAAAGGTCAAACCTTGAGAAACATTTCAGGCTTTTTTTTTTTTTTNTTTCCTCTCTAAACGCACCTTTGAGCTGGTTTGGAAGGAGCCTGGCTTTCCAGGTTTCCTTTTTCTGAGCTGTGTTCCACCAGTCACAAAACACCCCAGCAAAACCTCCAGCGTTTTCTAAGAGATGCAGGGAAAGGTCACCTTCCAGAAAATACAACGTGGCCACATTTGGTTCTACATCAGCCCAAATGCACAGTGCAAACACGAGGTGTAATTTCCTAAACCATAAACTGAAATCAGTAATGGCTCTTTGCAATCAGAACGGCAAACAAGGGAGCGTTTGGGAGCTCACTAAACACAAACAATAACCAGATTATTGCAGCTCAGCACCTCGCGACTCGCCGTGTCCCCGGGCGCGCCTGAGCAGCCGCTGGGGCCGAAAACCCACGGTCGGTCCCAACGCCGGCCCGAACCCCGCACCCCGGCACCGCTTCCGAAGGGGACACGGGCACCGGCACCGCGTCCTCGTGTTGGCCGCGTCCGCACCGCACCGACCCCCAGACCCCGGCCGGAACGGCAGCCGGGACACGTTGACCCCGGACACGCCGTCTGGGGCTCGGGGGGGTTTTGTTTCCACTCACGGTGGAAAACAACCAACCAACCAACCAGACTTGCAGCAGGACCATCGCAGAACAGAATATTTCATTTATCAAAGTGAACACCCTGTAATTTATAAAATATATTGTATTTTATCAGATCATTAAAATAATTGATTTAAAGCTGCCTATGCTGGCACGTTAGGAAGTTTTCTTAGGGAAAGGAATACTGCATTCCAGTGTTCCATCCACCCGAATAACGAGTTATGACGAAATGGTTAAAGAGAGGTGTTAACGACATCGTACTTACTGCACAGGAGGTTGGATAACCAGTTGCGCTCGGTGTGTGCCGGCACACGGCTCCGGGCCGGGATGGCAGAGCCTCAGGACCTGCCCAGCCCACACGGCCCCCGCGTTTCCAGCACCAGGGCAGCTTTAAATGCCAAAATCAATCTAAAAAATAAACATCCAGGGCTTGTATTTGCAAAGAACAAAGTGGATGTGCATAAGAAATAAATATTTTGGGTTTTATTTGAACTGAAAAGAGCTGTATGGGGGAAGCCCGCCACACATCCAAGATACGGGGTCACTCTGCGGTTCACAGAGTGACAACAGAAGGGTTCATACTCAAAATATTCGCAAAAGATTAAAACCTCGTGAGGAAGGTTAATGCTCCTCACTCTGCCCAGGCTGAGGGGCCGGGAACCCTTCGAACACAGCAAACAGGGGCCGAGCTCTGGCGTTCTGCTCAGGAAATGACCGTTCCAGTGAGCAAATGGAAGGAACAGTCATTTCCAACACCTACGAGTTTCTAGCCCATACTTAATAAATTAGACTATTTCTCCTCATTGGGTATTGAAATATGCTTTCATCTCACACCAGTAGCTATGTCATTAACTACAAATTTCACTATGCACACGGCACCTGGTTCCAAAGCTCAACAAGAAGTATCTGCTATTGATCCTCAAACACCATTAGAACACAAGGCTGGAAACCTCCCAGGGACGCCCGGCAGCCGATGGAAACCGATCGGCATCAGTTCCATCGACTACTACGCACACAAACGTTTTTATTCTTCTCTGGCTAATCGGACAAAATCTAAATCCGTCTTGTATTAACTGCTATGATTACAAGGCAGATCTAAAGCAGAAGTCAATAATTACTCTTTCAAAAGTTTTACTTTTAGAAACAAACCAAACCAAACCAAACAAAACCAGCTTCTGTGTTTTCTCCGCACCCGCTCACCTTACCGGAGCTCCCGTTCATACTCACCACAGGTTTACCCCGCTCTAAACACAAATGCTGCCTGCTGCCGTTCTGAAGGCAGAAGGTCCAGTCCAACGACAGCGGCAGTCTGAGGTCAGAAGACACGCAGCCCTCCACCTTCAACAGATCGTGCTTGCTTTGCAAAGTCCTGGATGAAAGGCTGTGACCAAAGCTTCAAGGCCCGGTAAGAACATTCTGAATATTTTGCATGGTATGTATTTTGCTTACAAGCTGTATTTTTAGAAATGTACCCTGTCGCTCAGGTTTAATCTTCTTTCACTGCTTTATTGCATTACAAAACTCCATCATCTCCACGATAAGACTTTTAAACACTAATATCTGTTTTAAAGCCAGAATACTTCACATCCCACGACCTTCCAATTTCTTTCACATTTAATGACTTCAAACTGAAATAATGACACACTCAGGAGTCAGGTTCCAGGGATATATTGAAAACAAAGCACGTTTCTGCAGTACAGAAGGCCGCCCGTCCCTCAGCTCCCCAGCCGAGCGGGCTGCCCCAGCCCCACCGGATCACGCTGAGGGGGCCCGGGGGGTCCTGCGGGACACGAGGGGAACGCGGGCCCCACGTCCTGCAGCCGACACGGCCCCAGAGCCGCTCGAGGCTCCGGCCTCCATCCCCAGCCCAAGGTTAAATGGGCACAGCGCTGCAAGCAAAAGCCATCAGCGCGCCAGGCGGGTTCTTTTAAGGCAGCTTGAAGGACAGTTATGCGAAAATGTAGGGGTTGAAGTACCCAGATACATCGAGAGCGGAAAGGCCTGCGCCGCGTTTCCCGGTGCTCGCTCCGCGCTCCCCGCTGCAGCCTCAGCTCTTCCTGCGCTTGCTCCGGGGCAGCCGCTCGCCCCCCGGCACCCGCGGCCGCCGCGACTTTCTCTTGTTGGCTCCCCGACCCGGGAAACTGCTGCTGCAAAAAACGAAGAAAGAAAGAAAGCGTTTTGAAGCTGCTCTGAACGCAGCAGGTACCGAAGGCTGTATTAACGTGCTGTACGTGGGCACACACTCGTGTAACTGCTGATGGGGAAGAGCAGCTCTGCTCTGACCGCTCGCTCGCAGCGGCCAGCGCCCAGGAACCGTCCCGTTCGCAGGGACGGGGTCACGGTGCCTGTCCCCGTCACCAGGGACCCGCTGGGGACAGCGAGGAGCAGCACCAACCGCTCACGTTCCTCGTCCATAAACGAGAAGAGGCTCCGGTGCCAGTGAAACCAGGGTGACATCCCATAGCAAAGGTCGACCTGAACCAGAGTCACCCTCAGTGGCAGAGCCACCGAGGCAGGGGATGGGCGGCTTTGGTCACGGTTACCCAAGAAGGAAACGTGCAGGACTCCCATCTTCAAACAGGCTCTTTGCCAGACGCTCTTCTCATTTATGGACAAAGAATTTTCCACTGGGAACTCAAAGAAGTGTTTTCTTTTTAGTCAGAGTTAATTTTAAAGGGAAAAAAATGTTAAACTAGCCATATTTAAATTAAGCGGCTAATTTCCATAATAAACAGCTCAAAATTCCACGTAGTGTTGACATGAAAGATATCACTCATCCATCAACAGCTATCACTAATTAAACATTCCTTACAAATGCACTCTTTTTGTACCATTCGCCAGGATGAATCCATCCTGCAGGGACTATTCACTTGGCTTAAACTGGGAATCCACAACAGAAAATAACAACGGAAAACTCTCAACCCCCCAAATCCGTGTCTCTATTGAGTGCCACGAGATAAGTACTGAAAGAGATGAAGAGGAACAACTGGTATTTCAGAGATGAGCTCAGCACCACATTGGAAATGGAGCTGCTGCATCTGTGAGACTGTAACCACGTGCGGAGATCTGTGTGCATCCCAGCATGATCAGGTTCGGCCCGTGTGGGTAACACGTGTGCATCCCAGCATGAGCAGGTTTGGTCTGTGTGGGTAACACGTGTGCATCCCAGCACGAGCAGGTTCGGTCTGTGTGAGTAACATGTGTGCATCCCAGCACGAGCAGGTTTGGTCTGTGTGGGTAACACGTGTGCATCCCAACACGAGCAGGTCCGGTCCGTGCAGGTAACGCAGCCTGCGGAGCGTGGCCGGGAGAGACGAGATGATGCACGTGCACAACCCTCCCCAGCCTCCCTGCCCCAAACCTGCCCCTGGGATTGCTGGAGAGCTCCTGTGTCCTTCACAAAGACCAGCACAGCATCGCACCTTTCTCTCTCCCTTTTTTTTTTTCCATTATTTTGTTTTAGAGAAGTTGCAAAATACAACTACCTTTGCAGGAACAAATTAGGACACAGAACGAAGCAGAAATTTCATTTAGTTTAAGGCTCCCTTTGCTGTTTTATCTTCTGCCCATTCCTAGCTTTGATGCCTAAATTTTCCACAGCAGAGTGGTAATTACCTTATATTCAAAAGTGTATTAAAACACAAAGCCAAGAACTGGAGCTTCTATATCACTTGGTTCTCTTATTTTGCAAATATCTGATCATTAACTCTCATAAAAATAAAGTAAGAGGGATGATATTTTTCTGGCGTAACTCAACTTTTAAACAATCCGGGCTGGTTATGAAATGAACCATCTGTCTGTTCTTTGGCCGACGGCTTCTGCGTTCCCACGGTGAGTTTGCCAAAGCAAAGCCCCCCCTGGCCCGGCCGCGCCACCGGAGCCCGCGGGACATGGCTCTGCAGCCACGGAAAGAGCAGCTCCCTATACCGCTGCACATCGGCCTTGCTGGCTTCACTGCTGCTGGGCAGAAGCGCTCCACTACCAAACTCTAGCACTGGGTTTGTTATTGACATTCCCATTTCTTCCGGCAGTTTTTCCAGCTCACCCATGAAGCCGCAGCTGCCAGAGCCTTGAGCCACAACACATTATGTCCCATAGCAGACACAGTTCTGCCAACTGGCATCGCCAGAGTGGAGTCCAGGGAGCACAAACAAAGAACAGGCAATAATTTGATGGTACCATCACCAAAATTAATTGCAAGTCACTGTCTGCTGATAAAGAAACGCCACTCCACCATCCGCAAGTCTGGAGCCAACAGCATCCACAGACACAGCAAACACGGCTGGGAAGGTGAGGCTGATGGTTCCCCAGTATTTCTTTGTACAATGCCTTGCACAGTAAGACCCAAATTTTCAATATTACCACTATATAACAAAAGCGGAATTTTGGTTTCAAGAAATAAGACGTTAAGCTTTTGAAAACAAGGAAGCGCTCTCCTCTCTTTGAACAGAAGTAAATGGAACAGATGCTGCAGTTCCAGCATGTTCAGCTTGACAGAGATGCAGGCGAGACTGACACCAACGTAACTTTAAATACAACAGATCGGATTCTCTTAATTTTCCCTCACTATTTTTTTCTTTTTCTTTTTTTTAAAATATATATTCATACTCCAATATACCTTAGCACAACGATTCTCAACTGGCCATCTGCAGATCCTTGGAGCACCCAGGTGTTATTTTCCAAGGATCCAAAACTACCAACCAAATCGTGTCTCCCACAACTGCGGAGATTCTCCAAGAACCCGACTCCTCAGAGGCATTTGCTTCTCCCGCAGAACCCACGGAGGATTCCACAACTGGAAACCACTGACCTCAGCCAGTCCCAAGGACTTCTCACTCGTACGTTCTACTCACTTGCCAGAGGACACGGAACACGTCTCAGGCTCTTGCAGATCTCTCAGGATGTCTGAACTGGAGCTGAGGGGGAACATAAACCAGATGTAAATTCTTTTAGCAACACCTGCAGCAAAGCAGGGCTCTGCTCACAAAGGCAGCAGAACCCAGAGACCAGACAGACCCCTCCCCGTGGCGCGGGCAATGAGAAATAATTCGACCAACGAAAAATAATTTCCATCAACAGCACACGTGATACCAGACATGTCCTAAACAGCAGGTATTTTACAGCAGTCACAGAGGCTACTTAAAGCAGGGCCTTAGTAAACTCAACTACTCAACCGTTGTTATTGCATCAATACTGGAAGAACCCGTGTGTAGATGCGTGCACACGTGTACACACACGCACTGCATCACCTACAACAGCCCAGTGCCGACAGGTGGACCTCTTCACATGCTCAAAGCTAAAAAAACCCCCCAAACTACACAGATGTTTTCACTCTGTACTTTAAATAATAAGAAAATTTTGTCAAATTTCAATAAAATCTGAATTAAGTGACCACAAACCTCTGGCCAATTATTGCTGGCTTTTATTGTGTGTTCAGGCACCGTGATATAAACTATTGCAAGGTTCTCAAGTATTGGCCAAATCGCAGGGTTGCAGAAATCAACAAGCAAGTTGGAAAACATTTTCTGGAAACTCTCTCTCAAAAAGGCGCTGCCATTGCAGAAATTACATAACAAACTACGTTACACAACCAGTCGGGAGATTTTAGTGTAAACCACAGGACAGCAGCTGGATACCAGATCTCTTGGATTTACTTTAAAGGTTTTACAACAAAATTAATCCCCCGTTCGCTAGAAGACAGCAGACGTAAACTGTAAAAACACACCCCCAAAGTCATAGCGTCGTACACAGATATCAGTGCGTTGATATGTTTGTTCAAAACACGTATTAAGGAAAACAGCCCCCAAATGCTCATTCTCACAGGCCAGATTCCAGCACGGGAAAGCAGAATCCGGATAATAAGGACAATTCCTGAAGTTCACAAAAGGTATTTCTGCCCAAACTCAAGTTTGCACAAGCCCGTCCCACACCAGAGGCTGTTGTACGAGCTCCACGAGCGACTGTCCCGGGCACCCCTCCCCGCGGGCACCGGCCGGCCCGGGGGGACAGCTGCTCCTGCCCCTTCTGCCACACGCCAGACAACTGAAAAGCAATTACCAAAAAACATTTTCAGCTAAGCAAAGGAAATTTTGACCGCCGACTGAATTCATATATTTTTTTTTTCCCCCCGAAGAAATGTCCTAAGCTCTTCTTATCGTTGAATGAATTCACTTAAAGTGAAGAAAGCGAATTAAGTAAAAAAGAAACAGCTATCTCATTGTGTATGTTGTTTCTTTAAATTTTAGCCTAGGGGACCCAAAGACATCACAGAATTTAGAACAGCTGTGCTCATTTCTTGGGTATTTTCTGCCTTTCCAATACCCATTAGCTATCTACCTACACCGGGGCCAGGCAAAGCAAAACCAGCTTCCGACTTTATTCAGACTCCAAATCCAAGACAATTTCCCACAGGAGGTTTTTCTGTCCTTTTCTTGAATCGAGGTCGTTATTCTATTCTAGGATTTTACGTATCAGTTCCAGACGAGTACATTTTTATGGCAAAGCCATTAAAGCTCTGCAGCTGAACTGCTCCAGATGCCACAGGCGGGCAGCCGAGGCGACGGGTGTGACGAGGCTTTGTTTCCTGGACTTTCAGGTTGAGAAAAGTGCAGCCCAGCGTACGAGCAGCTCCCAACTCTGCCTCACTTTTCTGCAGCACCGGTTTCTTCTGGGCACTGACAGATAATTAACCAAGAGTAAACTGTTCCTTTCTTGACCATCATTTGGATTTGACTCCTTTTTAACACACCACCTCAAAATAGCAAGAAAAAAGCTGACGTAAGTGTGAATAACATGTCTCATTCTAAAAATGAAAGGAGCAAGTGCCTATTTGAATTTAAGGCAGATTATGTTCCTTCTCAGCCTCAGGGTGAGCAGCCCGTGTCCTTCTGTCGGTCCATCCTGCCGTGCAGTCGGAGCTTCGCTCTGGCACACGCGTTGTGCATTTTCCCTCAGTGCTGGCACAAGAAAGGAGCTGCGGGCCGTCTCATTTGAGAGTCGCAAGGAGTGCAGGGCAATGGTTTTCCCCAGCGCGCAGTCCTGCTGCCACTTGGTCCTGCCTGTGATGGTCGGGATGAGCTGGGTGCTGGAGCGGCCCCAAGTCCAGCAGTCAGCGTTCACCGGTTCCCTGCAGCCCCCACCGCTCAGCAGCGCCTCGGGGTGCAGCCTTGGACCTTCCCAGCGCTCCCACGAGGGCTCTCGGCCACACGAAACCTGACACAGCTTCCAGTGGTTCGCTGGTTTTCTCGACTCTTTCCAGGGTTTCTGGGCTTGCGGTGGCCTCCTCTGCAGCTGGAGAGCGTGGCTTCGGGGCTCTGCTGGGCCCTCGCAGCCCGGCAGCAGCGGCACGCAGCACCGGTGACAACCACGCTGGCTCCAGGGCGCACAGGTGTGCAGAGCCCGTGGCTGTAGAGCCGGGACACGTCCTGCAGACGTGCCACATGTACCCACTGTCCCCATACCTGTCACCAGCCACCACTGCTGGCAATGACTCCTCCAGGACTCTCTTCACCACAGCTCACAGCTCTCGGCCATTTGTTACAGCTCGTGTTTTTTGGAAGAAAGATATGAATCAACAACATAGCAGAGAAGTGTCATCACCCTTCCACAATGAACCCGTAGTTGAGGCCAAAAAATCACAGACAAAACGCTCCTGTCTAATGCTGTAATATACATCACCTCTGAGCCAAAGCAGTTCAAGATTTATTAAGTCAGAACTGTACTGAAGAACTGGAAAAGGCAGCTGTTCCCCCGACCAACACCGTTCTCAGTAGTTCTCTCGCGTGCTGGTGCTGGCCGGCCCAGGGACCCGGGCACGGCTTCTGCAGTTCCGACCAGCGCCCGCCAGAGCTCAGCCGCCCTGCCCGTCCTGCCGGCACCGCCCGTCCTGTCCGTCCTGCCCGTCCTGCCGCCGCACCGGACACACTGACAGGCTGGGGGGGTTGCTGCCAGCCAGTGAGCTCCACACTCACTGAACATCAACGCCCCATTGCCGCCTCTTCTTCTGCTGAGGAACTAAAGCCCAAATTCTGCAAAGCGCATCAGTCCAAGCACTAGCGACCAGCTAAGCCCAGCTCTCAGAGCCGCTCAGCACCTCCTGGACTCAACGCCCAAAGTCTCAGCTATTGGGAGCAGGGCCCCTTCCTCGGGAACGGGCTCACCGGGCAGACGCTGCTGTCGCTCGGCGTGTTCCAGCGGCGGAGACTTACACGAGCTGCAGATACAGTGCTTTTCCACCAGGATTTCAGCATCGAGTCGCTGTTTCAGTGCACACCTTGTATCCCAGACAAGGCCAATGATAAATATCGTCTGCTGTCGCAATTCTGTCAAGAACTGACATTTTCTTCTAACACAAAGTTTTAAAAAGAAATAATTTGTTTAAAAAACTGAATATTATCCCCATGGTATAAAATACTTTCAATAAAATATTTCCTCTGCATAGTTCATTAACTGGCTTATCATTGTCCCACCGAGTTTCTTTTCTAATTTTCCTATTGTTTAAGTAGTTGCCCCAAATTTGGCTTCAGTCCCAGACAGTAAGAGAGCACAAGAGGACTATTGATGTGGAGCACTAGGGTTCTAGGAGAGCTTTATGTATGACTTCATAGCTTTGAAAAATTATCCCTTGAAAGTCATGTTTTGTTTGGGTGTTTCTCTGTTACGCACATTTTGCTTTCTTGGTGGGACCATCAGTTTTTGAAGAGCCAAACTGTGTTTGGGTCAATGCTACAACCTTCATGCTCTGAATCTTTTTTCCAGCAGGTATAAAATTTTCTTTTTCTCAGTTAAAGTATCAACTTTTTAATAATATCAGTACATAAGTGATTATTGTACAATGTAATTTCTAATATTGACCAACTGCTCCCTTAGCAAATATAGATACGAGATTGACAAAGACAGAAGGTCTTATGAAGGAGAATACAAAAGAATCACTAATTTACTTGCAGCATCTTTTTACAGAGCAAACATTTCAACTCTCCAAGGTTGTTTTGCTATATTCTATGTGCTGCTCAAAATCCTAATTTTCTTTTAATCCATGATAACATCGGCTGCATTTAGAAGTGCTCTCTCCATGAAAACACAGCATGCAGATTTAGACTTCCAAATATATTTCAAGTTTTGACATTTCAATGTGAAAAACCTTTACCCTTGTCAAAGGATATCCTCTTATTATCAGAAATAAAATACAAGCCTCCGAAAATCATTACTTCGTACAATAGCACAATGGTACTTAAACCCTCAAAATCTAAATGATTCTTTTCTGATTTGTGCTATATTTATTTCACTGTAATTAACAAAAGATTAACCTCGCGGTAACCTGAGAGTGACAAAACACACCTCTTGCTTTCAGGCAGTTTATATGACTACACCTACTTTTTACAGTCCCTGGAAACCTTGTGGTGACTCAGGCAGAGCATAAAACCAGGGCCTGGACGGCAGGGACGGGAGCGCACAGCGTGTGCCACACTAGGGCACGCTGCACAGCCCCACTGCCACCAGCTGAGCTCCATACACAATTGATGGGGGGGAGAACAAAAGAATAACTAGAAAACAAATAATAACAATAATAATTAAAAAAACATATACCACCCCCCCCCCCACGTTGCTGAACTCCTCAACTAGTGCAGTAGCTAGCCTTTAAGGTTAAGCAAACTGCCCCGTATTTAAAGGAAAATAAATAAAACCCACGCCACACATACAAACCAGGGGATATGCAAAAAGTAGGAAATCGAACAGAAAATCCCAGAGAGATTCTGACAAAACAATTCTGTGCACTCTAGTAATTCTGTTCCTGTTCCACGGGAGCTGAGTTTAAGAGTAAACCACAGGGAGCTATTAAGCATGTTTTTACAAGAGCGGGTCCAAGTGCGTGTGCTGCAGACCCGCTGGCCTGGGCGGCTGAGGAGCCTGCGCTTGATTCAACAAGTCTGGGGAAATATTTCACTTGGAGAGAGTGAATGCATGAAGAGAAGGAACAAACAACCCTGCCCGAGCCAGACAGAACGCGAACAGATGCACCTGCCAACCCAATCTGCCAGCCTGGTTCATGAAAGCACATCCAGCTATTGGTAACTGCCCCACACCGATATAATATCCCTGAGCAAACTTCCTCAGTCCCTCAGACACTTTCGGCCTGTTAGCTGGTGAACAGGAGCCTGCAGACAGACAAAGGTGAAGAACCAAAGTTTAACTGTCGTGCCAAAGGCCCTTAGTAGACTCATTCATAACATCATTCACACACGAAATTGGCAGTGAAACAGAGATTTAATGATACCTTGGATGAGCTAATATGAGCCCTTTCCACCTCCCAAGAGCCCACTTTGTAAGATTAAAATTGCAAATTTTCAAAGGTCCTTAACACCAAAAGGTTAATTTGCAATAATAAAAAAAAAAGCAAAATGGGGAAGAACAAGAACAACTTGTTTAAATCCAGGATGAAGAGCCAAGGTGAAGGCATCTATTTGTGGAACTAAAATAACAGTCAGAGCTCCAGGGGCGAGGATGTGGCAGCTCCATCCATCATCCGCACACCTGCCACACGGGACAGCTCTGCAAACCCGCAGGTGTTGGCCCCGTGTTGGCCTGGGACAGAGCGGGGGCCCGGACAGAGCCGCTGCCGCACGGACAGAGCTGGGGCCGCA
>VWYH01004596.1:0-151696 GCA_013399365.1 Pampusana beccarii
GGAGAAGCTGGCTGCTCATGGCTGCTCATGGATGGGTGTACTCTTCGATGGATAAAGAACTGGCTGGGTAGCCAGGCCCAAAGAGTTGTGGTGAACAGAGCCAAACCCAGTCAGTGGCTGTCATGAGTGGTGTTCCCCAGGGCTCAGTTTTGGGGCCAGTTCTGTTTAATCTCTTTATCAATGATCTGGATGAAGGGATTGAGTGCACCCTTAGTAAGTTTGCAGATGACACCAAGTTGGATGGGAGTGTTGACCTGCTGGAGGGTAGGATGGCCATACAGAGGGATCTGGACCAGCTGAATCATTGGGCTGAGGCCAATAGTATGAAGTTTAACAAGGCCAAGTGCTGGGTCCTGCTCTTGGGTCTTAACAACCCCATGGAGTGCTACAGCCTTGGGGAAGAGTGGCTGGAAAGCTTCCTGGCAGAAAGGGATCTGGGGGTGTTGATTGACAGCCAGCTGAATATGAGCCATCAGTGTGCCCAGGTGGCCAAAAAGGCCAACAGCATCCTGGCTTGTATCAGGAATAGTGTGGCCAGCAGGACTAGAGAAGTGATTGTGCCACTGTACTGGGTGCTGGTGAGGCCACACCTTGAATGCTGTGTTCAGTTTTGGGCCCCTCATCGTAAGAAGGGCATTGAAGTACTAGAGAACGCAGAGGAGGGCGACAAAGCTTGTGAGGGGCCAAGAGCACAAGTCTTATGAGGAGCTGTTGAGGGAACTGGGGCTGTTTAGCCTTGAGAAAAGAAGGTTGAGGGGAGGCCTTATTGGTGTCTATAACTACCTGAAAAGAGGTTGTAGCATGGAGAGTGTTGGTCTTTTCTCCCAAGTAGCAAGTGATAGGACAAGAGGATATGGCCTCAAGTTGCACCAGGGGAGGTTTAGATTGGATATTAGGAAAAAATTCTTCACAGAAAGGATTGTCAAGCATTGGAACAGGCTGCGCAGGGAAGTGGTGGAGTCACCACCCCTGGAGGTGTTTAAAAGGCATTTAGATGAGGTTCTTAGGTTTAGTGCTAGAGTTAGGTTAGGTTATGGTTGGACTTGATAATCCTGAAAGTCCCTTCCAACTGAAATGTTTCTATGATTCTATGATTCTCAAATCTGATTTCTGAACTTGTTTTTTTTCGAAATCCGAACACAGATTTCTCTTTACAGTTCTCCACTGCCTTTAAGCAAACCCTTCTCCAGGATAACTTCCTTCACACCACATAGACATTGATGTTGGAACAGGGAAGTGTCACTTGCATACTGGGGCCTAATTTATAGTGGAGGCATAATAGAACACTTGCTGGCCTCATGACTAACATTCTATTATAATACGATCGTAAAGTAGTAAGTTTTTGTTGTACCGCTCATTGCTGAATTTGTGTGCACTTCAGTACATGATTACCAATTTTTCTTCAAATCTGTTTGTCCAGCAAAGAAGGTCTAGACACCAGTGACCCTGCAAAGTAACCCTGAATAATGATTTGGAAACCAGGCTGTAACCTTCATTATTCTGTCTGGAAATGGCAACCAAAATCATAGATTATGCAGAAACGCCTATCTCAAAATGTGTCTTGTTTGCTGAACTTTTGCCAGATGCAAAGTACAGTTTGAGGGAATCTGCATTTCAGATTGTCACGTAGAATTCACCCTCACACCCCACTTCCCTGATCTCCCAGGAACAGAAAATAACAAAATGACACGTTTTCAGAGACAGGGCTATTCATGGGACAGTAATCATGGTCGTTGTTGGACAGGGCATCCATGCTTACGTTTCACCTTGCATACAGACACTGCCCCTTGCAGTTGGTTTGTTTCTCTGGTATTCCCACTTCCTCCCCTTGAGGGTTCTGCAGGGAATATGATGCCCTGGATTCCTGATGTTCAGTTCACTTATAAACCAGGAAATCTTTGTTAGCTGTAGGTCTGGCAAGGCTGTATTTTCCATGGAAGAGTTGCCATCTATCTGCTATCATCTAAATAAGAAGCTGAGTCAGACCAACACCCATTTTTTTCTGTGTCTCCCACAAGTAGGAAAATAACTGATAATTGTCATGTACATAGTCGTTGTAGTGTCCAATCTTAACCTTGCATTTCTGCACACACACACGCACAGAGTAGTTTCTTAAACCTGCCCGCTTTTTTTTGTTCTTATTATTCTACTTGGTACTATCTCCAGATAATCTACATCTTTGTTAAAGTATGGTAACCAGCTAGCAACAGTACTTTGAAGAGAGTGGTATGGTGGCTTCATGTCTCTTAACACCAAGCATTCCTGCTAACATCTTTTAGAATGAGATTTATCCTTCTGTTGCTGTTGCTGCAAGCAATTGACGTGTTTTGTTTGCAATACACTTTTTCTATAGCGATGTTTTATGATTCATCCCTCATTTTGTATTTGTGCATTTGCTTTCTCTTTCCTAAGAGGAAAAGTTTTTACTTTTCCATATTTAAATTAGCTTGGTTTTGGGAATGTTAGATCCATAGAAAGGTCAAGATTGCGTGGGCCATTGAGGTTAAACTGCTTTATTCTCAAATTTAGTTTGAGGCATATTTGTGCAATGGAGTAGAATATTTGCAAAATATTTATCCATGCTACACCTGTGTTTTTTCAAACATTGTATTTCTAACTCCAGAGTATATTTCAACAGTGAAAAAACCTCTACTGTGTTCTTAAAACCTGCTGTGATTACTGAAGAAAAAGAAAAAAGTATAGTGTATGAAAAGTACTTAAGAAAGAAACGTATACTTACTGGAGGAGTCATGGGCTCTGTTTCCACTGCCTGAAGGATGTCTACATGGCTCCAATGACCTCTTGACCTCCATCAGTTAACTGTACTGCAATTTTTCCTCTCTTTTTCTCTTTTTTTTTTTTCACTGTTGTTGTTGCTGTTGTTGTTCACAGGTATTAGTGCCTTCAGTGCCTTCAGTGGCTACTATATTATGCTTAAGTTAGTCTCATGGTAAGTCCGAAGATTTTAATTTCCTCATTCTTGACTTCAGGGTCTTTTTGAACAGGTTAATCACTTTTTGAAATGCCATTTTTCCAAAGTTTATTTTCACATACAAGGTTGTCATATGATTCTTCCCTGTGTTGCAATTTTTTATGTTCTTGTTTCTAATACCTGGGGACTACAGAGTTGATACTTAGAGACTCACTGTCTGCATCCTTCATAGGGTCAGGCCAAGAATTGTGCTGTCTCTTTTATACTATAGAAGTTGTTTAGAAGTGGTGATTCAAATCTACATGATTTAAAAATATTTAAATCTTGTTCCAGGATTATATTTCATCTGGCTATTGAGACATCTACTAACCTGCTGCTAAACTACATAAATCTCTTTCTGCATTATGTGTTCAACATCTTTATTTCTAGTGAGCAGGTATAGATACTCTAATACAAATAAAAGGGAGGAACTTTAGCTTTGTATTAGTCCAACACCACCTGAGTCACTGTGAGAGCTACCATGGCTCAAAAGCATTTGTGTATCTTGGTTTGTGTCCATCCAGGTTCTCCTTGCTATACCACCATAATTAAAATAATGCCTATTTTTTACAGAAACCCATAGATTCTATGCTTATACTTTGTTACAATTAATAATGATTCTTAAAT
This sequence comes from Pampusana beccarii, assembly GCA_013399365.1. Taxonomy (NCBI): domain Eukaryota; kingdom Metazoa; phylum Chordata; class Aves; order Columbiformes; family Columbidae; genus Pampusana; species Pampusana beccarii. The sequence goes on from VWYH01004596.1 coordinate 3,599, forward strand.
TTTGAGCAGCAGTAGCTACTGAAGGCACCAGTTGAGACTGATAGTTTCCTGTGCACATATCAAACATACACAAATGTAGCTACTGCCAAATCATCAACAAATAAAAATAAAAAAATAATCAAGTCATAGATGGGCCTTCAATATAGCCATAGTGTTAAGATTTGGCTTAAAGAAGGATGTGAGTTAGTAGGGAGTTTATTCAGAGAACACCTCCTACATGCAGAGGCAGGAAGGCAGCACAGAAACCAGTCTCAGTAGCCAAATGGAATCCATAGACAGAGATATAGTGGGAATGAGTGACATTAAGACTCAACAAAAACGCACAGGTGCGAAGGGAAAGACAGAATTCCAGGGATGTGGTTACACATACAGCGTGTGCCAAAGGACTGATTCTCCATCCAGCTCTGTGCAGATATCTCTGTGATTGCAGCAAACAAAACCCAGTGAGGAAGAGGAGGAGTGAGAGTGCTGGTCACAGGGGTGGGGATGCAAAAGAGGTCATAATGAGGGTAAAGCTATAGAAAACGATGTAAACATAAGTATGTAACAGCAAAACACCCTTACAGAACACACCAACATACCTGATACCCACTGGTGGATCCCAGCTTTCCTTGAATAATGCAGCACACTCTCTTGCAAGAAAACATTTTAATCCCTTCTTTAAGTTTTCATTTCAGTTCAAGACCGTGGACCAGATTCTCATTATATTCAAACCACCATGAATTTTGAGAAACAGGGGTCAGGTGCTACCTCAAAGTAGTGGAAGGACAAACTTGTGCTTTGTATTATAAACCTTCAGAGTCTGTAAATGTTAAATTTGAGCTGATCTATTATGTTTTATTCTTTTCTTACAGTTATCTTCAGTTACTGCTTGCTCTATGTGGAAAAGTGTAACAAAAAGGTGTGAATCAAGGTAAAATGCATCGCTATTTAAGACTTTTCTTATTGTGCTGTTAAAAAATAATTCTATGCAGAACAAGTTTAACAGCAGCAGATACCTAAGGCGCTGTCAAATAGCACTGTTAACTATAATAATTTATCCTATAATTTAATGTAGCCTTGACCCCTGTCATAAGTTAATACACCATGAAGAACAGTGTGCAGAAAACATGCTTATTAATGAATTGGAGAAATAACGTGACATTGTTTTTTGCCATTTCCGATGAAATATCTTAATATTGGAGTTAGCAGAGCCTAGACAATTTTTGCTATGTAATTATGTCTGTCCATATCTTACTAACTTGTGCTGTGATTAAAAGGTTAGTAATTTTAATTATGCTATCTGAAGCCAGTTGTTTGATTCAAGGCAAAAATAACAGTATGTGTGAACTCTACATTGTACACTTTTTTTTGTCTATTTTTGCCAATGGTGTGTCTTAATTTGAAATCTTTATCTATAAATGCTAGCTGCAGGTGTGTGTATACACTGCCAGTTCTGTGTAAAATACACAATTCCTCAGAGACCATGTAGTGGCCCAATTATTCTTTTACTAATGATCATGTCTTCTGATTGCAGAGTGGCACAAGGCCCTAGATACTTTGGAGCTGTTCTTCTGGGGCTTCTCTGCACAGAGGCAGGGTATGTATGCGAGGCTGAAAGTCCAAGTGGACAGGCTGGCTCTTGATGCTGCAATAGTGTTCCAGATAATCACCATATCCTGTCTACGATATTTTGTTCTCTTCTTGCAGTTCATGTACTGCCATTACTGCTTTGACCTAGAAGATGTGCTAGGCTGTAGTCACCAGGGGAAACCAGATTCTGTTCACCAAAGAGCTTGCATTTAGGAAGCATTGGGGGTTTTTTGTTTGCTTATTTGCTTGTTTGTTTGTTTTGTCATTTTGAGTTTTTTGTGTGTGTGGTGTTTTTGTTTGCTTGTTTTGTTTTGGTTTTTTGTTTTTTTTCAAAAACATGACAGCAATTTCTATTACTGACTAAGAGGAAAGTGTTCCTGTATCCTGGAGAAGCTTTCTGAAAATACCTGGCTGTATTCTTATACTATGGAACTAATTCTGAACACATCTGAAAGCCACAGATCAAGCTCTGGAATAGTAAGTAATCTTCCTTCTACACATTATCTGGCTGAACGTTGTCATTAGTAGTATGTATCCCTGTTTAAAATTTCCTGCTGAAGAGGAGCTATGTCAAAACTCAGGATACGCTCCTTTTATAGGTAGACTGGAGCCGTACTGTTTGAGTTTTCACATGTGTCTTAAGCTGAGAAATTTCAGCCAAGAGGAACTTGTGCTAAGACAGCTGTGGAAGTGTTGCAGCTTTGAGTGTCTTCAGGAAAAAGAGACCCACCTAGGGGAGAATGTGCACAGGGGTCCCTACGGCTATGGCTACAGTATTAACAAAGCGTGAGTTAGCGCCTCTAAAAAAAAATAGATCAAGTATTTCAAGACTGAGCATCTAACAACACTGTAGAGTTGTCGCATCGTAAGGTGGAGGCAATTTTTCTCAAAACTCCGTTTTTTTAAAAATTGAGACCGTAAATTTCATCTCTTAAGTGTATGGTTAAAAAACTAGGTTTCCTTTCAACAACATGACGCTGTATGACACACAGCTTCAGTTTTCAATAAAATGTTTGGACATTGAAGTCAATGGGATTCCCAGACCAACCTTTTATTTTTTTTTTTTTTAACCGTAGAAATGGACTGCCCTAAGTGACTTGTTTTTTTCAGATCAATTAAAAGTAATAGGTTCTCACTGATACTGAATATCTGACCACTTGCTTAATAGTGGACTATGATGGGCTGAACTCAGGCTAGCTTTTAAGTGTTTTCCTTTCTTTGCTTAAACATTTGATATAATTTCTTTTGACAATTATTCTTCTAGTGACTTGCTAGTAGAAATGCTAGACCATTTTACACTCATTTGATTCCTCTCGGGTTTTCAAATTTGGCTTGTATACAACGCTCAATAGCAATTAAAGGGTTAACTGTCTTGTTTTTAGCCTTGGACTGTATACAGGGACTTGACATTTTCACACTAATTAAAACAGACTGCTTCAGTCCCTATGTACATGTAACTCATATTTAATTCAATGGAAACATTGAGTGTGCATTGATGGAAGAGTTTGGTCCACACTTTTACTGTTGTGACAATCAGGAAATGCCTTGTCTAGTGGTATATTTAATTTACCCACAGCCCGAATATTTAAATATTCAAGCCTTTGAAATATTTCATTTAAATGAAGTATTCATATCAATGAGGGAAATCTTAAGGACTTTCCTTAAGCAAACCTTCCCACAGGTTGGAACTTGTACATATATGCGAATACTACTTCCAGTACACTAATGTTATTGTAAAAGGGGTTTTTTACTGCCGTGCCATCATACTCATCTGCCCAATGTGTAGAAATTCATGGTACATAATTTTTCATGGATTTCATTTCCCATTTAAGCAGACATTTATTGGAATCTCACACAGAAGTGCATCCTTTTCCTTTTAGTTACAGAAGATACGAAGATTTCTGGTGTTTCTGATGTACATTTCATTGGTTTGCAAAATGAAAACCAGATGCTCTGGACTAATATAATCTTAAGGGTGGGTTCACAACATAGTAATCATAACGTGAGGGTGTTGGTGTCTCAGTAGCCCAAACCAAAGATTTGCTAGGAGTACATCTTGTTACTTCCAGCCCATGAAAGTAGTTTTCCTTTCCGTCAGAACCACGCCATAGAGAGACGCTTCGTATCCCAAAGTATCCCAATATGTTGCTGACACGCAGTACTCCACTGTCCAACAGCTGAGATACAGCCAAGGTATAATGAAGTTGTGGTTTTGTCCTCTGTGAAGCTGGACCATATCCATATACCTTCTTTGGGGTCCACACTCTTACGTCTGCAAATAGTCTGTTCTCCTGAGAAGATGCATAATGCACATGGCGGGGATGAAGTAGGTTATTAGGTAACCTTTACCCTGGCAGAATAATGCCTCAATTCAAGCTGATTTTCGAAGTCTATTAGTGCCGTTTTTGTCCCGATCAATGGAAGAAAATAAAAGCTAAAGAGGAAAAGAAGAACCCTCTGATGATTTTTGTTTAAATATAAAAAGATTTAGCAGCTACATGATCATAGAGCTTTATCTCTATTCCATTTTAAGACTGTTTTGAGTGCTCATAAGTGTATACAGTTTTTTCCTTAAAATCTGTGGAAATGTTGAGCTATGTGTCTTAATACAGATTCTTATATTTTAGTGAAAAGGCAGCTGTAGATGTCATCATGACTATGGACTTTTATAGGGCTGTAAAAATTCAGTGTCATCATAAATTCATGCTGCTGAAAATGTCGACATTTATGGCAACTTCTACAAGGACATATTTTAAAACTATGTTAAAATTTCACGCAGCAACTTTTATTTAGTAAAAAAAAGTAAGATTATAAAACAAAACATTTACTCTAATTTTAGAGCAAAGAGATGTGACAAATAGTTTATAAAAAAGGGAGAAAATGAAAAGGTTTTGTAAAACAGGTCAGTCAGACCCCCAAAACACAAGAATCTTGTTTATGTGAAACCAGCAATTGAAGCAAATAACTAATATTCACATCTTTTGCCCTTAACATATACTGTTTATCATTTGATAATGTATCAGTTGCACAGATATAGTAAAATATTGCTTTGAAGGCTCAGCATCTCTTTACAAAATTTAGACTGAAAAATTTTTGTTTCTATTGGGCTTTCAGGACCTGTAAGCAAGCGAGGTAAATGAATATTAAGATTAAGACATGATGGAAATCTGGGTTATTTTATCTACTAAAATTTGACCTCTAGTGCTGCAAGCCTTTGGGAATCTAGCTAAAAGGGACTGCATGGACCCAAAAATAGCATAACCCTGCACATTGAAACTTCCAACATAGGGACAGTTGCTTGGGAAGCACCTGATCCAAATCTCTTACATTCAGTTAAACCACTGAATTCAGAGAGCTGTGCAGTAAGCTTAGCATATATTTCACAGAAACTAGCCAAAAGGCAATATGACAGCAATAGGTGAAGGTAAAATGCCACTTGTTTTTTCCCATTGAAGATATTCAGGAAGTATCAAGTAACTCCTCCACAGTTTCCATCACTTTTCATTGAAGCTGCTTCAGAGACTGATGTACCTCAGAGAACAAAATGTATTGAGTATTTCCTCAAAACAATGACATTTATGCTTCAGCAGAGCTTTAGGGACTGGGTTTAGGGACTAAGCCCATTCCTACTGAAGTTGGTGAGATAGCCCTATTAATTTCCTTGCAGCAATATCAGGCACTAACACTGAAATGAGCTGAATCAAAGACTTTGACTTTTATACAAATGCATAAAGAATTTTCTGACCCCTATGCTCAGATTTGCCTAATTTTTGTGTATAAGGACAGTCTTCTCTAAATTTAATGACAGTTTTACTTATGCATCTCTATAGTTTGCCACTTGGAGTTCTCCAGCACGTGTGACTGTTTTCAGATTGAAAAAGAAAAAAAATTCGTCTTTCTGGAAGGACAGGTATACAGTTCACAGTAAGTGAATATAAAAGAGATGATACATATATAGCAAATGGTCTTATTTCTCACAGGATTATCTGCAAAGTTCCCTTGTCAATCATTTCAAAGGCTGTTCATATAGATAGATATTCATTGCATCCAAAAAGAATACTCAGTGCTTCGGCCCATTTCACTTAAGGTATCAAACAGCCTTAATAAAATAAATTTTAATAATGACACACTTAGGATGAATTCGAACCTGAAGCCTCTGTGCAACAACAAACAAAACTAGACAAACATGTGTCTTATTGCCAGGGGTCCCTCTTTTGCTCTGTTTCTTCTTTTTTGTTTCTCTTATTATTACTAGGCTTTATCTTCTATAAACATCTCTGAGGCTACCCAAGGAAGGAAATAAATAACTTTTTTTTTTTTTTAATTCTCAAATACGTATTACTGAGTCTTGTCAGTTCAACATCACTTCTACAAGCCTATGGGGCTGACATATGAAGTCTCTCCAAGTCTCAGTTTTCATATGCTGTGCTCTGAATTAGTAATTCTTTTGCTTCAAAGACAGACCTAAAGATTCATATGGCCACTAAACAGTATCACTATCTAAGAACATCTTATTTCAGACAGAGAATCTAAAAAGGGCTGGGGACGTGTAACAATACTCAGTTTAATATCTTGAGATACTTCTTGTGTGATGTGGAGAAGTAAAATACAATGGAGAAGCTATTTTTTTCCCTTACAGTTGTCATAATTTGAGATTTTTTAAGTAAAGGAGCAGAAAGACATGTATTCTTGATGCAGAAGAAAAGTCTGTTTGCACCTAATATATTATAGAAAAGTTCAAAGATAGATTAATCTTGTAAAAATGTTACCTTTGTAGTGCCAAGATCAGTAGCTGTATGAATTATTACTTTGACTTGTACATATTACTTTTTTCAGAATTTATCTAACTTACACATTCATTAATTAGTGATTTTCATATACTGGTGATTTCATAAATTGTTGATTCATTTTCTCATTCATTCAAACTCCCACCTCTTAAAAAATCTCACACATCTTTCTGCCTTCAGACTCACAATATTCAGCTCAGGAATTATTTGGTGAATATTCTAGATCAAATGCTTTCCAAAATAAAATTTATTGGAAAACAATAGCAATTGTTTTATGTTCAGTATCTAACATCAAGCACAGGACTCTAGTACTGGCCCTGTTTAAAGTTTGTCCACCCATTGTATGATACAGGAGGAAAGAAACTGCAGAAACAGACCTGGGATCCACACAGATCAAAATTTCCTTTGCAAGTGTGAACAATGTATTTGATGGTAAATTTCTAGACTGGATAATTATGATAAAAACCGTTCTTCTCATACCTAGTAGAAAGAGATTGTTTAAACCAGAAGTATGTTTAAACTTCCAATGGAGGTTATTTTTATTAGTACGATCTATTGATTCTAGATACCGTGGTTACCATTCCCGTTGGTCCATGTGAGTGTTTGGTCTCATGTAACAGTGTTTTTTTTAAAGAAACTTTTGCCATTCACTGAATATGCCACCTGCCCGGTTTTGAAAATCCATGTCTTCTGCATTTCGAATATGTGTTTCAATTTGACAAATGTACCACTCTTGCAGAAAGAGAAAAGCTTCTCATCTGCATGGTCAGGCAGAGAAGGCATGATTCTAATTTTTTCAAAAGCTTTTCTCTTTATTAGTTATGTGAAATGCAAAGATATAGGAGCACGTAAACCAATAATAGTTATTCAGTCTAAACTCTAAGGATAACTTACTATGGGCACTGGAGGCTGAGATAGAATATTGTATTTGCATACATACAGTATATGGAGAACTGTTCTGTTTTATGGAGCAGCAATCATATTTAGTTTAATGTCTTATAAGTCCCATAAAATGACATTAAGAAATTTTGCTATTTGGCTGGTGAACAATCTAAGCAGTGGTGTTAACTCATCATAACACCACTACTCTGAAAGCTCAAGCCTCATAAAATTTGGGATATAAATATGCCAGCTCAACTAAACGAGATCAGAGATCTTGCATACATCCTTTCATAGGGTGACATCCAAAAATCTAGTGTTCACCTAAACCGTTTAAGAATTTCTACCATTTGTAGGCTACTGGGGAGTCTTAATCTCAGAAAAATCACAGTCTTGCCCTTTTGTTTCTAAACATACCTAGTCATCTGGAAACCTAGCAGACAGTGCTAGTAGATGTGACACGACACCTCTGAGTCCTGCACTCTTATGAAATGGCAGATAGGTAACAGGAAGCATTCCTAGGTCATCTAAAATGATATTAGATTTCTGGAGCAGAGGAGCTAAGACACAAGGCAATTGCAATGATACGATTGTAACAGTACATTAATACTTTTTCATTTTTTTTAGTGTGGTGATTAATGTTTGAGATTGTTGAAGATTTAAGGCTAGCCTGACATAAATCTGAATAGCATCTCATGATGTTAAACATAAGCTCTGCAAACCCAAATTAACAGCAACTTCAGTCTACTATTCTTTCATATACTCGTTGTTCATCTCTGTTTTGATTTGTGTCCTTCTTTTGGTGTATTAGGAACTTCCAGGTGGTAGCAGGAGGAGTTACAAATGTTGGATAGCAAGGACACAGATTTTGCTCCTGGCTAGACTGGTAACCTATATACTTTGCATTTGAAAACAAGCACGATAAGCCTGAATGCACTGGCCTTTTAGTTCTGTACCAAAAGTCCATCTGGGCTATACTTTCTAGTCAAATTCCTCCCACCTTCTCTATGGTGGATGTTAACTCCATATGGGTCTTCCCTCTTCCTTCTGCAGTTTCACAGAATATGAGTAGTGATGCTGTCCAACATGTCATCTGCCCATGGTTGACAATATGCCAGAAGCTGATACTAACCTTCTGGCAAATCTGTGATTTGCTGCAAGTACTAGTTCACCCCAAGTATCTTCTTTATGTTTAATGGATGGCAAAGAAAGAAGATGCAGAAAAGTGAGCTGGGTCTGCTGTGCATCATTTTGTGGTCTGTAGACTGAATTCCTTAATGACATTCTCATTAAAAGTTCCTGCTGCCAAATACTGTTTGCTTTTGCCTACAGAACAGTCTGCATTAATAATGAGAGACTAATCTTGAAAGTTATTTACACAAAGTTTTATTCTCATGTCACTGCCACAGTCAGCATCTCCATGTTGGTTGTGGGCAGAGCGAACACCCTGTGAATAAATTCACAGCAGCGTGTCACCCTTGCAGCCACCTTACCCCTCAGCCCTCCTCCCCATAAAAATCTAACCCTGTCCTTAGACAGTAAAGATAATACAGATTTTTTATTAAAGGAAGTGCTTTTTTGTCTCTTTGACATCTGTTTCTGGGGTGACTCATCCTACTCTGACCAGGTTACCTGGCTAGCTAGTGGACACCGCCTGCCCATCTAGAGAGAGGAAAAGGTCCTGCAAGGCATCTTGAGTCAAGTGGGGTTTTTGATCACTTCCTGGCACCACCCATCATAGGGGTGATGGTGCTGCATGATAGCAAATGTTCAGTTATTTCCCAATGAAACACACACAGATATTTCGTTAAAATACTCTTTCAATGGCTCACAATCTGCAGCTTAGGAATGCTTTGGGCCACAGGTTGTGCCTTTGTGTCTGATGGGCCTTGAAATTACACCTAGGATTTGTTCCCTTAAATTATTTTTAAGTATTTAAGATCACAACAATTATTCTGGATTGAAAAGTTCAATCTGCAAAACAAGTTTTCTTTTGGTGGTGATTTAAAAACCAAACAAACAAAGGAAAAAGTCTCTCTGGTTTCTATAAGCTTCATTTATTTAATTTATCAACAAATCATATTATCTTTACTGATACAATTAGATGTATTTAGTCTAATATAGATTTTTTATTTTTAATTAGCAAAAAGTTCATGGCTTTTCTGGAGATTTTAAGACGTTGAGTAACTTTATTCCTCTGTCTTCTCTAGTGCTTTTTATTAGAAGAAACAAGAGAAAAGCGGTAGTGGTATTTTTACAGTATTTTCCATCCAGATGGGAGAACCAAAAGTCTTATTTTCAAAGTGTGGTATTTTATGACATGACCCTTTTTTACCCAGACAGCTGCACTAAGTTAGTCCAACCTCTACAGTGTTCAGACATTCAGATAAAGTTTGAGTAAGCCTCTATGCTTCTGGTGATTATTCAAACAGTCTCTCAACCTTTTGTGGTTCACCCATCACCAGTTAATATCACATTAAAAACTGACAAATAATGTTGCATTTTATTGCAACTTGTACAGGCTGGGTAACCTGCCCATTAATTCTCTGCTGTTTCTCACTTAGCATCATTCTCTTCCTATAACAATAAAAGGACTAGAGATTGTATGCAGCTAAAATTAGTTCTTTATTAGTAGATTCAACCTGGAGAGAAAAAAAAATCTTATGTGCTGTGAAATTTTTTTAAAATTTATGGAAACAAAATACTTTTAAAAGGCAGTAAATTCTTCTAGACTGAGTCAATTTTGTTTCCTCAAAAAATATCCTTTCCTACAACAAACACACTTTACAGATTTTTCTTTTTTAGTTCATTAGAAATCATCTGATAGTTTTGCAGAAAAAAAAGAAAGTGATTTTTTTTTTCCTACTCTTTTCCAGAAGGATAAACATTTTTTGGCTTCCAACAGTCAACAATACTGGATATTGTTTCTCCCTGGGAAAGAAAAATATTTTCAGTGAATCACCAAAAACATTTTCAATGCTAATCAGCTCTACATTCACTCAAAGGAAGACGGTGAGAATTTGGCTTCAGTAATGACTCTGCACAAGGAAGATGGAATCCCAAGCTACATGCTGTGAAACGCTCAGTCTTCAAAGTAAGTGTTTTTCATATTTTGATTAGAGACAAAGGCACTTGAGATGAAAGATCTAATTCTCTATTGCTCTATAGAGTCACTGGCACAAGCACAAAGCAGTTTAACATGATACTAAATGTGAACTGTATCATTTACACTCATTTTGCATTTCTGATGAAGGACAATCTGAAGAAAATGAACCTAGGCTTTTTTAAGGCACACATACAATTCTTATATTTGTGGGTGGGATATAATTGTATCTTGTAGATAGTTTTATATACACACAGAGTCACGCAAGCAAATTAATAGTTTTTAAGTTTTTTTCTAAAAAACAAACAAAAGCCTTTAAACAGCTTTGATCCATTATGTCCTTATTACCTCAATTTGAGGCTGATGTAACTGAAGGGGAGGGTTGATGGGCATGAGTTTGAGGCTCAAGGGGCCAGAGTCTCTCCTTTGATGGAGCTGTTTGCAATGCAGAACCACAGGGTAAGGCAAAGGTAGCTTTCCAGCTCACCTAATATTCCTGTTGACCATAGGATTTCATGCCAGCTCCCTTAACGTAGCCCAAGATGGCAGTGATGCTGCACCCTGCAGCTGGCGAGGGGCTGTGTGCCATGCAGGGGCTCCCTGCAGGGTTGATGCTGGCTCCAGATCCTGCCCAGAAAGTAGTGTGAGCACTAGACCATCAGCCACAATGAAGTTAGTACTTTCAGGTTCAGTTCCTCAGCCTCACAGCTCCGATGGGCCTCAGCCTCCCTGTCTCTGAGAGTGTTTATCTTCCTCATCCTGGTGGCTGGAGGCTGACTTCATTCCCAGTTGGAGACAGTCTGAGGGAAGATAGTCTCTGCTTTGTTTCAAGAGATCTAGTTACAGCATCTTCTCAACATGACCAAACATCCTAAGACCCTCTCTGGGAACAATTTCTTGTTATTGTTGGCATTTATTGCCTGATAGTTTCAGTCTTTTACCATCTTGCTGTTTACAAATGGATCAAAAGGCAGTGCAAATCATTAGAAGTAGCAGTGCGAAGTTACTCTTTTTTGGCAAAATCCCGCCTGCTGTCATTTTCTATAGTTAAGACTTTTGCCTGAAGCCTTGAATGTCTCACCCTGACACCAGCCTGCAGTAATTAATCATTAAATAGTGATTGAGGCAGTGGACCCCAGAAAATATCTTCATATTCTACCATATGCTGAAGCCAGCTGCAGCAAGCACTCAGAGAGAAGCCACACAGAGGAAAATACTCTGCCTGACAGTCCCCTGCTGTGTAGTCCAAGCACAGAAAGCCTCTAACAAAGGGCCATAGACAGACTGTTTGCTTGTATTGACCTTCATTACCTGAGATGGTTTAGAAGGCAAAATGTCAGTGTTAATGTGCTAGAATTTTAAACATTATCACATTTTAATGACTATTTCCAGCCTCTCGCATACTCACAATGTGGAACAAAAATGTGGATTAGTGTAATGAAAGGTTATAACAACAATAACAACGACAATAATGAGGGATGGGCAGATGTGTTTTGCTTAATTTCAAACTCCCCTGGAGCATCTCAGGCTTGGAATTAAGAGCGGTTTCCACCCACCCGAGGTTCATGTTTTAGTTGGGGCTGGCCCAGCGCCATGCCTGGGCTGTCACAGGCCACAGCAGTTGTCCAGATCTGGGCATGAACCTGCCTCCAGCTCTGGTGAGTGAGACGGAGTTGACAGATCACCACAGAAACACTGGGGTCAACAGCAGTGCAGGGGAAAGGCAATGAGCATCTTCTGGGTTATGTAGTCACCAGAGTTGGGGCGATTTTCAGGCTACACACCTATATTATCATTTTAGAAGTCCTACTAAGACCCAGGTGGCTTCCTAAAACTCACAGGCCTCCTGGGTTTACCTCACATGCCTTCCACGTATTGCCTTCGTTGTATGGTCTGCCTTGCACAGGTATACAAGTAAATGGCAAGCTACATTAGAGACACATTTTAAAAGATGTTCCCTACAAAAAATACAGGTTTTGATATTCTACTCTTCATTAATAGACACAGAATTCATAATCTGTGCTACTGGAGTTTCTGCAGACACGCTAGGAGTGGTTTGAAGGCTGAGAGTAGCAGTATTTCTTTGGCAAACTTGCTTTCCACTTCGTCATTCCTGTAACTGTCCTCTTTAAACGCCTCTGTTTATGTAAACATGAGTCTCCATCTGAAGCCTCCCTTAAACCAGGAAAGAACTTTTACATAGATGTTTTTTTATGGGGATCTCACAGATCTCATGTTTCTATTAGAAATCCAGCAAGCATTTTTTCTTGTGTTGCCTCTTCCCCATTCTATTCCTGCTTTGCAAAAGAAGTTAATCTTTATATCTACATAGCATAAAAGATGTTTGTTTCCAGTGGATATTTATGTATAGAGGTAACTAATGAATTGAATACTGAAGGAAGTAGTTTTCCATGCAAATCATAGCTGTCGTGATTTTTCTTTCGCCTTATGATGTTGTATTCAAAAAAGTAAATAGTTTCAAAATAAAGTTGGGGAAGCTGAAGAAAGAAAAGTCCAATCTAAACTATTATAGACTCATGAGGAAGCATTCTCTGTCTTAGAACTATTGTTGCACTGCAGTTTTCACTAATCTGGGAGGCAAAGCATCGCTCTGCACCTGCCCTGCTCCTGTGCTCTGTCCAAGCATTAGCTACAGGCCTCTTTCACAGAGAGCAACTAGAGATAAACATATATTTCCTCCAGATCATTCGTACATTCTTAACATACGCTGTAATGCAGGACAGATCAAGACCATAGCTAAATAGAAAGTACAGAATTTCTATCAGAGGACTGAACAGTCCTATGTCTGACAGTCTTCTTTGTGTAGGGTCACACCTCAGGCCCCCAATACCTACATGCAGGAAAGCCTGCTGTACTGTGTGCATCTGGCATAACAATACAAAAGTGATTTGCTGAAATTGGTTAAATTGTTCTATTTTGAGTTTGTTCAATAAATCATTAAACAGCATTTCTCTATGATTACACAAGGTAGTGGTGGCTCAGCCTTCCACTTTTTTCCGAAGGCCGAGTTCCTTGGAGGATTTTTTGTAATGCAATGTGAGCTACTCTCAGACCAACCTTTGCCCAGGGCATAAAGCAAGTAATGACTCTGGGTGTGCATAAGAGATGTAGTTGCATCACGGTCTTACTGGGGACTTGATTACGAAAAAAACAAGTATCCTGTTTTAAAAAAATATGATAAAAATATTATTCAAGGTACTCTGAGATGTCTCATTTGTAAAACAAGGAAAATTTTATAAACGGTTCTGTTCTGACACCAGGTATGTTTCAACCAGATGTTAATAGCAATTTTATTAGGCAGATACTGGTACTTTGACCCACCTGTATATACGTATGATCTCATATTACACAGAACAAATTTAACAGAAGTTCCTTTGTCGCTAAAATGACTTACACCATCAGAAGTGCCACACATCCATTTTTTCTGTTTTCAAATTGCTGATACTAAGAGTATGATTCATGTTCTTTTTCAGACAAAGGAAAAAACACATGTTCTCAGACTTCAGCTAAGAACATTTCAACAACATTAAAAAATTAAGCAAAAGGATATATGCATACCTAAACACACAAGATTGACCTAATCTTCACATATTTCCAGAAAATAAACAATGATACAGTAAATCTATTTTTCAGTTGAATAAAATGAGACAGAGACTCACAACTACACGAGATTGTAGTACAGTAGAAAAAGATTTATGGAGATAAAATATTCTCACTGTTTCTTGTTTGGGATCTGACATGGTATTTGCATAGTGGGTGGTCTATTAATGGCGTGTCTTAATTTTTACATTTGTTACATTTGAGATTAAGTTTATGAGAACTGGTGACTTGAGCTCTTTTTATGTCACTTCAATGTTTATCATTATTTAATTTATTTTTATTTTCATATAAATGGAAAATATATTTACACATGTATTAAATATATATCTATAAATATGTTGTTTTATTAAATACATACTATTATATAGTTATGTGTTATGTTCACATAATGCAATATATTAAAATTTATGTATATATGTATTTTAAATAGCTTGTTTTGGGACTTATTTCAGTTACTATTATTAGTACTACTATAACAACACTGTCTATGTACCGTAATCGTGAACCAGCCCACCATCATATTAAATGCAGAAACAATCTTTGCCTCCAAGTAGTTACAGTACAAGAGATAATAGAAGTGAACTGGTTAACAGGAGAAAGCAAGAGGACAGCAAGCTACTATAAAGGGTTATAATTGAGTAAGGGCCTCAGTGCACCAGCAGTGTGCTATGAAGTTTTTCATAGGGTTTATGACAATTCTGAATTGTGTGGAGAAATCTGAAAGAAGACACTGAAGTAACTCTGTGGATGTTTTCAGGTGACTTCTCCTGAGGACAAGGAGCAGCTTTGAGAGGAAAGTCAGAGTTCGTTTTCTAGAACCTGCTTGTTAAAAAGTGGAGACATACAGACCTGGGGTACTAGTTACTGAAGTAAGATAAGGTTAGCTATGAAAGACTTGACAATGAAGATCCATACTTTATGGACGGGAGATTGGCAGAGTGCTCTTTACAGCAGCACTCTGCGTGGATATAATCAAGTTTGCTAAGGTAACAAAAATGCAATAATCAAAACAAGGGATAATAAGTACCCAAGAAAGAGGTTAAACTGTCTGGGTGGGGAAGGCAGGTCATATCTTAAGGATATACGAAGTATCCAGCTGACTTATGCTTATCCTATATATGCAGAGCTTAGAATGAGACCAGCCATACTGAAATAACTATCCAATTATTACTTTTCTTTACTGTAGCAGAGAAAAACTAACTTTGGCCCAGGACCCTAAGGTGTAAGAATTAATGGTCCTGACAGCAGAGTTTAATATTTATAATAGACAGACTAAGTGCGGGAGGGAGGAAATAGTATTGTCAACCATGTTTTTCAGGTAGAGTACAAAGGCAGAAAGACTCTTTCAAGGAAGTATTTGGGAGGACAGGCAATTATACCACTTTTTCTCATTCTTACCTTATTGTCCATCGCCCTTCTGCACACACAAGGCTGAGTAACAATGCACATTAAGCAGGGACTTACATTTAGTACGTGTTTGATGTGCTGTGTCTCAATCATATGCAATGAACAGAACCATCAGATACGAGATAGGAATGATTATAAATTATTATAAATTTGTACCTCCCCCCCTTTAGTTTTTTTACATAGAAAATACCCAATTCAATGTTTGTTGTGTTTAGTAGTTAACTAGAACAAAAAAATTACTAAAAGTCTTGTGAGCTACAATGAAGCTAGTTGGGTAACCAGTCATGAACACATTGAGGTGTGATGAGGCCAAAGAATTTGAAAAAAGTTCATTTGTATATTTGAGTGACAGCTTTGACACATCTCACCAGTACATGACAAAGCAAATTAAAGAGATTACAATGGAAATACAATGATTTTTATTTTCCAAATCTCTGAGTCAAAAACTTTTTCAGCTTTACACAAGGGATAAGTAATTTAGTTGCATGGTGTCACTCTTAGAGGCCATCATGCACCTAAAGCCTAGATGATGTGGCAGAGAGGAATGATCAGGTTTTCTTCCTAAATCCCCATTCTTTTCTTCTAGTCTTGATCATTTGCAACTAACGGCAGAACATACCGGGACAATGTTATTTTCTGTCATCAGCAAGGGAGAACAGTATTAGGAACATGTCATAACAGTCCAACCGTTGTGGAGAGGTCGAAGGAGTGAATTACTGAACCAGGTCCTTCTCTACAAAAGAGCTCCGCTGCCAGCCAATGTATCTGTTTCATTTAAAACATCTTCTTATGGCTAGAAATATTGGATAATTTAAATCTAGCCAGAAACACCATTACCAAGAAAACAATAACAACATTCCGGAGCATCACTATTGTGATCTCCTGGTAAATACCAACATAAACACCACTAAAGTGTTGAGTTTTCCTAAAATGAGGTTCAGGGTCTGTATCAGTGTACTTTGGAAAAGGATAATGGTATACTCCTAAAAAGTCATATGCAACATAATACGAGGCAGTATACAAAATATGTTTGACTGAAAGAAAAAGAAATATTATTTTACATCACTCCCCAAAATAGGTCTGATAGGGCTCATCAGGAAAGTAGCTCAATTTTTATCAGTATGTGGCTTGTGAGAAATGCACTGATACAGACCTCTTTTTCAGGGAAGTCAAGTATGAAAAATGAGTTGTAATCAACAAGCCATGGACTTAGGAAAATACATTTGATTATGGAGGAGTCATATCAACTAAATTCATCGAAACACCTAAGAGGTAGTAGGTCTTAGCAGAACAGTGTAGGACAAGGAGGTAGAAAGTATGAAGATACGAAAAAGATATGAAAGCACCTCTGGAGTCCTAATTTATTGGCTAACACCTGCATCCCTTGGAAAAAAATCAACTGCTTCGTACTTTTTTCCATTATTTTTAACAAATCTACACATAGTCTTTATGTTTAACAAAAGTAGAGACATTTTGGGAAGTGTGCTGTATAGACATTGTCTAGTGGGTGAGGTGGAGTGTTTTACCCTTTGTGCTGGGAAAGTTATTAATGTTTTCTGGTAAGCTACTTAAATTTAGAGTGCCTGAATATATTTTATATCTGGTTTCCCAAAGTACAAATTGCAGCAGCCTTGTACTTTTTTTTTCTTTTTCCTGAGGCCTCTTTCACAGCTATATATACAAATGATCTCTAATAAATTGATTTGTACTTCTCTCTTTCATAATAACATTACTCACTGTGAAAAATACCTTAAGAGCACCTGACTTTAAAAACAATGAGTCAGTAAACGTGATTACTTAAGAAGGTAGACTCTGCACTTCCAAATACCAGTGCAAGTAAACACTCTCTTAGTGGAACCTAATTTACAAATTTCTTTAACACAAAATATAATAAGTTCCATTGCCTGTTAATAACTATTTTATTACCCCCTTCTTCTTGAACTTGGAAAAGTTTTGAGCTTCCTGTGGGATCTTTTTACGACTGCAGTTTACTGGGCAAAGACTTTAAATAATCTAACAAAACAAAACAAACAAAAAACCAAACAACACACTCACTTTTTTCTGTCACTACTTATTTTGGCTGAAGGACCAATGGGGTGAAATCCAGTGCTTACGTATTTCCCACAATTCTTCCTTTAAAAAATAAATGTAGCTTTTCTCAGTGGACCTTCATTTAAGCAATGTTCTTCACTGTCATTTCAAAGTTACCCATATACCATACGTATTTTTTTCCTTTTTGTTTGTAAATAATCTCCCTCAGAGGAAAAAAAGAAAGAATAGCCTGAAAGAAAGTAATAGAAAGAAATGCTTATCCAAATTTGATGAATCCCATACCACAGGGACAGCCAATAACCTTGACACTAAGAACCCTATGTGAGTTATATTACCTGTATGTATATATCTTTGAAGGGCACAAGCCTGTACTACCAATCTACCTACAATAAGAGAAGGTTATTGTAATATTTACAATAAGATGCAATATAGTGAGGCACCCAAACACACAAACTTTTCTACGGAAATCAACCAGCTATTCATGCACGTAAGTGCTTTACTAGGTCAAGTTCTGGACTGGCACTGAAGAACTGTTTCCAGCTGTCTCTCAGCAGAAGGCTTTCTGAGTGATTTTGAGAATTTACGCTTCAGCAATCCAGAAGAAATGGATTTTTCAGAGGTTGGGGCCTGAGCAGGCAAATAATCTAGTGGCTTGCAAAAAACAACCCAAACTAAATGTATGTGTTTAGAAAGGGGAGTAAGTGTGTAGACCTGTCATCCACACAACAGTGAAGACTGGGCACCTCGGCTGCTTTCGAGTTCGGAGTTATTCACTTCTACAGCCAAAGTTATATTTCCAAAATATTGTCTGCTGCACGCAGTCCACAATTAGAGCTCTCCACCTCCTTCATATAGGCCTATGGAAAAAAACAGTGCAAAGCTTCCAACGAGACATTTCTGGCCTGCTCTAGCAGGTCCCGGTGTATCCTCCAAGGTCTGAGATGCAGCCTATTCATCACAAACCTGAGAAGAAAAAAATGGCAGAATAGGCTTCGAAGTACCACAAGATTTTTACCATGGGAGTTATTAACACTGTCCTCAATATTAACGAGCAATTAGAGTGCAGTCCATTTGTCTTGCACATCAAATGGCAAAGGTCCTAAGACTTCCCAGAAGCAAGCCCAGGTCTGTATCACACCACTGCTGTCGCAGGATGCACCAACCACATCCCTCCACAGACCTCAAGTCTCCTTATGGTGCAGAACTTAGGGGGATCCAAAGTGTAACGTTCCCACTAATGCTATTTTGCAGAGAGGAAAAAGAAAAAATACATGGATTTATTTCAATTTACTTCTCAATCATTTACACAGGCTGGGTAGGATTTTCAAGTGCAAGAGATGCACAAAATTTCCTAATTCACGGCAATACTTTTGAAAATGTGTTTCATTCGTGGAGCTTAATCTGCAAGGTTACCTCTGTCCACAGAAGTAGTAGCCTGATATTGTAAACATGTAAACTGTTAAGTCCCTTAATTATCTTATAATCTCATAAGGAACAAGAATTTTTGTTCTATTGAAAATTGCCATATTTTTTCTTGTAGTTTAAAAGTTTTTAACAGAAGGAGAAAGGAAAAAAAGTATTTGAGATCTAAAAATAATATTTAAATGTATTATTTTAATTTATTTAAAGTTCTTTGTTGCATTTCATTAAAACATTAAAAATATTACATAGATAATTATGAATTTTTTTAAAACTGTATCTTTTGACAAGAACAGTTCAGCCAAAATATATATTATCAATTCTATCATTTGGATTGACATCCCTTTGGCACCTGCAGATGGATAATTATTTTCCTGTTTAATTAATAAAAAGTTTACATATTCAGTGAAGAAAAAAGTGTGCATATTTAATACAAATTATGCTTTCAAATTCCAGACTAGCAAATACACAGCTGAGGCCCACTGCATTCTGATATGGCCTACAGAGTTCTAGTTATATACAGACAGGAACAGGAAAGACCAGGTGAATTCATGCAATTTTTTAAAATGTATTTATTCCTGTTTAGAAGAACAGAGAAGAAAAAAATTCTCACATTAACTGTTAGCAAAATACGCTTGAGATGCTATGATAAAACTCTTTAAAGAGCTGGAAGTTCACGATTAGATTCTATGACAATTATGCCTACTGTGAGATGAGAAGTAAAACAGAAATCCCTCTAAAAACAGTTGAATCAACTCAACTTCGCTGGATCAGTCCCAGGTAAACAGACATATTTATTAATGTTATTTATTTATATGGTGCTAGTCTCCAGGGAAAACAGAGAAGTGCTTCAACTCTTCTAGTAGTCTCAAGAGAAATGTTGAGGGGTAGCTCCTTCATTATGTTGGATGAAACATCCCAAGGCTGCCAAATTAATGCTTTATAGTTTTGTGTATGGTAGAATCAAACAGATTTGAAGGAGCTGCATCCCATACAATACGGCTGTACAGGTATTTTAACAGTAAAGTTGCCCAGAGACAGTTAAATTTTTAACTTAGAATTAGTGTTTCAGCTAAAACAGAAACATGGCTGAAAAAATATATTTTATTTGCAGATTTTCAGTGGTCCTGCAAATTTATTCACTTTTCCACTGTCTTTTTTTTTGCATGGCCTTTTAATTGTTTTTGCTTTTTTGCCTTTTATTCTATAAAAAACAAAGAGAAAAAGGAGAGAGAGAGAAACATGAAGACCTTAAAACCTCTTGTATTTTTTTCCAAAACAACTTGTGTTGGCTAAAGAGCAGACAAAATCCATTTCAAGCAGCTGAAATATTTCATTTTTGTGTTCCTTGCAGACTTTTCATCAGAGAGTGCATCCATGATTTGACTAGCCTTGTCACAGAGTATAAAAGAATAGACATCTTGATTCTATGGCTCCAGTATTCAAGGCAATGTTGGCCAGCTCTTGAACACAGGCATCAGTCTTGAAAACAAGAAAATTGTAGCAAATTTGTTGACAATGCAAATCACAGAAGATGGCAAAAATCTGTTTCCTTGACAACATGGCTGCCCCAGAGGATGCTGGTTTGTTTTTTTTTTTTGTTGTTTTTTTTTACTTATTTTGGGGAGGAGGGGCTGAGAACTGTAGAATTTTGACAAATGAGGCTTGAAAAATAGCATGCTGAAATCAGTACAAATATACATTTTTGTACATGCTATCTCTTTGATGCCAAAGAGACACTGGAGTCTGAAATGGAGCACTCCCAGCAGTTGAGTTTTATAAGTTTAGATCTGGTCATGGAAATATATTTTGATATGTGAGTTACGTTTTCTCCTTGCCAACAGAAGCCAGCTACTAAGCTGAGGCTGCCCGCTGTTAATTAAACTGTGTTCCACTAAAAACCTGCAGCACAAATACGTGGTAGAAGAGCATGTTCTGTGTGCTGTTCCTCCTCATGTGATGAGCAGCGCATTTCCTCAATGGATGCACATTGCTTACATTTTTAGAGCTATTAAGCCAGGATAATTATGGAACAATCTAGGCAATGTTCAATAGCCCATGCAGATGCCTGACAGGGCATGTTGTCTCTTAATTAGGAATTTGAATGCCTAATGCTTGTATATTAACTGAAATAATTGGATAGATGTTTTACATTTTCTTCACTTTTACTGACAACCAAGCAAGGGACCACAGGAATCAACATATCTTCCTAAACAAGCTCATTTCATTTACACATTCTAGGTGATCTAATCTGTTGTTTAAGTGAGATTTTTAAGAGAATTGATGCTGGCTACTGTGTAAATATATTGTAAGATGTTCCTCAGTGAGTCTAGCAGTTTTAAGTTGGTATCTTGTTGCTTCCCATAGTATCATAACATACACAGTGTAATTACCTGTCTGCATCTTTTACGTTCCTCAGAAGTTGAGTAAAATTACAATAATAGTTGTCATTTATTTATTGTTTCAAAGTATTGGTAATGGGATATACACTGTTTCAAACTCAGTGCTGATACCATACTAGCACAGTTTGATGTGAAAATCTGCTTTGCACTGCACAAGGCTGCGTTCCACAGATTCAGGATGCCTTTTAGGGTCTGAGCTTCCTGGAGCGGACTCTGCAGCTCTGGTTGCAAAGGAGAGGTCTACTTGGAGATCCCTACCTTTGCTCTCATTTTCATTCAACACAGGGAGAACCTTACTGGCTCTGGCCAAGCTGTGTGGAAGCAGGTAGGACTTGAGGTATTGCATTCAGCAGTACCATCCATTAGCTCATTTCCACAGCTGAAACACCATTCATCTCCCACCAACATAACAAAAACAGTCAAAAAAATCTTCTGGGCTCCACATTAGCAGAACCAGGCCCCGAAATAGCAACTTCTTCAATCCACGTCTACTCTGTATATGAGGAGCGCTACATGCACCAGTATATACATTGTTTATGTTTAGGATGTCTGATAAATATGTTTATTCACAACTATTAGTATAAAAGCTCCTTTAAAGGCAACAAATTGCTCTCTATTAGTAATGTGCATAATGACCTATTTCCATAAACATTTTTAGTAAGAGAAATTTTAATGTGCAAAACCCTGCAGACATTTTATGGAAATTTGACTGTATTCTGCAGAAGTGCATCACAGTCATATTTTGTTCTTTAATATTTTGTTTTGAGAGGTGAATTACTTTCATTCTGATATATAGTACAAAAGAAACAACCTGGCACGGGAAAAACGAAAATGAGTCTTAATGTGTTTCCCTCTTGCTAATGTATATTTGCTTGATTGATGTAAGGATGTTCTTTGCAGAAAATGTACAGCCCCGTTGGATTTTTTTTTTTGCATAATTATTTAAAAAGGGTGATGGAAACTTTTAAAAAAGCTCTTTAAATCCAGTCATAAGGGAAAAGAATAATAAAAGAATGTCTTTATGGTCAAAAGGATAAATAGAGATTCTGAGTCTATGTTTATTGCATCGCACCTGGTTTTTACACCTAAATGCAGGTTAAATGTGCAAAACTGTGTTCACAAAATATTGTGATGCAGTTTTAGAGGTATGGCTTAAAAACTTCCCTGAGGGGGTTAAACATGCGTTAAGTTTATTTTTTTGTTTGAAAAGAATGCAAGTAAATCATTGATATTCTATGGAGTCTTAACAGCATTTCTATATGTTATGTGCTAAATGCAATCTGAACAGCAGCAGAGCTTTTCATATTAATTTACTATAACTTTGGAGCAAATAATGTTTTTTTTTCTTCCATGCAGAGCTTAAAGCTTCTCAACTACCAACAATTCGAACAAAAGTCTGTAAAAATAACCTAACTCATGTCAGGTGCAAACTGTCTCATTTGTAGTTCTGCCAAAATTATATCAGGAAAGAAGGCAAGGTTTTATTTTAAATTAAGCTAATTGCGCAGCCATGAAGAGGAGGTGATAATGGAAAAAGCATCTATAGATCTAATACCAAAAAAACGTGTTATTTCAACTCTGCTTTGAAGGCACTCTGGGCAGCCTTTTTTTTAAGGAAACAATGCTCTGTGTGAAAGCACAGGCAGAGCACAACTCTGAGTTCAGTTCTGCCTTTGACACTAACTGTGCAAATTTGGGCAAACCACCCAAGTCACATTTTTAAGCTGAACTTATAAAGATATTCACCTCTAACATGCTTACCCCATCCCCATAGCACATAGAGAAAAAGGAAGTTCCTATATTTCCATTTTTTTCTTACAAATGTTGATATGCTTTGCAGTATCCATATGATTTATTCAAAAAATTAAGGTTGTATCCCAACTGGAAGCAAAGTCTAAATTAAAACCTACATTGATAAGCAGATACACTGAGCAGAAACATAGTCTTGGATCATCATATTAATTAAGCAGTAGCTTAACTTTTAACAGGTGCCATTGGATTCTATGATTTTTGAAAGAGATGTGGTTACAAATGTGATTAAGAGCTTGACTAAATATCTGACTGAATGTAAGGCTAGACTCTCCTGTTTCAGTGGAAGGTCAGCTGCAGTACATCGGTGTTGCAGTTCTAGTAGCACAGCTTCTCTAAGACCTCCTTTTTTTCAAAGCACTGAGAAGCATTTAGTAGCTTCGAAATATATGATGAGAACCGAGAGGGCATAGAGGTACCAAGGCCTATGCACAGCCCTTGTCTTATCTCACTGAAATAAATGGCTAGCTGTAATTAATTTCAGTGGGATCAGGAATATGATACATAAAGCTTCCAAAGGAAACCATCTTCCTTCTCCCAGTCGTTTAATATGATCTTTCCTGTCATTACCAGTGCTGTACTTTCATGTAATAGGCAGTTGTAAAACCTTAAATGAGAATGAATGAAATTCGAAGTGTTGAATTAGTCAAATGAATTAATGACCATGATTTAGTGGTATTTTTGCCAGAGGAAGTGTAAAGAATCAGTCCAGATTTTCTCCTGTGAGGGCTGTATTGTATTGCTTTCTTTTTCAAATGACCAAGCAATTTAGCATAGCAGAAACCTAGGTGCTCAGCACCTTCTCCATTAAACAGAACAAACGTCAAGTCCTATTAACATAGTCAGCTGGTCCATAGTGGTTGATCAGATGCTTTCTATCATTATATGTTTATTATCTCGTTTAAATAGTATTATGAGGTTTTGCTGACAATAACTTTGGATGATGTGCCCTTTTTCATTTTAATCCTTCTTTGTAGCTCAGGCACAAATGATTTCATTGCGCCCAGACCGGTAAACCATTAATTGTGAAAGTCCAGATTTTCAGCAGTTCATGCTGGTACAATAAGTCTTCTTTCCCCATCTCCTCTCCCAAGTGAAAAGAATCTGTATTTTTAATAATAATAAAAAGAGATAATCACTTAATGCAGAAATGTCCATTGCACCCAAACAGCAAATCCAGCTTAAGTGGAAATTTACACAAAGAATTATTTATAGGAATCAATCATAATTACATTTAATGCATGCTGCAGCTGTTTATAATTGTGGTTTTCCCAAGGTTATTCTCCTCCTACCATCCACTCCCACACACATGAAATTTGTTTCTGTGGAAATGCTTAGGAAGCATTATAATTTTCCCATAACTTGTTACAATGGCAGCTGACTGTTGCAAGGCAGACTAGATCCTGATTAGTGAGTTCAATAAAAAAAGAAGATTGTTTTGTCGACCAGTAAAAGTGTCTTGAGAAGCAGGTAGGTAATAGTTAGCAGGACAAATGCTTTCCATGTCATTCTATTTACTGTTTATTATGAGAAGCAAATCTGACTGCTAAATTAGAAAGTTAATTTTTGGTAATAATAAATTCAAGATAGCGTGGACCAAACTGAGAAGCCATGCACCAAATAGTATCACTGGTACCTTCTCTTACTCAGTTCGAAATATCTTTCCCCAAAAACTCATTGCTACACAACTGATTGTAAAATGAACTTTTTTTTTTTAACTACTGAAAAAGCTGATATTTCATAGAGAAAGAAAAAATATATTTAATTTTGAATGCTTATCTCCAGTTACTTGACTAAAAAAGTAAGGCTCTACAGGAAAGAAAACACATGGCATACACATTTTTAAGTGTGTTGAAGACCCTATGTCCAGCCAGAAAGTCTAGAAAGGACAACATCGGGAAGCCAGTTGATGTGAGACACATGATTACCCGTAAAGGACTCTGGGTTGCTTTTTCATACACAGTATGAGCCAGGACAAGGTGTATATTTAAAACAACTATCCTTTTTGGCATATATTCCTCTGATTCCCACAGTCAACAAATTTTAAATGTTAAATTTCATTGCATATTGGTAGATTTCCTGCGATGGTGACTAACTCTAAAGTAGTTCAGTGCAAAGTGTGTCCTATGTCATGCTATTGTATTCATCCCACTGAAGTATGCCCTGTGTCTACGGTACTCACATGAGGGCTAGACCATCTTGGTAAGCCCAAACACTCTGAGGGAAAACTCTGTGAAGCTTGAAATTTAAAATCCTCTGATCTTTAGGGATATTTGTATTCATGCTGTTGTCTGAGGTTTTTGTCTTCTTAATTTTAGTCCATCTCTATGGATTATCTCTTTGAAACATGAACATTTGTTTTAGATGTTCATTTAGGCACCTCATTTCAACAGTGATACACATTTCTGTTGCAAGTATCTTTGAGTCATATGATGGAGAATTCCTGAGTTCCTGTAGTAGTTATAAAGGTGTAAATTGCACATAATTAGGTACGATTTTAGTTTCTCAATTCTATCTTAAGTTCTGGAGCACAATGAAAAGAATCTGTAATGAAAGGTAAGCTATATATAATATGGGATTATTACATTTGTGGTTAGATGTGAAAATCTTGAGACCAAAGTTTAGTAATATAGAATGGAGTCCTTCTTCTGACACAGTTAACTGAAATGTGACCCTGATTTACCCCTTAGACTTCAGAAATACATTGCCAGGGGTGCCGTAGGAATCAGAGATGTTGGTGTTGGTTTGGTGAAGATGCTGAAGTGACTGAGGAAGTGCCCATCCCTGTGAAGAGCTTCATCAGCAAGTGAGGCTCAGCAGGGAGTGCTGTGGATGTCCCAACACCCACCCCAGCCTCTGAGGCTGAGACAGTTGAGGTTCTTTCGTATCAGTAGCTGAGCTGCCTCAGTTTACAGTGTAGCTTCTTAGGACAACTCAAAATCCCGAATCTTAGGTCACTTTTGCGGGGAGCCTTGAAAATCCCCCACCTTCTGCAGTGTCCTGGGGTATAAAAATAGGTTCAAGCCCATTCCAAATCAATCCATTCACTTGCTATTTGTGCTTTTATTTCTCCCCACATACCTTGTAGCACAGAATTTAACTGTAGCTGAGATGCAGCATAAGTAAATAACCAATGGGGACCAATAATAATTGCAATAAACCTATAACTTTGATGCTCCAGTATTTAACATTCTGGATCAAACTCTGCCCAGCCTTATACTGTGTAGAACCCCCTTGAGGGCAATAGGATTTCATGGGGTATAAATCAGGGCAGAATGAGGTGATTTCAGAGTAGGTGAAATTGCTGATGTGACTTCCATATCTTAAAGAGACTTCAGCCAAAAAGTAGGGTAGTGAGGGCAATAGGGAAGAAGGTCACAGTAACACATTTAAAAATAAATTAGGAAAATGTTTAAATAGTTTATTGTTCTATGGATACTGATCTTTGTTTTTTGCAATATTTGGGCCAGTTTGGAAAGAAAAAAAAAATAACTGTATCAGTTGCTGTGTAAAACATGTATTCCAAAACAGGTGCTTGAATTTTTCTCTTGCTGGTGGCACTCCACCTGAATGAAAATATAGTCTGTCCAGGGTGTCTCTGGATAGCTGCTGTTTGATGCATTATTTCTTAGCATCTATGACTGACCAATTTCAGAGCATTGTAGCAATTTAGCATTGGCTCTAGAAAAACTAACCATATTTTTACTGTTACAGACAAGAAGCCTTTGAAATCCACAGGCAAAATGAACATTAGAGTAGGAGTGTGGTTCTGTGGAGGGCAGCTTCTTCTTTAGAGGTAGGTATAAATTGAAATCCCATTTATTCCAAGAGAATTTTCAAGACTAAACACATTAGAACAAATCTTGTTTGTTTTTGAAATAAACTTATAATTCATAAGATTTTACTCTTTTAGAGTATTTACATATTCTCAATTGATATATGTAGGTTTTTACTTATTGTTTTTGGGAAACAAAAGTGGATCTAATTATTTTTGTTTTCATTAATTTTCTGTGAAAACACTGAAAGGTTTTACCAGATGAAAGCTTCTCCTTTAAAAAAAAAAGAAAAAAAAAGGGTTTGGTAGAAAATATTTAACTGAACTGAAAGAACAGATTTATGTGGGCCCTAATGGAATTGGAACAACGGAGAAACCAAAAAGATGCCTTTTCTATGACATCTGCAGAATAGAGTTTTTATCAGAGATTATTTTCCCTTCCAGAATAAGCTACTACCACTTCAGCTCAAGGAGCTTTCCCTAAGGAAGTAATCCATTATATTTTCTATAGCCTATTAGTATAAGATGGCTTCTTGCAAGTAAGCCTGTTGCCTGTATTTTGTCTTCTGAGTGACATTCCACAACTGCTCTTATTCAACCAGCTTTAGTGAAATCAACATTCTGCTGCTGTAGTTTTCCCTTAGATAACTTGCCCTGGAAATTCCAGCAGAAATGGGCCTGTAAGCAGATCTCTTTCATCACCACTGTTGAATAAAGTGCCTTTGGTATGTATGTGATGGCTCAGGGAGAACAGTCCTCCACAGCCACACTGAAGGAGGGAGGATGCCAGAGGAAATGGGGATCATGGATCCCTGATGCCCTACACCCTTCACCACTCATGTTTCCACAAAAGAGCTTTAATACCACCATAAATGAGGAGACTGCTGAAACAATTTTATATTAATTTAAAAGGTGGCACAACATACAGGGTACTGAAATCAAGTAATGCATACGAGGTAGATACTAAGCACAGCATTTGTGGTGAATAAGAAGGTGCCACTGATGCTTAAAATGGTTAGTAGAGGAAATAAACCTCTCTAAAAGAAAGGTCTGAATGTCAAAAGAATTGATTTTCAATGCAACTACCCATACGCTGAGAATCCCCAAAGGGGCATTTTCAGCTGGGGTTAAAAAGTGACTATTTTAGTGCAAGGATGTATTCTTAATCATTACAAGGAAAAGCTGTGCCACTTGTCCTCTATTCGTATAAAGTGGCATATAATCTCTGAAGGTCAGGCTTCAGACACCGATTTCGGGGACCAGGTGCCAGAAAGGTTATAAGCCAGTGGCAAACAATAACATCTAAATGATCTCTTTGTCATATATAAAAGGGTATGACTGTGGTTTGCTGCTGCCCACAGAGTCACAGCCAAGAAACATAGTCAACAGTAAACATAAACTGTAAACATAAACTGCCACTTTGGCTCTGTCTTGAGCTACAGTTTAAAAAAAAAAAAAAAAAAAAAGAGAGCTGATCTGAAGAGAAGCATTGGGTGGCATTAGGAACCAGCACTCCTGCCATGTGCTGAGAAATGCATTTGGCAATCCCAGTCCAGTTCTAGCGTTGGTCACTCTCAGGAGGAAACCAAGCTCCTCTCCCCTCTCCTCACCACTGCCACTTCAGTGCACACCTCTGATGGGCGCTAAAGGGAGGTCTGGATCTGAGAATAATTCCAGCATTTTGTGACTATTTGAACAGCAGTGCTTTGCTCCTCAAGGCAGCAGTGAGGAGCTCTGCACTTCACAGTGGTGATTCGTGGTTGGCAGTGGATGGACTGTGTCTGTATCGTTGTACATAGGTGGGATGCTATCAAGGTTAAGTACATTTAAATTGTGGCTTTTGTTTTGTAGAAGACTTGTTTCATAGTGGTTGCTTTAGCTCATCTCCAGGGAAAATAGAAGAAATTAATAATGATGGGCCTTTCACACTGCCCTTTAGTTTTCAAGTCAGTAAAGCAAAAAACAAAAGCTTGCAGCTTGTTGCCTTTCTCAGCTCTCCTCCACCCATACTGAAAGATGCCCTGCCTGGCTGCTGGATCTCCCTAGGCTGAGAGCAGTGACTGCCTTACAGGACTGTAATTCTCTCCAGGGAAGCTTCCCCATTACTGATGTCTTTAGACACAGGGCTCAAATCAGACCTCAACCTACCATTTCAATACCTGTTTCTGTCAGGTGTGCAAAGTCGCTGGCAACGATTGGAGAAAAAAAAAAAAAAAAAAANAAAAAAAAAAAAAAAAAAAAAAAAAACACCCTCAAGATTTTCAAAGACGTAGCCACTACAACCGTGTTATCATGGACAGGTAAGGCAGTTTAATTAACTCATGTACTATTCGCTGTTCCACACAGAGTAATCAACATGAGGTAAATTACAGAGGCTCTTAAGCAGTTTTTACAACCCACACTGAAATTCCTGCTGTTGAGTATGGTATGAAAACCAAGTAGAAATTTCCATGCCTGAGTAAAAGGTTGGAAGAATAAGTACTAACACATGTAAAGTGTTCATTGTGGCCTTTCCTCTAATTTCTCTGCAGAAATTTGCTTTCACAGACTATCCTCTGGGAAAAAATAAATAATTTTTTTTTAAATTAGCCTATGCCATGTATACACAATTCTCCTTGAAACAAGGTAAAACAAGCCATAGAACCCCAATACTGAGCATATATCCACAGGTTAAGAATAAAACATTATTTTTTGATTTAAAAAAAAGCTGCAAACAGGATTTTTTTTCACCTAAGAATTTTAAAGTATTTTTCATTATTGGTGAATGTTTTCTATTTTTCAGATGCATAAACCGAGTCAGAAATACAGCTAAGCCCTTCATGTAGCTAAGATCTTCGAAGAGTCCCACAGGATCTGAGCTCTGAAGTCTTAGCATCAAAATGTGATTTACATCATCACAATAATTTTTGCCTCCATCAGCTTCAGATTAAGGATCCAACCTATAAAATGCATTCACAGCGTATACATACTCCCTGTATGAAAGGAAAAGTTAGTTGCCTTGAAGCATCATTCAGAAAAATAGGCAAGTAGAGCAAGGAACTCTGTATCATAACAAAGAAGAAAGCTCAGGGCTAGACTGTGATAAATTCCACTTTTCTCTTAGATATTTTTATTGGCAATACTCAATATTGCAGTTACCTAGGCCCTTTCCTTCAAACAGACCAATTCTATCTTTCACAAATAGGGTGCACAAGAAGGTACCACATTTTAAACAGCATTTAGGAGTCAGAGCACTCACCCCAGCCGTGAAAAACCTAGGTTCAGTCTCCTCCTCTGCTGGAGATTTCAAATGGACTACCATGTCTGGCAGACTTACTTAACCACCAGGATACAGGCACGCTGAGGCAGAAAGGGGAGGAAGAAGGTGGAATTAAAATTCTGGATTTTGATTCCCAAGACTCACCCTGCCTGTGTTGTTTTAGCTTCTAAGCATGAACTCTAATGACCGGATTTTTAGGGTGTGCAAAGGTGCTCGCAAAAGCACTAATGCACCTGCCTCCCAGTTGTCAATCTGTTTCATAAATTCACAGTGTTTTTTAGATCTGAGAGCATGATAAATCCTTGTGTTTCTATTGAATGTACTGTAAGTAAAACCAAGATTTCTTGCTACAAAATGCCTCTGCAAATGTCCAGCTCTGGGGAAAAAATATCCCATTCCTGTTTTGTTGGTAAATACAAAAACGTGGTGGCAATTCTGGCATGTTGTTGGCTAGCAGTAAAGGTTGCTAGTACACATTTTTTAAAAAGTACAGTTACCTCTGTGTAACACACTGCTTTCTCTACAAGCACACACAGACACTTTAGCTTTAGCATCTGCATGCGCTTGAGCACTTGTGTGCTTGTGTGTTGGTGTGTCTCTGACTGTGTTAGGCTTATTTTTCCTGAAGAGTGAAAGCTGTGCCAAAAAGTCTCTCACTCTCAGCAAATCCAAGACCAAGTCTGGAAACCATGAGAATTAGCTGCAGGTGCTTAGGGTTTAGAAACTGCTGAAGGGACGAAAGACCAAGGTGTTGGCTCCAGGTTAGTTCTTATGATCAACTATTCTTTTTATCTTCCCATAAGACCACCTCACACTTTTGTTGGCAAGGGGGAGTGGGAAGGGGAGGGGGGCAAAAAAAGAGTTAGACTGTTTGATTTCAAATGGGAGGTGGAATTCCTCAGAAGACGAGCCTGTAGCGATCAGGAAAAGGAGATTAAGAGAAGCAGATGTGGGGAAGAGGGAAAATGAGGAGGGGGGTGAATTTATTCATGCAATTTAGGATATTAGCGGTAAATTGAGGAGCTGGTTTGTTCTGCATTTAGTCTTATACAAATTCTGCCCCCCTTTTCAGCACATTTTCCTTTTGTTTATCTCCTGAGAGATGCCCACATGTGTACAATACAAAGAATCGAGTCATAAAAGCGCAGGCCTGTCAGCCTCCCTGAGGACCAATTAATGGTGTTCCAAATCTTGTGGGCAGGCAGATGAAAAGGATAGAGAGAGAGAACGGAAGGTAGATGAATACTCAGCGAAAGCAAGGCAGGTTTTTCAGATGTTGGTAGGAACTTCTTTAGGTATTCTCGGCTAACTTATTTGGGGTTTGGGCTTCTCCCCCACTTCTGTGGTCCCCTGGTCGTAACTGCAGCAGGGGGAAAAGCTGCACTTCAAAATATCAATTAGGCTTTTATCCAAACCAATAACAACACAAAGCCAGTGTGGGAGAGGCTGCAGAAAAAGGACATTTAGAATTTTGCCAGCCCCCTTTTCATATGTTGGCAGTTTTATTGATAGGTACTTAAGTTTATGTTACCATTTGTGTCTCTGAGCTGGGTATTGCTCTGAATGCAGCAGGCTTTGTAGTGCAACCTTTTACTCCTATCTCACCCCCTACGTGTCCACAGGCCTTTGAACAGCAAGCAAGTGGCACTTTGAAATCAGGAGTTGAAAGTGTTTGACATGGAAAGAGGAGCATGAAAGTCTTGCTCTTTGAACCTTTTCTTTTCAAAGTCCCACAGAAAGTAGAGTCAGAACAATAATGGACAGACTGGGGGCTCTCAGGGTGAAGGGAAGATATGTGGTAATGAGGCTTTAAGTGTTTCGGCAGTCGTTCCACCCCACAGTTTCTTCCCTTACATACTACCAGTGAATTAAATCTACTGCAAGATTTCACAGAAATCTTTGGCTAGTTATATATTCTGTCCCTGCTTAATTTATTCCTTGATTAAGTTCTGGAAATGAAATTGAGCTGATGAAAAAAGGAAAAAATGGTCAAAATTATCATTAGGTGCTAACTACTGAAGGAAGACCAAAGATCAATTTCTTGTTTGTTTGTTTTGATGTACAGTAAATGCAAGCTGCATGAGAAATGCAGCCAGCTGTTGCACCAAATATGAGGTGCAGGCCTCTCCGCACTCATACGCAAAATCATCTCTCACCTGTTGGGGTCAGGATGCTGAATTAGTAAACTTGGCAGCTGCAAAGATTTGCTTCAGTTATTTTACCTGCATGTGAGGTCAGTTAGCGTGGAGAGAACAGAAGAATCTTGGAGGCCCTGCAGTAAAACATGTCATTTAAGAGCTTCATTATATTTAAGAAGAGAAGAAATAGAAGGCCAAGTTATTATTCTATGAAGTCCATGAGCTGATCTTTCACTCTTCAGAGAAAGGTAAAAAAAAAAAAAAACAAAACACAAGCTCAGAAACCTCTTTATAATGCGTCTTCTCAATTGTGTAATCCTCTACCTGGAAAAAAAAAATCCTTTCTGAGTGATGTAGCAATCATTTTACACACTCAAGCATGAAATTTCATCACCATTATCTTAGCTTGGATGACTGTACAGATGTTGTTTGGCCATAAAATGCATTCAGCCCTTTTTTCAGATCTAACTATAGTATCTGACTCGATGACCTCCTGCAGCAGTTGGTTCTATGGGTTTGGACTATGCTTTGCTGAGGAAAATTTATTTGTATTGATTATAGAATTAGTCATGGTAGGAGAGGAAGAGCTGCATAAAAACGCACTGTCAGAATGCCCCAGAATGTTCCAATTGGTCTATTTTGTCTTTAGCTTCTTTTGTCATTAGTTCTGCACAACACTGCTCCTTTTCAGAGGCAGATGCAGAGAAGGCAAAAGGGTGCCATTCTTTCAAAAGGGTGATGCTAGAGTCTGCCAGCAAAAATTCACTTTAAAAAAGAAATCTGACCCTGGATTTGAATTACTTGAGATGAACTGTTTTTCTTCCTCTTGTGGAGCATGCATAATGAAGACATTAATCTGACCTGATGCTAGCAGTCATTTTCAGTGAATACCAGCAAAGCTGGTGCCACCACACTGCTGTAACTGCTGCGCACACAACTCCAGCTTCCTTGCCAAACCTCAGTAGTGACCCCAGCCAACCCTCTGCTGCAAGGTCACTGTGCCATGCTTGTGGCAGGATTAGTGCCTGAGATGCTGATATACAAGAATATCTCCTTGGGAACAGCCCTTTTGGAGGCCACCTCTGGAAGCACCTCTGCTTCAAGGATTAGAAACAGAAATGAGATTTTCTTTGCTTTTCTAAATGTGTAGTTTTAGCCCTTCTCTTTGCAAAGTGGTCCTTGAGGCAGTGAGGGAAACAAGACTTTCAAAGAGAAGGATTGTCTCTGATTTCTGCGGCTCAAGGATGTCTTTGACATCCCAAGGTTAGAAACCTCTTAAGGCTTCTCAAACAGCTGGTTTGTGCATTCACAAATGCTGTGGCTCGCTGCATATCCAGAGCTAGACTTTCCTCCCACTGACAGGCTGCTGGTGTAGCTGACCGTACACCATGCTCATGAGGCAGCGGAAGTTATGTGGTGTGAGATGGAGTAGGACATGGGGAACTACCACGGGGCTGATACCACTCCCTTTGCAACTCAGATCAACTCGCTTCATAGCTTGCTTCCTCAAACTATCAATCAAGGTTCATAGTGATTGTCCATGTTATAAGCCTAGGTATATTGACTAATTAATTGCTATCTGTACATGGGTATGTCTATACACAGGTATGCAAAATCATATGATTACCACATCATTTGAGCCAGGGTTCTGATGACCTACCTGACCTCATGGGTCACAATTTTCTATTCTTCTTAATTCCTGTAGTTCTAAAATACTAATATTGGCCAGGATCTGATGTGTATTTCCTGTGAGATCAGAGCAACGATGACATACATTAATAATACTTTAAGTAATGCAATAAGGCTTAATAAATATGATGACTCGATGACTTAATTTTACTTTGGAAAATATATTCTTAATGTGTTTTTCTCATTTTTTTTTCTTTCTTAATATTTTAAAAATCTAAACTCTTATAATGTCATGTCCAGGAAGATATTTGGGTAAGTGTTCTTAAACTGTATTCCTTTGGCATTCCTGTGACCAGACTGAATGGTAGTGTTCAAAAGATAGTAATAAGAGCAACAGTGTTATACACAACATCTAACCATCTAGAATGAAAATTAAAGAAATAAGAGAATGTTGTAAATAGCTGAGTTCTTTATGACCTGCCAGAATAATGTTGGAAGCAGGCAATGAACATGTTGTTTCCATCATGCTTCTGTCAAACCTCATTCCTGCATCTCAAGGCATTGAACTACATTGACTAGCATCGAGTCCCACATGGTTCTCCAAAACCTGCCCCTATACTTCTGATTTTTCTGCTGAAAGTCATGCTACTTTTTAAAAATAATGATATGATGTACCTTAGCAACACGACAATCTCTGAAATAGTGTGCCCTGATTTGGTTTGAAGAACCTTGGTGGAATATTCTCACCTTATGCTCCTAGCCCAGCACCTGTTTAATTTTTTTTGTCTCTACACTTTCCTCACAAGTTAATTTGTCCAGTATACTGACTTCTTGGTTTTGTTTTTAAGTATTTTCACTTATTTTCTCTAAATTCCATATGGTATGTGTCTCTATTGTGACTCAACAGACGTTCCAGTAGGTGACATGCTACCTGACATACCACACAAATTGGCCCCAAAGTTTGCTTGATATTTTGTTCTCTCCAGGAATTTATATTAATCCCACCAGAGCAAGTTTAGCTATTACATATGAAACATCCCTTCAGGCCAACAACCCCAGATTGCCATCTATTTTGAAAGTAGTATCCAAACAGGCTTCTTGGGAGCATTCAGAGCTGTATCCCACAGGTAAACTTTCACATGGCTCTAGTAATGGGACTTAGTCCTCTCAGACCACATTTCATGGCCTAATTGACCTCCCTACCAGATGATTATTTTTCTTCTTTACTCTAGTTATAATCTCATATCCCATTTAATTTTTTTCTCCCCATTCTCCACACAGGATTAGGAACACTTGTAGAGTCTTAACATATATCCTCTCTTAATTACCTCATAGCTGAGCCATACATATGTACCTCTTTTTATCTTCCCTCATATGTAAATTCCTCTGGTCCCCTGGCCATTTTTGTTTTTCTTCTCTGAACTCTCTCTAATTTGTCAATATGTTTTTGGTAATTAAGATTCCCGCAACTAAATGCAATGTTCCATATGCCTACATGCCAGATCCCTACAGATTTTTCAGGAGAGGTCACTGCTCACAGCTGGGGCCAGATTTCCAAAAGCACTTTGAATGTTGAGTGCTTTTGAAAACATTGCTATAAAATATAATTATGGGAGCTCTAGATTAAGGACCATTTTGAAAATCTTAGCGCTCATGTAGGTGTTTAAATGGAGTTGGGATTCTGTTAAAAATGTGGCGACATTAAAAATGTTGAGCACATGAATATCTGTCTCCAGTCTCTTTCAGAAATCTGTCGTATAGAAGAGAACTTTGTTTTCTTCTCCATATGTTCCATTTCTATTTTGTGTTATTAAGATCAGTGGTATATTCCTGTGTACAGTTTTAAGCAAAAAAAAAGTTTAGCTTTAAACTCTACCTAAACAGGTAATTTGTAAAGTTGCACTAAAAGTAGCTGATAGTCATGGAAGAATGGTGACTAAAGATGATTACTGATAAAGCAGATATCTGTGCTAGCTTGCCATGTCTTTTACACATCACAAACAGTGCAAGCTTTGAACAAAATTGAGTAAATAAATCAGGCAGAACGGTTGGTTCAGAGTTTTTTGGTTTGGTTTGGTTTGGTTTTCCTATGAACAGTCACCATTTTTACAAATCTGTTTATTTAGATATTTTCTTAGCAGAAAAAGACAAAACTGCCTTTCTTCTGTTGAATATATGTGGCTTAACCAACATTGTCTTGACACTGTGGAGTTTCATACGGATGAGTTCAGTTCTTAACTAGGTTCCTTGGGATCAGTCGGAATTTTACTTTTTCTATTTGGGGGCAGGTGGGAAGACTATTCTAAGGTCTTTTTCTAACTTTGCGGAGCACCCATATCATCGCCAGAAAAATTTGGATTGCAAGTTTTTTAAACATCGTACATCTAGGAGCCCAAAACCATCAATGTATGGTATGGAACACAGTCCTTCAACAGTACCATCCACAGAAAAATTCTTGTTTTCCTTCACAGTTACCTCTACTGAGCTTCCTACTGAGAGGAGAGGAGAGGAGAGGAGAGGAGAGGAGAGGAGAGGAGAGGCGATAATTATTCATTTTTGTTTGGGGAGTGGGCTTAAAAATGCAAAAGAACTGCAGTTGAAAAAATAAATTACAGAAGGTTAAATAATCTGGATCCTTTTCTGTGCTGCAGTAAACATATTCACTAGACAGTTAAAAAAATTGTTTATGATGTGCTTAATAGAGCCATTCTAGTTTATCAGTTAAAGATGTATTCATAATTTTTTAAAAGGAATATTATTTACCCAGAAGACTAGAACAGTTTCTAAAAGAGCTTTTCCAGTCCATCATGTAAATATGTATTTAGGACAAGTGCTGTGTGTACAGTATTAAAAAAAAACCCTCTGAAAATCTCTTTGAAAAGTTATTACACATGTCCACTGTTGCAGCAAGGTTTTAAATATTCATATCTCAGCTGTTTCCTTTTTCAGATTTCTCATTTTGGTTTGAATATAGTGCGAGTGAAGTGCTCTGCAAGAGCTTTGTTTGTTGAATGTTAACAGGCTTGTGTCCCAAAGGACTGCTCATGTGTGTCAAACTACATATGTGCTTAAATCTTTACCAGATCAGGGACTTCATTTTGTTAGGCTAGCTTAAATACCACATTCATGTGTAAAGAGCTGTCTTCCTTACATGCTCACAAATCAGTACAATTGGTTTATCTACCTCTTATGTGTCTCTCCCATTGTCCCTTTGGAGAGTTTTCTGCACACAACAATGTATCTCCATTATTTGGACTCTTCAATGTACATAGGAAAGTCCTCACTGCCCTCCAAATCATTATCACGTAAAGGCCTTCAGAAGTTGTTCCAGAAGTCCATTTCATATGATGCAGGAAGATGGCAAAAGTGGGTGTAATGAGAGGTCTGTATCTCTGCTATGTTGAGATTTTGAGCTTGTATTGCCCTTTCTCTGTGATACTAATCACGTTGAGCAGGTAAAACCAGGTGACAGGGAGAATTCTTGGAAGAGAGGAGGAAAGGAAATCACAGTGCCATAAGTCCTCTTTGTTGTTGGCCTGGACACAAGAGAACTCTCTGTGGTGACCTACAACGTCTGTGTAGAAGGGCGAGTTGGACAAGAAACTCACTCTCATGTGCATAATATATCTGAGATTTGGAAAGCCCTTTTCCTTTTCCTCAGTCAAAAATTGAAATTCTTTTATGAAACACAGAACTACTGTATCAACTTTCGGACATTAAAAAAAAAAAAAAAAAGAAGAATGAAAGTCAGCTCCGTGTTCCTCAGTATTTACTGTGCATGAGTTTGCTAGAATTTCAGTTTCTAAATTAATAAACTTACAGGGGATAAAAAAGAGCTCATTT
Organism: Pampusana beccarii; assembly: GCA_013399365.1. Classification (NCBI taxonomy): domain Eukaryota; kingdom Metazoa; phylum Chordata; class Aves; order Columbiformes; family Columbidae; genus Pampusana; species Pampusana beccarii. The sequence goes on from VWYH01004596.1 coordinate 41,294, forward strand.
CTGTGTTACTTTGCATTCATGTTTTTGTTTGCTCTGTGACTACAAGACGGTTGCACAGCAGTACCAAACCTGGGCTGGGGTACGTTGTATTAATTTGGCAGTGTTACAAATGATTATGCAATGTGACAGAGTAACTAGATAATTAGTACTATAACAGATAATTATTTTCTCAAGTAACCACTCTAACATAAGCTTGAATACATCTTAGATACAACTCGTTTCTTATGTGTCTGACCAGATGCCAGTGCAGAATGATATATTTTTTTAATTCCATTAATTTGAATTTTACATTTTATTTAAATTTTGCATTGATCAACATTTTCCTGAAGGTATTGTAGAGATCTAAAAATCAAAAGTTAATTTTTCTTTTTATCCTCATGATAAACTGTTTGGGATTTCTTGTTTTCTTCAGTAACATTGTAAATATTTGACTCTTCAGGTCATTGAAAAAAATTCCCATTGACTCTACCAGAATTTTTGTCTGTTTCAATGATGGCAAGGTTTTAACCAAAACAGCAAGCAAAAAAAAAGAACAAAACTTGGAAAATTTAAACTTATAACAGAACAGCAGATACAAGGAGAAAGTACAAAGCAAAACATTTCGTATGTTTTCATGCTTTCACAATGCTCTAAAATACTGTTAAATTCTGAGCAGAGGAGGTTGGGGTTTTTTATATGAAAACTGACAGTTGTCTTGAATTTCAAAAACGCAAATATAGATCCAAATTTTAGAACAGTCTGAAGTTCTTCCAATAAAATAAAAGCAGTAAAAATTGTGCATATTTATTGCAAAAGAATAACTCTGAACTTTTTTCAAAAATGAATATGTTTATATAAAAACTTCCCTTCTTTTCCAAAATTCTTGTTGTAGAATCTGTCATGACAATTTTCATTGTCATTTCAACCCGTTTTCCGTTTTTGAAAAGGTCAATTTCAGAGCATATTTTTCATTGTTTTCTGTCTGGTTTTATATGTGGTTTCTCTCTATATTTGACTGACCAGAGTTGCAACAAAAGAGGAGCAGAAAATCCTCCACTATGTGTCAGAGCTTGTCTAATTGCTGCTGCTGGTATAATTGATTTATGTAAGAGTTTCTGTTTTCTGAATTTGATTTGAAGACTGGGAAATTGTTTAGGGTATTAATATTTTACTCCAACAACCTTTCTTTCCCTTTTTTAGAAGTCCATGTCCGGCAGCACCATCTGAATTTGTTCTCTGACTGCCGGTATACCTTTTTGTTCATTCTAACATGTTATGTTATCCATGTTATGCAGATCAGAGGGAATACTCTCCTCTCAGTGGATATATGCAATATTTTTCAAAGACAAATATGTATATAAGGCAGTGGCTATGTGGTCCAAGTTTAAGGCCTTCCCACTAAAGGTTGATTTTTTTGGGGGGGGGGGTTGGTTTGTTTGTTGTTTGGTTTGTTGTTTGTTTGTTTGTTTGTTTGTTCGTTCGTTCGTTTGTTTTGTTTTGTTTTGTTCTGTTTTGTTCTGGTTTGTTTTGGTTTGTTTTCAATCCAATATGAGCATTGTACCCAAACCTTGCTCGTATTTAGAAATGTATATATATATCTGAAGACTTGCTTTTAAGACACCTTCTCTGCATTGCATAGAACTTTGTTTTGATGATTACCTTAATAATGCATTTTTAACCTGCGGATTATTAATAATGCTGTTAGCACCTTAGCATCTTAATGATTTTATGGCCCTTTAAAACTTTACCAGTGCTCTTACATTTGATATTTCAACTCTCTCCCTCTCTCATATCTCTTGTCATGAGTTGGTTGTGTTCTTCTCCACTTTTCCCAAAGGGAGAATCTGGCTTAGTTATTCCTAGGAGATTGCTGAGCCTGCTTAAACACAAACATGTTGCCCTATTTATCAGTTTCCTGATCTTGTATTTCTTGTTTACTATTTGTTTTTGACTTTAGTATTTATTGCAAGTAGCCTGAGGAAACATTAAACTGGTAAAGCTCTTCTGCTTCTAGGTCATTTGTTTTCATCTATATAAAGTTGACCACCATCAGATAGTAAATCTGTACAGCAGTAAAGGTGATTCCTAACTAGTGAATAGTGTGAATTTACGTCTGTTAAAATATGGAGGTTGATTGTAAGACCTAAAGGAGTTACATTCACACCCATTGAATTTAATGACAGAACTTCAGTTCCTTTCACCAGGAGCAGATTTGGACTTAAGTCTCAAGATAACAAAGATGCATATGCAGGTTGTCTTGCATTTTTTCATATTTTATGTGCCTGGGAGTATCATGTATTTTCAGCTGATTTCTTGCATGATGAACACAACTTATACTGAGTATTCTACTTTAAAATCTGTTTCCATTAAAACAGCACCAGACATAAATTTTTCCAGTTATTCTGTGTAAAACCTTTCCAGTCTATAAATGGAGCATTTTTTTTTTCTTTTAATTGCTAGTCTGATGAACTCAAAGGCTGTTCTTACTATTGCACAACTTCTCCCCTATTAGTAGAAAGGTTTTCTGTGCTGTATTAGGCTGCTTCCCATGACATTTATACTTCAGGTTTTCTTATTTTGCCTATACCACTGATGGCATGAATTCTTTCTCCATTTTGTGTAGATAGACCTTATTGGAATGGAAGCCATTCTGTTGATATTGCTTAACATGGAGTAGAGTCTATGCTGTAGATCTCAGCTAGCTCTCGATACAGAGGTAAGAGTGAACTACCAGTTTGTGTTTCATTTAATTAAGCCTGCAGAGGGTTTTTTGGGGTTTTTTTTGGTTGTTTGTTTTTTGGTTGTTTTTTTTTTTCCCTGGAAAAACAAAGAAACCTCATAAAGCTCCATGGCTTCTAAGACATGTTTCAGTGTTGTTTTTGTGTTGTTCCAGCACTTTGTTGTTAATCAGATCAATCCAGCTTGCCACTGAGAAAGTAACAGTAGTGCCACCAGACTGCAATCTGTCAAGCCCTCCTAAAACCTTCTTCAATTGCTTTTGTAGGCTCATTGCCTCTTTACAGAGGCCCCAGGTTACATCTCTGCTGTATTTTGATAAAAGTTGTACTCACAATCTGCATAAGTGTCAAAAATTGCATAGGAGCACTAAGATATCTTCTTGAGGGTTCCGGAACATGCCAATGAGTGCAAGGCATCTTGCTATCTTGCTTTGTCAGCCAACAAAGAAAAAGACCTTAGTGTCAGGTGTGGAAGAGTTCTTGAATGTGTATACATTGCCCTCTTGGCAGCTGTTGCCTTATTTTCAGCAGTAATTATCTGTGTGCTGAAGTTCAGTATGACTGTCCCTAAGAATTTCTCTCACATTTTATGTTTTGGATCTAAATAGTGGAGCCCTCCTTGTGCTATTTCAGCACTTTGGCTGCAGCACTGTCACTTCAGAGAGAGAACTGGTAGGGTTAAGTAAGAGCTTACTTGAGCATCACAACATTTCATAACAAGGGTGGCATCAAAGTGCCTCATTTGCAGAAATATCAGTCTTGCAATAATCTGCTCACCCACTTCAATAAGGAACATTTTATTCAGTAGCTAATTTGCCCTTGGGAAACCTGCAAAGCTCATTTCTGTGGCTGAAAAAAAAGCCTTGGTCCTTTCTATCTTCTTACTTAACAGTCCCATACAATGTTTAGATTTTACTTCAGATTAAATATCTATTTCTATTACTTGAGTATATTCACTCACCTATTTCTTATCACTTTTTTCAACCAGAGGAATCTTGAATTGAATATGTTAATATACATAGATCTAGAAGGAACCCAAACCCTGATCTTGGACACTTGGTCAAATTATTTTTGCATAGAAACTCTCGGTGAAAATAAAAACATACCCATTGTCGAAACTTCTCCAAAAAGGTATTTTTGGTTTGCTTTGGTTTTAAATGATGAAAATAAAAACATTTTGGCTAAGGTAGGAATATTTTGATTCAGAAATGCCACTGGAGTCCCTCACAGTAGAATTCCTTTCCAACAATTCTTATTGCGAGTCCACCTTCCTTTTCAGACAATATTTGCTGTAACGTCTCAGTTCCCTGCTTAGGGAATGCATCTTAAAGAGGATTACATAATATTATGTGTTATGGGAAAAGACAGTGATCAGCCTTTGGGATGACAGAAAATGCGATGTGGACTCTAGTTCCCTTGTAGTACTGTGATTATAAAGATCAGTATTTTTAGATGGTAAGAAAAAGAGTATTTTTGATACAAAGAAAAAGTAATGCTCAAAGATTCCTCTAGTTGAAAACATAATTTCCCGCAGGAAAAACAATATAATTGGGAAAATTCCTTTCGTTTTAAAGTGGAATTATTCATATTTTAAATGACAGCAATGAGAATCTTATGAAAAAAATTTATCCCCCTTTTAGAAAGCAATAAAAATTATTTCTTCCACCTGAGGTATTCCCCTCTACAGAAGACATCTATCTTGTTCTTTAACTCTCTATTCCTGGCAGGAGGAGATAGAACTTTGATGTTTCATCATATCCTACTTAGGTCTTTGAAATCTACTTACTTCAGTCATAGTCTGCAAGAACATTTACGTTCCTAGAATGGAATTTTCTACAAATATGGTAAGCTTCCATAAATATTTAAGAATATTGTAAAATTATAAGCAATTTAAAAAATCTTTCTGAAAAACAGGTAAGTATGCTTCTCACCATCCTATCTACATAACAGTGTATTTTTCTCACTAGTTTATGCTGGTGTGATCCTTATTGCATGGTGAAAATACCTGTGGCATAAAGAGGTGTCATATATCTTTAGCTTTTTTTCATGAACAGAATCACAGTTCAATTTTTACAGCTTTTTTTCTATACTACGTAAAGATAAAACAATCACTTGAAAACTTATATAAGATTACTGGGAGTATAGATTAAAATTGATATATCTTCCGTGTCTCTAGGGTATGACCCTCGCCATGAGCAGAGTCCCCAGAACCTGACAGTACCAGAGACCTCACATGGACTCAACTCTGAGTAGTGTGGGAGCCCAAGGGAAGAGAATTAAAGTCCTCACAGTGCATGACCCTGACGTATTTACATTACATCTTGTAACGTGATGTGGATGATGTGGGTTGGAATTTTCTTGAGCTGATTAAGATACTGACTTCAGCTCTCACACCGTCTGGAAAGTTATCCAGTCAATGAGACATTAAACAAAAGGGACAGTGATAACCCTCTCAACATTTCTGACCAGATTTTTTAATCATAGATGATAAAGTTATGTCTCCTACGCTCAATATTGTCAGTACAGGTCAGTGATTCTTGGCACATACTAAATGGAAGGGGCTCCGTGGGACTTCTGAACTGCTGATTCATGATCCTTAGTGGTTTTACTTGATAGAGGATGCTCACCTCAGGTGACATAGTCAGCTCAGCCAAGATTAGACAGCCTTGTTTTTGTCAATAGCAGAAATTCAGCAGTCTAAGTAAAAATTGGTCCAGTTAATAAAGATATTAACCAAAACATATCTTCCTACAGTTTCTCAAACACCCAGCTGGAATATACAGAGGATTTGTGAACTCAAACACTTACTTTCTACCTAGGCAGAAAAAAAAGTTTTTCTTCCAGCTAACCTTACCTATTTCAATTCCTCATCTGTATAATAGCCACAACTGTACCTTCCTAGCTTATGTAGGTGATTTAAGGGTAAATATTTTCATTAGAGATTTTTTTCGTGCTTAGAAAGCAGATCTTTGGGCCTACAAATTTCTAAGACGCGATCTACCATATTCTAATGTGTAATAGCACCTGTAGGTTGTTCTAGAGGAAATTCCAGCACTCTGTGTTGACAGATCTTAGAGATTATTGTAAGGAGAGAAAAAAATTATTCTTATAATCTGATATATATATATTCTTATAATCTTATAATCAGTTCACCTTGCTGGTATATGTGGTCCCCTGTATTGGTTTATTTAGGAACCTTCAGGTGATAAGCACAATTATTTTACAGGATTCTCCTCAGGAAACAACAGTATCCCTGATGCTAACACAACTGGTAATACACCCATAGAGCTAGCCTCTCGTGGCCACATAGGTAAGCACTTTTTTGTTTTGTATTTTATAAAAAATTCATTTAAAAAAAGACATGTAGTAAAATAATTACACATAATAAATGGAACAACTAATATACTAACAGAAAAAGTGATTGACGCTTCCATTGAAGAAAGAGATGCGATGCCATCTGACACCCCATGCTGAAGACAACTGATCTCACTATACAGAAGCAGCATAGCATGGCTTCATAACAACTAGTGCAGGAGCACAGCATATGCTGCTGTTTGTGCACACAGTTGTCTGCTAAACAACCGAAAATAAATGCATGGTCTGAACCACATTCTGACCATTCAAAAGCACTATAAGAATCTAAATTCTTAAACTACTCACAGAGATCAAGGTCACAAAAACTCACAGGCCCTCAGGCCATTTAATCCCATCCCCATGCTTTCCCTTCTGCTGTGTGTTTTGGGGGCTACTTCTGAACTGGGTCAGGGAACTTATTAGGTTTTAAATAACTCACAAACAACCCCAAACAGTTGCACAAGCATTTAAGAGGGACAGCATGTGGTAATGATGAGAGGCAGGATGGCTCAGAGGTTATTTATCTTGACCTGTTGCTGAAAAAAAATGTTCTTCAAACTGCAGCTTTGGCCATCAGACTCTCTGCTATTTCTGACTCTGTAATCTTTCATCCTGCTTGCCATTTGTATCTCCTGCAGCTGTGACTAAGCTTAAAAACTTCAGTTGTCCAACTGAAAGTAAGGACTGGATTTTTGTTGGTAGTGGTGTTTGGTTTCGGTTTTGCTTTTCTTTTAATTCAGTTTTCCCCAGTTGGCCTGTGGAACGTATTTCAACAGATGGTCATGGAGTTTTAAATGCTGTGAGTGGATTTTTAATAAGTCTGACTAATTTTATGATCATTGCAACTTGTGTGCGCTCAACATTCCTGCTGACTTCAACAGGAAGAGTTGAATGTGCAAAATATATCATATTGCACTCAGCTGATGTAACTGGGCAGTGCAGATAAATAATGGAATTCTGGCCACATGCTCTGGGCTGTAAGAGTCACATTTGATAGTTTTCCTTCAGTTGACTTAAGTGTATTGTGGGACTTTGATAGCATCAGGGATCGGCCACAGGTGGAGGCAGAAGTTAAAGCAGTTTTCTGATCAGCAATGACAAACCCCATGTTTCTTGAAGTGGTGTGATTTGTGGATAGATCCAACTTTTTACCTCACTGCATAAAAAAATCCCACCATCACTGTTAAAAACTCCTTTTTATTTTTCCACTTTCCAGTCTGAGGGTTTTCTCTCCTCTCTTCTTTACATTCAGTGAATGAGATCACAATGTCTCTTTGAAACCTTACCTGTTACTGTCTCTATGCCAGAAAATAAAATGTCGTGGGCATATGGCATACAGCTATGCCTTGCAAAGCTGAGAGGAAAAAAGATACTTTGCCCACTGTCAAATATTCTTCCTGCATTATTGCTACAGCAGAGATACACTGTCCTCCTTCATTTCCTTGCTGTTGACAAGTTCATATCTCGGGCCATCTGTCCTGATTTGATAAAGTGTTTGGTCATACTGCAAGTCAGAGAGGATCGTCAGCACAGTCCTTACTGAATTTGCTGCTTAGAAAACTCCCATAAACATGTTCACAAAAGAGCAAAATGGGATTGTTACCAAGACAGTGCACTTTCAAATTTATTTTCTGCACATTTTTTAGGGTTTTCTTTAATTTTTTTTTACCACTGACAAGCAGAATCTAGCAACACATTACAAACCCCATTTTGGCAGCCATAAGAATGTATTTCAAACAGGTTTTGTTTGATATCTATAAGAAATCTCTGTTTGGTTTATGTAATAAGACAAATGTATGCAAATCTATCCTCCAGTCCTGTAAATTATATGCCAGGAATCAGTAAGCAATACAGTAAAAGCTCACTAAGTTACATTTTAGCTATCCAGATATCCCATGAAACTGACATAAAAAACAATGGTTTCTTCACCATTTCTCAGCAAATATTTAATAGTAGATACAATATTTTGTAAGGTCTTACATTATTGCAGCTTCCTGACTTTTTACAAAATATAGTGAGATTGGTTCTTTATAAGAAAAATTCCTTCACAACATTTATTATTACACTGCAGTGCAAATATAAGTGTAAATAAATAATTTTGAACTGTATTATCAGGCAAATGTAGCTGTTGAGATGAATACATTGGCTTTGTGTATTTCTTAATTTGCTCTGCCATTTTTTACAATTCAGTAATTAACTGATAAACTACTGAGTTATTATTCATTCTCTTAGAGAAACGGTTTCAAAAGGGGATATATGTTCAGGACTAGATCTATATCCCTCTTTTAGGGCTAAATTCACAACAAATAACAATACTGATTGTTTTTAGCATCCTCGGTTTCAAATGACTGCTAAGAGGAGAAAGTACAACTGGAATTGCAGGCTGCTTTGGATGAGGACAATGGAGTCCTAAAACTTGACTCCAGAAAAGTATATATAAGTGTAAAGAAAGATGGGCCATCCAAACTAGCCTCTACAAACTGGAGTGAACACAGAAGTGTCTTAAACTTTGGTCCTTTTCAGTGTCTTGAGCAACCCTGGATCTTCTTTAATTTGATACCGGTGTCCACCCCACCTCACAACACATGTTGAAGGAAAAGCGACTTCTACCTCTTTGTATCACATTGAGAAATGCCCGGAGGACATAACCTCTGGGTTTGTATTCCTACTTTGTGAAAAAGAGTTTGAACCTGCAACTTTCTATGAACCTGCCAGCCAAAACTGTGTTCCTGAGTGGATGTCTCACTGGTTTGTCCGTCCCACTCTGCTTGTCACAAATAAGAACCAAATGTAACAGAAAAGGGGTGGAAGAAAAGAAAAGGAAGGAAGGAAGGAAGGAAGGAAGGAAGGAAGGAAGGAAGGAAGGAAGGAAGGAAGGAAGGAAGGAAGGAAGGAAGGAAGGAAGGAAGGAAGGACAAAAACAAACAAAGAAAAAATAAACCAAACAAGGGATAGCATGACTCTCTTCTCTATTGGCAATGGGAGCTATTGGGAAGCAAAGAAACCCAAGGGCTACTCAGTGCTCTAGTAAATACCACAGTATGTCTACAAATCTATACACATACATAGATGTTTACATACCAGTGAGAGTCTACTAACCATTGTCAACAGGTCTTGGTCACACATAATTTTCTTCTGTGGCCTAACGTGCGTTTATTATTCCATACAAAGCTTCAACAAGGACAGAGTGAGATCATCATTCCTGAATAACTGTTAGCATAATGGTTGGAGTTTTCCCCTGGAAGATGCAGGTTTGTTTATGCTCAGAGAGAGAAAAGAATTGAACCTACATTTCCCATGTGAATGCTCTAATCGGTGAACCCATTTAACAGAAGAATGGAGCCAATCTAGCAGGTGTGCTCAGAGAAGAGTACTGGGACAGGTCCTGCCAGTCAGAAACATGGAAGAGTGGCTAGGTGTCTGCCTTCTGCTGCTACTGAATCTGAACCTTGTTCCACGCTTTGATCAGGGACCATTCGTGTTTTGCAATTGCAAAGTCTAAGAATTGACCCTACTTACAAGATTTTTTTTTTTTGCTGCAGAGACTGCAAGGATAGACTTAACATCTGCTGCACACTGCTGCTTTTTCCCATTACTCCCTTCAGCATATTGATTTCAAAATGCCTGTAAGAATTAGCATTACAGCTACAGCCAGGAAATTAGAGCTTGTCAACACCCTCTCATGGAATATCTTCCGTTGTTCAAATGCTGATTTGCCAAAAACAAACTTTTCACCAGTCACTTTGATCTAAGAAATACAACTAGAAAGGGCTTTCACTTTTCATTTCTTTTTGCCTGTTTTTTTTGTTTTTAACAAAAGGTAAGTGCAATATAAAATAAAGTTAATTTAAATTGGAAAAAAAAAGAAAAAATTTTATTTTCTCACAACTGTGTAGGACTGTGTATTACTGCCTTGTTCACCAGGTATATGTCTATAGCATCTTTTTCAGAGGCATCTCAAAGTCATTTGGGATCAGGTACTCCATTTCTTAAACTTGTCAAGCTTCATCATATAATCAGTTAGCTGTTCTCCACTAGTTTTACTGGAAGCCGTTTCAAGAACTCCCATCAGTGGTTAGAAAGATCCTTATAATTTTTCAGCTGAAGTTTTTCCAGGGGCAGTTAGTGACCTTTTTTTCCTCTTGCCAGACTACTCTGAAACTTAAGAACTTTAGTTCTTTGGTATTCATCTTTTCACTATATCTATAAAAAATATTCAAATCCTTTGACCATTGTGTTAAGTCAACTTCAAGGTTTTGGGGAACTTGTGTTCTCACACTTCAAACCAGTGGAAAAGTACCAAGCTGCAGTGGTGTAGTGCTCAGCCTGATACACTCACACTCATGAAAGGACATGTTAGTTTGCTTCCAGCACTGTACTGCATTGTGGCTGCTGGGCTACAGAGCAGCTTGGAGCACAGGCACAAACTTTTTAGAGCATTTTTAATTTTCTTTTAAGAAGTAGAGTCTTTCATCTCCTGACCAACCTACTAGTACTCTGCTATATCAGTTCCAATTTGCATTCGTATTTCTTGTACGAGAATGACCTGAATTGTATACAGCTTTTCAGGTCTCACCAGGCACTGTACACTTGTACGGTATCACTAATCACTTCTCCAGCTCAAATGTCTGTTATAGCCTATGTCTGTATTTCCCTGTCTTGTTGCTGCATTGCATTTGTGGCTCACAAACACGCTTCCTTCTCTTTGTCGTGTTCAGTGCAGAGTATACAGATTGCTTGTTTTGGCTTCTAAAAACCTTGTACTTCCACTTGCTTGCTCATTTTTTTTCTAGATGTGTTACCAATCTTGTTCCATATTGCTCATGTCTCCAAATTTGTCATCAAACTTCTCTAGTGTTTTGCTTTTTTTGTGCCAAGTTCATCAGTGAAAGCATGAAATTAAACCAACTTAAAGCATTCGTTTTCAGAACAACACATGGCAGTTTCACCATTAGCCACTACCTTGTCTACAGTACAGTATTGGTAGGAATGGCTTCTCAGTTCTATTAGAAAGCTGCATTGCTCTTCTATTCAAATATATGGGAACAGAGTTTCTCAGATCACTTAGAACGTTACCTGTATTCAATACAGGTAGCAGGTTCATTATTTTCCATATAGAAATTATGGTTTACATTAATGTTCACTCCATGTACCACCTCTCTCCAGAGTCTGCTACAGTGGTCCTCTATTTCTGTTTATCTGAGCACATTTACATCTATAACTTTGCACCAGTGAGATACATATATTTAAATCATTTTCCTGCCTGTGTAAAACCTCAGCCTCCTGCCTTCCCCTTACACGCTCAATATTTTTACCTTTACTGAGAGCTGATGTCAGTTTTTCACTTAGTTGATGGACTGCATTTTATTTTTTTCTCTGAAAAATAAAATTTATTTATTCTATTTCAGAATATCTGTTTTTCCATTGGAAAAAAAAATCAGTTCTAAAATTCTAAATTCAGAATTCACAATTCTAAATTCTAGGGCATGGGGTGGGGTGGGAGGTGGAAGGGGCTGCTTGAAAATTGAGAATTCCTCTTTGTAGAAGTTTAGCAGAACTCAAGTTAGCACAGACATTTGAGTACCATTCTGTGATCCAAAATACTGTAAAATCTTACAAAACAAACTAGACAGGCAAGATGGTACCAAAACGTGCAATACTTGTGTACTTTTGGTTGAGCAAAACAGTGAAGCATTCTATGGATATCTGTTCTCCACTAACAATTAGATTTCATAATGAACTGATCAGCTGATAACACCTGCAGAAGACAGATGGTAACAATATTTGGTTACTTCCAAATGCCTATCGAAGCACAAAATTAACAAGGTAAAGGCTTTGAAGTTCACATAGCAGTCCCTGGAAACTTCTAATACCCTGTTATATACCAGAAATGTTTTTGGCAATTCTAAGAAGTGATATGGGAAATATTCAAACCATTCCACAGGGCTTCAGCTACATATCTTATATTGACTTCAGTGGGAATCATGCAGTGAATTCACCACTTATTGCTTTGAAAATGTACCCCTTAGTGTTTCATGTCACGCTGAGAGACAGAGCAGTGATCCAAGGTCCAGATCCACAGCAGGCAGCAGTACACACATTGTGCTGGAATCCTGTAAAGCACCACTGTGTTAAAATATGCAGGCTTTAACTTAAAATGACAGAAATCAAGGGCATTCCAAATCAAGGTTCCTAAGAGCCTCCTCCCCTTTGTCCCATCTAGCGATAGTCATGCCTTTAGAACTCTAGTATATAAACTTGGGGTTTTTTTTGGTCTTCTTCCTTTTCTCTTTTCCATCCTGCCCTCTATATGACCTCTCTCCTAATTGGAATATATCTTGTTTTTCGATAATAGAATTTCCCCAGGAGATAGTCAATTTTTAGAGCTGAAAATTAATTTACGGACCCTGCTTGATTGCGTGCGTCAGATATGTTTGTCTTTTACTACATAGTGACCTTCTCCTCCCCTCTCCCTTCACATCTTCATAGCTAGGAATTCACTTCTGAGTCAGATAACATGCCTTTTCACTCTGTGAGACAGGTACTTGTGTCATGCTTTTCACGTGCTGATGTTTGCATACTGATAACACTCTTCGAGAGTTGTGTCCCAGTCAAAAGATCTAAATGTCTATTATTTTTTGAACAGCAGCTTGCAGGACTGCAGCCTTTCTGATTCTGTAGCAGCTTCCACTTCGCGTATGTAGAAATTCCAGGGCTGAGAATGAGGTCCATACCACTTAGACGTGCTTTTGCTTTGCAGTTCCATACTTCAGAGTGTCTTCATAGCTCCACGAGACCTCTCTCCTGGACTGTTTCAATGAGATTTAAATGATATGTACATACAGTTTGTTGCCACATCATGTGCATACAGTGAATCCATTTTCTTCCAGTTCCTGTAATAGCTATTGGGGGGGAAAAAAAAAAAAAAAAGCCTCTTCGTTTCATATGATATCTTAAGAATAGTAACCTGAATGTATTGAGGTTTTTTTTCATTTCATCAGTTATAATTTCTGTTTTTCAAGTATACTAGTACGTTTCTACAAAATATACTCCTATGCAGAGCCAATCTTTTATTCTGTTCAACTGATGATGTACTGGAGTGCTCAATTTGAAGTGAAAAGTTGAGCAAACACTGATGCTATTCAGAGCTGTGAGTTTGCTCACGCTCTCTGTTAAGGACACTTATTCAATGTTATTTTGATGAGATTATTTAAGACAGTGAGTGCGGGATTCACCTCACCTACACTTAGATGGGTGCAGCATAAATTTTTACACCCCAGCCAGCCATCCTCTGTGCCCTTTCTACTCAATAAAGAAAAATAGGTACATTTAGCTCATAACTCATCTGACCTATTTTAGACATTTCCAAACCTTGCATCCTAAAATCATTCTAGTGAATATAAATGGAATCAAAGTGGCTACATCAGATCTAGATGTCAGCAACTGAGACATTTACCACTGGTTAAGTGGATCCCACTCAAAGCTACAACGTAATGTCTTCCATAAAGTGAAATTTGTGTGGTACCCTTTGATTTTGAAAACTTGATCAGCCAATTACGTGATGCCTATAAAGAGGTCTCTGCTGGGGCTCAGCTCAGAGCTGGTGATCTTTAGGATAGAGAAGCTTTTCAGAGAAATCTATAACATGTCTATTTTAATGACTGGTTTCTTCCAACTTTCAAATGTTAACATGGTCACAAGGTCAGCCAATGAGTGTGTTCAGGTTACATATTGCTGTAAATTAAATCCTGGATTTACAGACATGCAGTCACACCCATGTATACATCATAGAATCATATAATTATTTAGATTGGGAAAGACCTTTAAGATCATCGAGTCCAATCATTAACCTAACACAGTCAAGCCAACCAGTAAACCATGTCTCTAAGTACCACATCTACACGTTTTTTAAATACCTTCAGGGTTGGTGACACAACCATTTCCCTGGGCAGCCTGTTCCAATGCCTGACAACCCTTTCACTAATGCAATTTATCCCAATATCTAATCTAAATCTCCCCTGGAGCAACTTGAGGCCATTTCCTCTTGTCTTACATCTTGTTTCTTGGGAGAAGAGACCAACACCCTCCATGCTACAATCTCCTTTCAGGTAGTTGTAGACAACGATAAGGTCTCCCCTCAGCTTCTTTTCCACAGGCTAAACAACACCAGTTCCCTCAGCCACTCCTCATAAGTCTTGTTCTCTAGACCCTTCACCAGATTCTTTGCTCTTTGGACATGCTGCAGAACCTCTTGTAGCAAGGGGTCCAAAACTGAACACAGTATTTGAGGTGCAGACTCACCAGTGCTGAGTACAGGGGGACAATCACTTCTCTAGTCCTGCTGTCCACACTTTTCCTGATATAAGCCAGGATGCTGTTGACCTTCTCAGCCACCTGGGCATATTTCTGGCTCATATTTAATCAGATGTTAACCAACACCTCCAGGGCCTTTTCCACCTTTCCAACCACTCTTTGCCAAGCCTGTAGCATAATGTTGTGTACATGCACACGCAAATTGCACAGAGTTAGTAATTGCAACAGTTAAGCTCAGTAGTCCATCAAACCTAAGAGAAAGTTGCTCTTTAAATCAAGACATCCTGTCCTGTTTGGATAGACACAGAATTTGATTCAGTATACCACACGGAAAGTCTTTGGGAGTGTTTGGGCCCAGGGGTACAAATTTCACAAATATCATAAAAGAAATTCATTAATTAGGTGAATTGGACAGCAACAATACTCATGTTGTAACCTCAAAGTGTGGGAAAATGAGATAGTGTGCATGTATGCATACGTTGCTGACGAAGATCCAACAGATCCAGGTTTTCAGCAGCTATCACATTTCCAGGCTGTATTTTGAATGCCTGTAGATCAGTACAGTGGTGCTCCCTAACTGGAGAGCTCTGCCAGTTTATGCCAGCTGAGAATCTCAGACCTAGTCTTTATTCTGGAAGGAGAGAAGAACAAATAGAAAAAAAGAACCACAATAAAATCTCTCTGAGTGAACTTTTATCTGTTTAGTGCAGGTGTGCCTAATCTTTCACAGTCCAAAAGCAAAGAAAATAAAATGTACAGTGTCAAAACGCTGCAAGCTTTTAAAAAGCACTTAAATTAGTATTTCACTGATATTTTTATTGGAATTATCACTACAAGTAGACAATGTAACATTAAACTTTGCTGACCTTTGTTTGTCACAGACTTAATGCTGATAAATATTTTAAAACTCATTTGTATAATGCTACAGTTTTGTTTAATTTCTTTATGGATAACCAAATTTTATTAAGGAAAAATAACAGTAACAAAATGTCATTACCTTGCACAATACATAGTCAACATACAACCTTATAACTAGTCTGCTGCCATGAGATCCTTATGTCTACTGCCTCCATCCTCACGCACAAGCTCTTAGTTACCAGCTTTGACAGGAGCCACAATCTGCTGGTTTACATAGAAACAAGGTATTACTGATCCCCCAAACGAAAGTGTCGGGAGCCACAGATGAGTTCAGAATCCATCACCACGACGACTGTCAGTAGCCCCAGGTGAGTTCAGTCCATCACCACAATGAATGTCAGGTGCCTTAAAAGCCAGACACATCCCATTTCACATTATCTCATGGGAAACACAGAAAGATCTTTGTGGTAAGTTAACCTCTCATAAATGTAATGGCATTCTGGAGAGGGATAAGGTGTGTAAGTTATAACTCAGGTTGTTCTATACTATCTGCTATTTCATATCAATTTTTATAAATGTTTGCTTCTCATTGTTAGAAATATAGAAGAGAAGCTCATGGGTAAGGGTGGAAGTAATTAAGTTCATAGTTTCTGCTGTGTAGACTGAAAGAAAGAGAAGCAGCTTCACAGACATAACTATTAAGCTCCCAAGCAAAACCTAAGTCTCCTCCAGTGCCTCTAAAATCTTCATTATAGCACTTCATCATCCAACTGTTTCAGTACAGGTGATAAACTGTCTGTTATGCAAAAAAAAACCCCTACTTCTTTTACTTTTCCTCACTTTCCCACCTGCTGTCTTCCCTTATGTCTGAGTTTTTTCTTATCATAAATCTATTTTGCCACTCTGGCCCAAAGATTATCTTCATTTGTACAGTACCTAGCATAATTGGGTCTTAATATCTGATTGCTAGTCCTCAAATGCTGTTATATTAAAAAGAACTTATAAAACAATTTCAAAATATCTGTCATTTGGAGAAATTACCTTGAGTGAGTACAGATCTCCAGCTTTATTAAAAAAAAAAAAAAAGTTATTTCTTTAGAAATTCTTGTGGATAAAATAAAATTAAAATTCATTCCAAAAAGCTTGTTTTATATAACTCAGAGTGTTAGAAAATATTTGCTTCCGGCTGACAATTTGTATGCAAATGAAAATAACAGAGCTGTAGCTGGTGCTCTCCTGTAACCTTTGTAGTGTTGCTCACTGGGTGCCTTTACAGTAAAGTGTGATGCTTTTGTCAGAATTACCAACATTTTTAGAGAAGTAATTCTGAGTAGAATTAAAATGACCTTCTGCACCTTAAAAGGGCAATGAAAGGGGAGGAGAGGGAAAAGAGAGAGTAAATCAGTGCATTCTTATTCATTACGAATAAAGTATAGTTATTTAAATCAGACCACACTGTAGAGTGAGACAGAAGCTAATACTTCGTTGCCATTATTTTGAAAGCCATCCCTCTAAGGAGAACATTTTCTCAACAGCCATTGAACTGAGTCTGCTGTGATGTTACCCTGTGTTATTTACAGAGAAATACACGGAGAACATATAGGGGGGTAAACGCCTAATTCTGCAAGAAGCTGAGGGCTATCTGTCCTCACTGAAGACCACAGGTGTTCAAGACATTTATAATACCCAGGGTTTCGACCGTCATGTGCTACTTTGCAGTAGTGTATCTAGAAGTCTCTAGGGGAAAATACATAATCCAAAATTTTCCTGGTGTGCACATCTTCTCCTTCAGAAGAAAAAGTAGTGTTGCTGGCTGCTTCTTCCTTGTTTCATCCTACCATTTCCATTACTGATTTAGAGAAGACATACACTGGTACACGGAATAATATGTCTACAAGATGCTATTAATGCTCATGTTTCAAAAGCAGCTGTGTTTATTTTGATTTTGATATTTGGACTGGGTTGCCTGTCTCACTTTCTGTCTCTTACAAACAGTCAGACCATTGTACCACTAACAACAAACAGGTAAACCTTAAAAAGTCATATTGACCTAAATTATTGTGTTGGTTTTGTGGTATCCCAAAGAAAGATGAGTACTTCAGTTTAAAGGGGTGGAGGTCTGAATTGACTGAGGATTATTCTATATTGGTATAACAGCTAGTTGAACAGATAAGGCTTTGCATAGAGCAGAGCATGATCTGTGGGTGCTATTGAAATGTAGCTAAAATAATCCAGTGAAAGCTGTGCAAAACTTTGGTACAGTTTAATGGTACATGTAATCAAATTCTGCATTACTCTCTGGAACTCAGATGTGCTAAAAATACTTTGTGCTATGCCCCAGCATGCATTTCAGTTATGATTTTGGTCTGATTTTTAGCCATCCTGCTAGCTGGCTGAGGCGCCGGGTTGAGCTCATAGTCTGGTTTTAAAAACTTGTCAAAAAATCAGCTTTCAAAGATATGGTGAAGAAGAAAGACTAAGAGAGTTTTATTCTTCAGGCTGAGCTATGCAGAGACCCCTTGTCCATTCGTGTTCCAGGGTGAAAAAGTTCTGCCCAGTTTTTTGCTTTTCAGCCTTGTTATAAGCGAAGTATTTGGTGGAAAGAGGGAAGCCGGTGTTGCTGCCTCGCTTTTACATTCCTGCTGACACCCAGTGGCTCGTCAGCACAACTGCACACCACACCGCACGCCGCGTCACCTCCTTAGTAGCAACGCGATAGTAACAGTCACAGCAGTATTCCAGGAAATTTCGGGGAATCTAGCTGACATTGACACACCCTTCGTTTTCAGTCACTTTTTAGGGGGAATGATAACGGTAAACAAGAAAAATGGCTTGTTTGGAAACACGTTGCAGGACAGTGCCCGCGCAGTGACAGTCCTGCTCTATCAGCTTGGGCCTGGATCCAGCATGGGAAAGCAGAAATGGTCTCAGCGAAACACCCAGAAAAGAAACTTCCTCTGACTCTTGGCTGTTCATACGAGAAGAGGTGAGTGAGGAATCGTTTTCTGACTGCAAAAAGCATTTGAGCACAAACTATTTTTTCACAGCACAATTTGTGATCACCTCCAACTCCGAAAAGTTTTCATGTACAATTTGACAAAAAGAAGAGTAAAACAGCCTTCATGCAGCTTCACTTTTTTGTTAAATAAGGTGATTTCCTCTAGAAACAAATTTCACACCCTGCCAAGTATGAGTACCAGGCCCTTGATATTAGTGGATTTAACATTTTCTTTGGGTCCTTTTCAGCCATTGGTAAAAGAAGTCAGAAAATAAAGGAGCCCTGCTAAGGATCTTAAGCCTGGCCTATTATTGCTTTCTTTGCAACAGCCCTTTCTGCTTTAGGAGGCAGCAGTCTTGTAACTCGTTCTGAGTAAAAGGGGAATGGGATTTGTATAAAATCCCAGGAATTTGTACAAAAACTCATTTATGTTCAGAACTCAGCCTTGTGAATGTAAACAGAGGCTAAAGACAGACTTCATATTTTCTATTTGAAAAATATGGCAAAAAAGCAGCCTGTATAAAGCATGTGGAATGCACTCAGACTTGACCGTCCAAATGTATTAAAAGTAAAAAGAGTGAAATAATAAAGTAAAAAGCAAAGCAGTGTCCAATATCAAACTCACTGAATGGCAGTTCACAGGCTAAATGAAGCAGCAGTGTAAAGAACGTGCAGGCACAAGGAGTGCGCCCACACATCACGCGTTTTAAGGACTCACCAGCTAATATTTCCTATCTTTTTCCAGAAGCCATACGGTAAACAGATAGCACTAACAAAGTCAAATATTAATAACCAAGAACTGCACATCTCCAAATCCCCTTCCCCCAACCAGCAAAACCCATAGAAATTTACACTGACCAAAGCAAATAGAAAATAAAAGTCAAAGCACTTACATGGTTGACATTTAGGGATAGAACCAAGTACCCTTTCCATCCTTTTGAATTTCCTAAGTTATAACATTAATAGAAAATAAATACACATTGAAATGGAGTATCTCATGATCGTGACATATAGTCACTGAGAAGTTACAGTAATAAGGTTTTGAAACAGAACATCCCAAGAAGAAATTTTAAACTGTCTCCAGACAGCTCAGATCAATTTAGCATTTTGTCACACTCTTAAGTGTCTGGTTAGCTTTGTCCACGCAGAACAGCTTTCTCACCATAATTACATTCTAGCCGCAGACTTCTTTCTTTGGAGGAGCGGCATATTTTCAGCTTTCTCAACACTGTGATTGATTTCTTGTGCGATGCAAAGAGATACAGTTTGCAGAAGCATGAAAACAAATCTATGAAAATGTTGATGGAGGGGACATGACTCAACCCTTCACCTAAAACCTGAATGATGCATTGGGGGTGGTGGTGTAGAATTAAGGAGGAGGGAAAAAAAAAATCTGTTTCATGTTTTATTGATGTTTCATATTTTATTGATGCTCTGTCCAGTTTCAAAAGTAGATACTCCAGAGCAATGCATAGAATGCCTCTCAGCATCAAGAAACCATTCCTTCTAGCTCATATAACTGAGCAAACGACACCAAAACTGATCTCTGTGCTTTGTTGGTTGTTCAAGAGTTGAACTCCCACAAGGCCTGCTCACAGAAGTGTTGGTGACTAACAGCTGTCTCAAATTCTCACAGTTCAGTTGTGCAGAAGAGAGACTGACTGTATTATGTGTTTTTCACCCTCTACCTTTAACTCCTTGCTCCTTTTAATTGAAACATGAGATGAAAACTGTGTAACATCTTGTGAATTTATTTCCCACTAAATTGCATGTTGAATTTAAATTTTGTAAGACTGAATGAAGATTAGTTCAGAACCCTTAGGCATTATTATTAATCTAACTAAGATTTTGTTAAGATGGAGGTTGGAGAAAGACTTGGGTGTCTTACAGACTTGTTGATTCACCAGTCGGTTAGGCAACAGCTACTGTTCACGGTTGCTAATAACTGATGTTAGTTCAGGCAGATGAGAAGCCTTTTTCAAAAATAGATATGCCAAGGGAAGACAAACTTTTTGTCTCAGTGGAAGTATTGTCTTTGCTTCACCTATTTCCTCCCTGTTTGTTAATTTCCGTTGCCTCATTCCATGAGATGCTTGTTTGAAAGCAGGAAATCTCAGCTTTTTTGTCAAGTGCAAGAGTAAAAGATGGAAGTATTTAGACAACAAAAAGTTAAATATGCTTTTGTGAAAGAGATTTCAGTCTTCTTCAGAGGTTGTGAATTTGATGAGAACTTTCTGTTTGTTTTCTCACTGAAGTGAAGGAGAATTTCCTGACTTTTTAGATTAACTCTGTAACCGAACACAATCTTTTCTCCTGTGGTAGGTTAGATGCTACTAATCTTTACCTAAACGGTATCACGCAAAGAGATTCAGTTTACCATTCACTAATCACTAGAAAAGCAGTAACCTAGTAAATATGCACACACAAAACATGGGTGTATGAAACCCAGAGCGGTGTGTGTGTGACCACTGCTTCTTGCTGCTATACAAATACATGCCAGCTCCAGTCTCAGTGAGGAAGAACGGCCAGCCAGTAAAAACATATTTGCATCATGATTAAGCAATGATTTATTCCCACTGTCCCTTTTCTAACTTTTTGTTCATTGTTATTACTGTTTTTCCCTCATTTAACGTTGGTTCATAATTGGCTTCTTAGTTTGGATGAGATTCATCCTACCTGGATAAATACATTTGCAACCAGGAAAACAAGGTTGTAAAATGACAACTGCTCTTTTCCATAGGAATACCAGGTGATGTAGACATATTTATCAAGGAGAAACTGCCATTAAGACCAGGGACCCAGTGCAAGGTGAATGACAGTGTGTAAGCTCTACTGAACAGCACACAGAGGGCTCGTGTGAACTGCAAGTCATGCTGCATCAACTGGAGGGCAACTGGTCCTCAGCTGAAGGACAATTTAAGCCACTAAGAATAGCAGCTTACCTGGTAACCAGGCAAATAAACATTATTTGTTTATCTACTTACAAATAACCATCACAAAGAAGTAGTCAAATCAACATGGATCATCTTCCCAAGTTCAAAGAAACACCCATACCTACCTACTGGTGCATCATGCAGGTACTAATGTTTTGTGATGTATAATACTCCTTGCTATATACAGGCATTAAGTAAACTTTTTTGCACTATGTGGCATTCCTGCATCCATTAAAGTACCAAACCAGAAAATAGAAGAGAAATCTTGGACTCTACTGAAAACTTAGACTAAACTTGAAGTGTCTTGTTGTTTTTTTTCTTTTTACTGAATTTCTTTCAATATTGCCCTTCACATTTGCAACTTTCTCCTCTATTTATTTATGTGCATCAGGGCAGCGCTTGCAAGTTGACGTCACTGATGAAGATTTCTCTGTGGCCAGAACTAAGCAAACCCAGGCAAAAAAAATCACTATGTGGCATAGAACATGAATATAAAACATTAAGTAATTGTATAGATATAGATACACTTGTAGAAAAGAGTAAGACTGCATGTTTGCATCGTACTTACTTCTGATTTTTAAAACAAAGAAAAAATAAGTTCTGCTATCTCAGAATTTTCAGCATGCACTGAACATATATTGATTTCGAAAGACTTCTGTCTCACTCTCTGAAACTCCTAGGCTTCACATATTTTAAATGCCATTAGAAACTAGATTTGCAAAATCAGCATCTAAATTTGAATTTCTCTAGCATGTGGGACTTGTTTGGCCTAAATTAGGAAATAAAGATAAATATCAGTCAAAATCCACCACAGATATAATGGGGAGGGGAGTGGGGCATGTTGTGCTTGTATTTTTAGTATCAATTATAAATTTCCTTGATTTTGTTGATAAGCTTTTTAGTGGAGGAATCAAGTTTTCTCCTGACAGAATAAGGATGGAAGCTATCAGTACTCAACAAATTATGAATAATTATATTCAAACTAGCTGCTCTATTTTCAGTTAACTACACATAGGTGATAATAATAGTTTAGGGAAAATGTGTTTAATGTGGGCCTCATTTTAGGGAAGGGATGTGTGAAACTGCACTGAATGTCTAAACAGATGAATATACGAAGAGAATTAGTAACTACCTACAATGAGACAGAGAAGCTATTGTGACATTTTGCACATGGGACTAGGTGCTTATTTATTTAAAAAAAAAAAGGGGGAGGGGGGAAGAGAAAAAAGAAACAAACAAAAACCCCCCACATCCCTATATTATTAAAGCACTAGAGAAATTTGTTGACTGTGGTAAGCTGCTGTTGGTTGCATTTGTCTGAATAGATTTGGCTAATATATTATAACAGATACTGCTTTGCTTCCCATTACATGATTGAGATCTATAGCTGAAATGATTATCTATTATTTCAAAACCAAATAAATGGAGAGAGTCCCTCTTTCTGGGTGACAGTACTCAGGCTGATAAGTAATAATAAGAGGAATGCATGTTCTCTAAAAATCCATTTATTTAGAAAGATCCCAAAGCACTTCTCAGATTATTAAGAGAAATCACTTGCACTACCACTTCAACAGTAGCTATGTAACAATAATAGCCAGACATCTACAATGAGAAGAAGAATGTCTTATTGCAGCGGTTGTCCCACTGTAGTCTATAGATCATCAGTAACCTCTACAATCATTACTGTTAGTAATTGGTCCTAAATATCTTTATTAGAACTTTAGACAATGTATCCAAGATGAAGTGTGTCGAAAGCCAGCACACTGTAAAGGCAGTACAGTAGTGTCAGAGCAAGATGTGAGCAGGTGTCCAGCTCCACTTCCCTCATAAGCACACTTGAAAACTTGAAGTCAATTACACTACTGCTGACAGCTCTCCCTCAAGGAGCACCACTCAGAGAATCACCAGTCAGGTTTCTGATCCTCCTTTGTAGAAGGACCAGTGTTGGAGAGCAGCTTCCTCATCCTCCACACCACAACTGGCGGATCTGTCCTCCCTTTACAAGGTCCCTTTGTGGGATGCTCCTCCAAGTAGACCTGGACACCCGGTATCTCAGTCTCTAGGAATGCTTGGCATTGAGTCAGCATATTTGAATGTCGGGGAGACAAAGTGAGCAGTACTGAAGAAACGAAGAAAGTTAACTCCCCATATAGTATGCGACAGAGTAGAAGCCAGTATTGGTATCCTGTGCGAAGGACCATGAAGAGACATTGGGGAAGGAATAATTCCAAGAGTTATGGGATGATATATAGATGGATTTGATCAAAAAGTTGTTTGGAAATCAACTGACTACATGTTAACAGCACAACAATTAATTTTGCTTGTTCCAAGTAACTGTAGCAGCTAAATGTTCGATGCTTAATTTAATAGTGAATCAGCATTTCCGCATTCTTTCTTTACACCCCTTTCCAAACTTAAGAAGAATTTTGTTGGAAACAGCCACATTGCCAGAAAGGAGAGGCATGCATAGGTTATGCCGAAACGAACACACATTTTGATTCAGCTTCATCCATCCTTGCTTTTAATGTGACCCTGAACTCAGCAGAGGTTGTTAGGTGCTTTTGTGATACAGATTAACAATAATATTAAAGTTCCTCCCATATCTCTTTCCTCCCAAAGAGACAGACTTAGACTAAAGCACTTTAAAGCTCTCCTTAGGCTGTTGTGAGTTCAGTGTGAAAATACATCCGTTGCCATCCCACGTTAACGCTTATGGCTATAGAAGTGGGGGCCTTTTGCTTTTGCTATAGCTTTTCAGATTATGGAACTGAAGGAAGCATTGATCCCTGAAGGATAAAAATCAGTGGAAGGCTCCTTAAAAGAAAAATACAGTATATTCAAACAGTGCTAGAGAAAGTCCTTTCTTTGTAGTTTGAAATGTTGAAGGTCAAGGAAAAAAAAAACAGAGTCCCACATAAAAGTTGAAAAAAAAAAAAAGAAAGAAAAATAAGCAAAGCAGCCATCGCAAGTTAAAGTAGAAATAAAAATAAAACTTTAAAAATTTTACTGGTATCTGTCCTTCGTTTTCACAGTGTAAGCTATTTAAAAGAAAAAAAAAATAAGCTGTCTGCTTCAAAAACTGCTGTTTTAAAGTGCTGATAGTAAATAAAGCATCTCGTTTATTGTGGAAGAGCAAAAATGTCAAATTCATTAAAGACTAAATGAAAAATTTAGGAAAACCATTGCTGAGGAATTCTGGAGGATTTGTAAGTATAATTGAAGAGAATAACACCATTTTTAATGGGAGCCACGTACCCATATCTCTCTAGAAAGAAGAGCAGCTTTGGAAACTTTAGCATTAAACTATACATATACTTAGTAGTAACTGAGATAGCACTTAGCAGTGGGAGTGAGCAAAACTGGAGCACCAGTGCTGTTGACCCTGTAGGCTTATGAATTCCTCCCTTCTCCTGCTTTGTGTTACCTCCTAATAAATTATATCAATGAGGTAAAACTTGGCATTTTTAAGTCAGAAGTTTGTAGGAGGCTTTGCGTGGTCAGCGGAGGCTTTCCATGGCAGACAAGGGCAGGGAATGGGGCCAGGTCTCTAAAGGAGAGGCCTTCTCTGAACAAAGCCAGCCCTGTTTCCAGGCACACGAGTCACCAGCAGTCACCTTCTGCAGTCTCTAGTCCTGTCCCCCCATGGAGGAAGATCAAACTCCCTTGTTCCAGCCTGTGCTGGATCAGGCTGGCAGGCCCAGCCGGCATAGCTTGCACTTGGAGACTCGCACCTGAGGGATCCAGAGCAGAGAAAAAGAGGGGAAATGGCCCAATGAAAACTGTAAAACTTAGAAAAGAAAAACAAGTTAAGATTCAGCTGTGGGAAGGAAAGAACCAAGAGATGTTTTGTAAAAAAAGTCCATTATCTTTCTTTCATGTGGCCGTGGTTTCAGGCACTGAATGTGTCTAGAAAACAGCTAATTTCTTACTTTATGAAGAACCTCTCTCACAACACCACCTTTTTTTTTAATTTATATTTTTGATTTACAATATTGTGCTCTAAGGAGGCTTAAGTCCTTTTTGAGCAAAAATAGTGGGATCTGGGTTTAGTTTGGAATTTTTTCTCTGGAAAACCATTTAGGTCTTGTTTTAATACATACTATTTTTACCTTATCAAGTTGGGAGCACACAGCACTCAAAGAGCTAAGGCTTTTTATTTTATTTTTTTTTCATTTTTCACGTACTAACCTCTGGCTTTTGGCCGTGATTACAATAAACTCACCTTATGTCTGTCGATTTAAATGACTTTTGTTTTAATTTTTATACCAGACAAGTTCATTTTGTGGTCTTCAAAAATGCTAGGCGGAGAGTTTCTCAGAAACCTAGCATTTCCAGATAACCTCTACAAGTGGAATCACTTACTGCAATTTAAATATTCAAGCAGTTTTATTTTAAAGTTAATATTGTTTATAGAAAGCAAATGCAAATAAGTGGCAAAAATCTTTTGGTACTAGGTCATTAAAAATCCATTCTTGACTTCCTGCCCACAACTACATCTTTTTTCAGACCTGTCACCCATTTCATTTAAGCACTTAGCTTTCTCCTAATGAATGAATTGGCATTTCATATTACCTTATTATCCTATAAAGCAAAATGCATACTCAATAACATTAACGGTAATTTCTCATAAAGACACATTATCGATCCGGGTGCTACCTGTAAGCATTGAAAATTGCAGCCTGCACACAGAGCTTTTCACATCTGGGCCTGAAGAATTAAAGAAAAATTAAATTTGACAGCAGTAAATTCACAGGCACAATCTAGGCACCAATTTATATGCAAAACGAAATGCTTTATGAAAATTTCCTCTATTTTCTCACGGAGATTTGGGAAAAAGATTTCACTAGATGCTTCTTTCTCTAATATCCCTCTACTTAAATATTATACTGCAGTCACTGCAGACTCCCTTTGATGTATAAATAATCAAGTTAAATTATGTGCAGCAAGGAGGCTAGTGCTCTGCCATTCTTATTTTACAAAGTAATACCTACCCTAGAGGGTCAAATTTCCCTGACAAATTCTTAATTACTATGTTGCAACAGAAGCAGAATCTATTTGTGCATAAATCCTGGGCATTCCCATGTGGTAAGTAACTAATATTACCAACCATTTCACTTGGCCTGTTCACTGAACTCCATAATTAGATAATACTTTTGATGATGGTACATTTGAAGTCTTAATCCATTTAATTTTTTATGAGATTTTTTTTATTTTAATAGGGATATGTTAGTGACCGCTGCCTATTTAAAAATCATTAAAATTCTGTCCACAGCAGTAATAAAGATTAAAGATTACTAATATGGCATTCATAACCTTGCTGGTTTTCTAGAAATCTGGGGCTTAAGGTAAATGTTAAAGGTCATTTAATATGTTAGTCAGTAATTATAATCCTGGGTAATAGGTTCCTTTTCTAATTATCCTGGTATAAAAGTTCTATTGTTTGGTTCTGTTCTTCTGGTTTTCTTATTTGGGTTTTTGGGGGGACAAGTAATCCTGGAATTAAGTTTCTGAACATTGATGAAAGTAGGTAATGCACAATGATTAACAGGATAAAAGCCATATGTTTGAATGCCGCATAATGTCTTGCCTTGAAGTTACTTACAAAGGATGCAGCATCCATTTCCAGGAGAAATAAAGCAGAAAGGTCACTGCAGAGATTAAAACCTTTTTTTTTTTTTATTTTAATATCAAACATTGACAAATAAGATAAAGGATTTGTGAGCAAGCTCTGAAGAAAGTAAGAGTGGTTAAACACTAGATGGGAGAGAATCTTAAAAGAATAATCTGGTCATTTCAGAAGAAGGAAAAGGAAATTTCCTCCTTGAGGCCCTGATTCAGGAAAACATTCAGGCATGTGCTTCATTGAATGTGGCATATTCTGTATATTTTCCTGGGGCGCAGCTTGGTTTTGCACCTAACTACTGCCCTGCAATACAAGTGAGATTTCTGAGACTTGCTGAGGAAAAATGTTCTTTCCCTTCTGCTCATATAAAAAAAGTCTGAGCGATGTTGTCTTAGAAATACAGTTATTTTCTATGATAGGGATATTTTGCAATGCCTTTCTCCCCTTGCCTGTTCAAATATCTGTATCTATATCTATATCTATCTATCTATCTATCTATCTATCTATCTATCTAATCTATCTTCATGATATTTGTAGATTATGCATTAACAAAATTTACATACCAGGTCCTGAATTCTGGAGTAGGCACTTAAAATCACATTTAAGGAGAAAGCACTTGATTTTAAACACTTTCATAAGCTCCCTTTCAGTTAAGTGTGTCTTAAAATGCTGTGTTAGGTCAAAAGAGTCAAAAAGGACAAAAACCTCCCTGCAAAACCTGGCTTCCTGGTCAAACATCTTCCTGCTCACTGTGGATCTCATGCCACAGACCATAACTGAGTCATCATGCTCCAACTGCAGGAGGAAAAACGTAAGGGAAAACCAGAACAATAGTAAGAAAACGTCTTTGGAACGTGACCTGTTCTTTGTAGTGTTTTTCAGTTTAAGCACAATACAAATACATAATAACAACAACCACAATGTCAGTAACTTCTATTTCAGTAGTAATTATATCTCACTAGCTGGCTTTAGGCAAGTCGCTCGGGTTGCATTTGAAAAGCATCTGCAGGTCATGATATTTCTATCAGCACTGAGTATCTTCTTGAACTCCAAATTTGTGCTGGAGTTGATGCTCTATATTTCTGGAAATCATGTGTCAACATGGGAGTGGAAAAAATGTTGACAAATCTATTAAAATTCTGGTCTTAGCATCCCCATTTTAAAAGGATAACAAGGATATGGCCTGTTGAGGTGGTATGAAGTTTAGACGGTCAACTTTTATAGGGCATTTCCCTTTTCAAAACAGAGGAAACTGCTACTACACCAATGAAAATCATAGCCCAAATCTTCTTCAGCAGTCGTTTTTATTCTTGAAGATTTACAATTCACAGTAGGCTGATGAATATAATTTAAGTGTGACTGGTGAAATTTCAAGAATGTTAAATCAGAATTGTATAAAAACACTTGATTAAGAAATTAATCTCTTCTAAGCATTTCCTTCATACTAAAACTCAAGTAGTAAAATCTGAGGCTTTCTTGTAAAGAAGTAATAGCTGACTTGAGAAAAAGTTAAACTCCCTGATATTTCAGTAAAGCCCTGAGTAGCATTCTTTCAGAACTTTTTAAAATACTAGTATGAAGGGAGTATGTTAAAGTTCCAATTATTTTATACTTTTTTGCTTCTATTTTTTTCCTTTTACTTATCTGCAGCTTCCCAACAAGTCTTTCTGCACAACATGAATTTAAAGGAAAATAAATACAGGAAAAGCTTTATGTTTACACACTCACAATTTTCCCATTCACTCACAGAATCTTATGACAGATACAATTCCTGAGCATTTCTCATGACTATTTCTGAACTAGAGTGCCACTCTGATATCAAATTAACAAAGTTGGTTGGCGTTAATAATAACCTCATTTTTATGAATGTTCACAAGAACCTCTGGCTTAGTTTCTACCCAAAGAAACAGTGATCAAACGTTAGCTCTTTAAACTGATTATCTGTCCAAGAAAAGAGCACTGAAAATGGAAGGAATGTGTACGTCACCAGATGAGCTTCCAGACACTTGAATTACACAGGGTCAGATTATGCTTATCCTCTGGACCTGCATGGCACACTACCAGCAGCAGGCCGTCTCTGAGTCACCTCGGCGCCAGTCAGGGCTCTCCAGCCCTTCTCAAAAATTGGAGCAGCCTCAAGACTCCATCTAGTCTATATTTAGCTAAGATATTCTGCCTTCGCTTGAGTCAGGATGCTCTTGCCTTGCTTCCTTCCTACATCACATCTCCCACACTAGTGATCAAAGGTAACTGGGCCTACTTTGCCTATCCCAGATGTATTTGGTGGATAGAGGACCCTCATGGATCAACCACATCTTGTGCAGTCACAGCTGCGTAAGAGATGATGCAAATTATCCCTGCAAAGGGTAACAAAGAAATAGTTTTCTCATGGGATATTTATTTTTGCTCTATTCATTTTTAGTATTCTTCTTCAGACAGTTTTCCTAAAATATTTTCCATTTTTGTGCGATGTGAATGCAAAGGGTAGCTAGAAGACTTTTATATTATTCAGTCATCTGCCACGTATTCCTCATGACTGTGAAGAAGAGGTAGATTTCATGGGACCGGGGAGGAAAGATCCATGATGAATAATGATCAAATATAGCAGAAACCTGCAGTGCTTTTCATCACCTTCTTCCCATCTCTAACAGTGGATTCAGTCAAGTTGTGGATAAGTATTCATAGTAATACTGTCAGCCTAGAAGTCAAACTGACCAAAGTCTATGGGTGACTGTTAGGCATTACTGGTGAGCCAAAAGTGGAATAGTTCCATGATACCTTCTTGCTTGTCATTCCATTTGTGAGTGCTGTCCCAGCCGTCAGCAAACCCCCCCAAAAAAGTAACTTTAATGATAGATAAGAGATTACATATGGATTTCACCCAGTCATCTCCTCAGTAAAACTACAAGATTAAATTTGGGGTCTAAGTCTGGTAAACGCTCATAACAGTTTTGTGCATTTGGCAGGAATAATCTTCATAGCATCCAAATATACTATGCTTGTTCTTTCAATTTAGAACTGTAAATCACCAGGTGAGGGAGAGCTGAGAAACTCAGAAATGATACAATGAAACAATATAAAATTATTTTATACTTTATTGTTATTTTCTCTCAAATTAAACACAATTTCAAATTCTTGAGGCAGAATGAGAGGGAGAATAGCATTCAGAATGTTTTAAGGGACACTTAATTAAAAAACATTTTTAATCCTAAAATTATTTTACATCATTGTATACCTCTACCACTGTTCAATTCTTTGCAAAATTTAAGTGTATCCCTATAAGCGTATCATATACCACTACACCTATAAATATGCATAGAGAGTCTTGAGGTTGACAAGAATATATAAGCTTAACTTACAGTATAGCTTGTCTTATAGGTCTGGGGGTTACTTAACAGCACAGAGCAATATAATTAGTTCTACAAAACTGTGTCAGTTTCTGCCACAGATTTTTGCTTGACAATATTTTAGAACAGAAAATAATAGCTCAAATGCCCTATAGCCATGCTCAGAAACAGCAGAAGGCAGTACCAAAATGAATGTCTTGTGTAAAAAATTAACAGAGACATATACAGTTTGGTTTGTCTTGAACCGGAGGTCTCTGAAATCTAAATTCAGGTTTTATTCTGAAAGTTTTAATAAACAGTATCTTAATATATTACAAACTGAGCAATTTAATGTTTTAAATTTTGAATTACTCAAATAGGCAAAAAATATTTAGGAGAAAATGACACTTAATTAAAAGTGTTCTTTTATTCTTGCTTGGATTCCAAAATTTAGAAAAAAAATCTCAGATTTCTTTTTAGTAAATTGGTCTTTGCTTTTCTTCTTTCTTTAGTTTGCTTTCATAAATCTCCACTTCCAGTGACTCCTTACACTCAATCATCTTAACAGGCTAAATTCTGAAACAAATTGCTATAGCTGTATTTTGGAGAAGGAAAGCAGATTGACATCCACCAGATATAAAAACCTCCTGGTGATGCATGATAGACTGGTGTAGAAGAGCAAGGCTTGCTCCAGCAAAAATAACCATTTGAACTTGCCTGAGAAATGCAAAATTACATTCCTCTAGTTAGCTATCAGCCTGTCCTCTGTTTCATGAACCAACGTGGGCTGTGGGCACCTTTTCTTTTGTGTTTTTGAGGCAATGACTGCAAGGTACTCCTGAGCTCTAGTGAAGTGTCATGCCCTAGTGAAAAGCAGGGACTAGGAACCTGGCTGGTGACGTAAAGCTCTCACTAAAATATATAATTCATTATCTAAAATAATTTTGTGACTCTAGATACATCTGTCCTCCACATGGGTTTAGATAGAACTACATTCATAACATGATTTATTCATCACAAACAGAGCTGAATAGACGTATCCAAGCCATATCAGAACCCATAACTTTGAATTAAGTGATTTGGGGCTAAGATAGGAAAGAGGAAACTCTCTCAGCAGGAAAACTGCTTATTGTTACTGAAAAGAATTGGTACACAGAAAATAGAGTCTTAAATACCACCAGTCTTCATGACTTGTAAGGGACAGCTCTGGTAAGAGAGGAACACAGTGGCAACTGAGATATAGGTAGGAATCACAGTTAGCAATGCAAGATTGGTTACATGTAGAAGTTCCAAATAAAAATAGAAGAGTCTCAGGGAGGCATAGGATGGAGGTACTGGAGTAGTGATAATGAAGAATAAAATATATATATATATAGTAGTCCTTTCATTTGTTAACTATGTAAACTCTCTGCTTTCTGTAACTGGATAGTCAAGGGGTAACAGATAAATGATATTTTGCCTAAATTGTAAAAGGCATAGTTCTGCATTTCATTTGTTTTCTACCTCTACTGTAATGCAAATACTAGGCGTCACCATTGTATCACTGTAGCTACTTTGTGTTTCTTTTCTTTGGTATAGTAAGACCGACAGAACTTGGTCTCTTGCTATAAATTCATGTGGACTATGCCTATCAGGATTACTCAATTTCTAAATCAGCAAGACAGTTGAGACAGTTGAGTTGTATCACGGCAGTTAAAAATCACCTTCCAGACACCTCCTTAGTCCCCAGGTTATAAAATACGATAAGAAGGTGGCATAGGAAAGATTATTCTATTAAAATGAAAGAAGAAGACAACAGAAGAGAAAAAAACACTCTGTTTAGAGGTTAGGATTCTCATCTGGGAAGAACGAAGACACAAACTCCATCCAGTTTTGCTCATATGGTTGCATACACATTTCACAATAGGACACAATCTGTAATGGCCCTGCCATATAATGTAATGCAGTGCTTTCTTGTTTGCTGAAGGGAGTTATGTCTGAGAGGTCTGGAGGGAAAGTTGGTTCTACACTGTTACTATAGGAGTAATAAAAAACAATACTCCTTGCATCATTGCCACTGTGGTGGCAGTGTTGCTGTGGACAGAGTCTATATGCCTATCAATAGGCTTGACTGGACCTCAGGTATTTATCCACTGGTCAGGACAAATGATAATGACAATACAGGTCTTGACTTTGTTATACCAGTCCCACAATTCCTGCTTATCCTCCCGAGGATGGAAATCAGAGGTGAAAGGACTGAAACCCTTACTTTTAAAGATGTCTTCATTGCCCTGCCTGGGCATCTGATTGGGTCATTGCCTCAGTTTTCCTGTCTGTAAAATTAAAATGTAGTTACTTGTTGCACTGGAGTGTCATAAAGATTATTTCAATGGTTATAAACACCTCCTGGAATCGGATAGGGGTAAGTAGTATTTATATGAAAGGACCCGAAGAGGGAGATGTTTCGTATAACCTGGAGCTACTCTTTTGTGTTTGCTTTATATGTATATCTGGACCACATCAGTAAACACAGTCTAGAGAGCAAACATTTGATTTTATATTGTTGTACACAAAAAACCCACAGGTACCTGGGTATATGCAGATGTGAAAGAATTAATGAACAATTTAAATAACAGGTGAACCTTTCTGTTCAGAAATACCCATACATATATAATTTTATATATATGTATATTGCCACATTCTCCTTCAGCTAACCTTTGTGCAAGAGAAACTTCTGCTGATGTCAAATGACCAGGAGGACATTAGCAGCTGATATTGGTGCCTGTCGGGTGCTGTTGGGTATGTCTCCCCACCACCAGGCTGGCTTCCCTCGCTACTGCCACTGACCTTGCAAACAGCTCTGACAAAGGTCGGAATGGATTCATTGATCAGCCAGGCCAAGCATATGACAGTCTGTGCCTTAATTGAATCCCAAAAGGGGGCAGACTGGGTTTTTATTACAGAGGCCAGACGACAGCACTCATTAAAAGCTCCACAGACTGTGTGGTTTACTAATTAGTTTATTATACAGACACCTTGACGATGGGCAAAGTTGTCATTTTGCCCTTTATCACACAGGGGATGTTGTTAAAAGTTTAATCAGCTAACACTGACCAACTTAGCTTGGCAGGCTGTGGACAGTCATTACTGAGGTCACCCCTGCTGTAGCAATTCTGACAGGGTCACAGCATGAATCTCCAATAAAAAGCACGTTACATAAGGTAAGAGTGCACCTGAAAGGGAACCAGGAAAAGAGATGTGCTCAGTGGGGAGTAGGAAACAGATGGACTGTTAGGACAAGTGAAGACTGTTATGGTTCCTCTTTGCTTACATTGTTTAACATATGCTTTTTGGAAATACGGGGAGCTCTGAGCTATTGCTGTGATATGTTCATTAGAACGCAAGATAGCCTGAACCAAGCCGTGTGTGAAGAGGCATTAAGTATCTCTGGTTTCAAGAAAGCAGGGATGATTTCACTAGTTAAGCAGTGCCTAAAGCCCAGGTAATGGTCTTGTCCAGAGGGACAGGAAAACTTGCACTGGGAAAACCAGAGAGTGAAACAACACAGGTTCTCCCCTAATGTTGCTCTTCTTTCCAACATGCTCTGGATAATTCCGTAATGTACCTTAGTGTATTTATTCCCTTATTGCGTGGGCATATGTTACATCTTAGAGAAACTTTTTGTAAGGTTACTTTTACTTAGTTTTACTACAGCAATGTCTGGAAGTCTCAGCAGAGTTCAGGGCCCATTAATACTCCAGTCTTACACAAATGCCCTCTATCAACCACATATCAGAAGACATAGAGTATAACTAGACATGTCAAATTAAAGGAGGCATAAAAATATGAGGCAAAATGACAAAGGTCCTTGATCTTCTTTTCAGAATGCCATTGACTAAACCATGTTGCAACTTTATCTTTTTACTTTGGAAACTAGCTAAAAATAAAAAACAGCTTGATCTGTCTTTCAGTCACACCTATGAGTCAGCTTCAGTCAAATCTGAGACTGGATAAGCACCTCCGTTCCTTTCAAGTCTTCTGGAAGTTGGTATTTTCCACGAATGCTGGTAGAAGAGTACTATTTTTTAATTATTTCCTTGAGAGAAAGACAGGGAAAACAGCAGTTTGGCTGGGAAATCAATCGGTCAGCATCGCTAACGTATCAGATCAGCCATGCCATGTACTGTCATTGAGCCATAAAGAAACTCACGTAGAGGACACAAAGTGGATGGAGAATCTGTGACAGACCATATGGAGCAAGAGAGTATTTGAGGGCAGGTTGGAGAAACACCATAATTTCACAGGGAGAACCTGGGGAAGTGGGATGACATGGACAGAGGAGTTTAGAACAGCCTCTTAAGAGAAGGATAGAAAGAAAATTAGTTTGTTAAGGTTGGTATCCATAGAGGATATGGGACCAAACTCCAGATAAAATGATACTTTTTTGATTGCTGTGCATGGAACAAATAATTTATTTGGGTGTAGAGCAGTGTGACATGAAAATAAAACCACAGTCCAGTCCTTGAACAGGATCATGACAGAAACAAAGTAAAGATAACCCCACAAGGAATCTCCTGAGCCTGAATTTCAGTTTACAGGGACAGGAGTACGTCATCATGTCATCTAGAAGCTGAAAGTGACTGGGCCTGAATGAACAAATTTCTGGAACTAGCAGTGAACAAAGATACCCATGATACTGAGTCCCAGCTACAGCTTGTAATAGAAAAAATGCTTGTCAAACTGGACGTACACAATAAGCGTGGTGACTTTGTTACCCTAATAGGCTATTAGGATATTTATTCTTGGCTCCAAGTCACCTAGGACAGAATAAGCTGGACATGACTGCATTTTGGCATTGCCACAAAACTCCATCTGTATTCTTTGTCAGAGATCTGAGTTAGCGTCTCTCATTTCAAATGCCATTCACAATTAGCAGCTGTAAGTCCAGAGTATCAGTTCGCAAACTGGAAAAAATATTGGATATACAGGATGTGTTATCTCCTGGGGGCTGGAGCGTTGCATGAGATACGTTGCATTTGTTTCACTTCTAATTTTGGCTTTTTTATTTGTATTTAGATATCAGCTGAAATTCTGGCTTTGGTGAATTTAACGGGGGATTTAGTTGTTGACTCTAACAGAGAATTTCATGCGGAATATCACTGCATATATTTGAGACTTGCTTCCTCGAGCCATATGCCATTTACAATTGCATCACATGCAGAGTGAAGATAGAAAGATAGGAGACCAGTTTTCTTGTTTCACTTCGTTTTTCTTCTGTTTCAAATGTCCAGTGCATCCATGTTAATACTTCATCATCATGGAAAACACGAATGGCGGAGTCCATGGCAATTGTGTTCAATCCAGCATAACTAAAAGACTGTTAAAGTCTCACTTAAACAGAAAATGCAGCCCTTAAATGAATAGGCTAGTATTTGTGTCTAGCTAAGGCATAGACTATGGTTCTGGTTCTCCTATGGTCAGGGTGAGAATGTATCAGAGCACTCTGTAGCTTTTTCCAGCCCAGAAACCTTACTTCCTTTGCCAAGAAAACAAGTCCTAATATGGAAGAGCTCATAGAGATGAAAATCTCATGCTGTTCTGGAGCTGAAATATGGTGATGGGCCCAGAAGGCTGGTGTCACCATCTTATTTCCAAATAAATGCATAGGGGGATACAAGAAGGTAAAGCACAACCTGGTGTGCTGCAATGTGTACTATTCATTTTCATTTGAACGTTAGCATAAGGTGCAGTGGCAGCAAATTTGTATCTGTCATCATATGGAGTAAAGATCAATGAGTGTGTACTTACAATATGTCCTGAGCTTAGCACGCTGTGAGGTGCGCAGTACAGGGAATGTGAGAGGGAGCCAACTCCATGACAAAACAGAACAGATGCACCTCTATTCAAGGCAACATTATCTGAATGTTGAGGACAAGAATAGAAAAAGAATATTGGACAGACCTTCAACTTGTATTCATCAGCATAGTTCCCTTACCTTTAATTTTTACTACCCCAGTCTGGGCCGTGTCTCTGTTTGAAACATGGATCCATTCACATTACTCACTCCGGAACCTGGCCAGAGTATATCGCAACACTGAGGCAAGCAACAGGTCATGTAAAATGGAGGTACCATTGCTAGTTAACATGTCTTGGTAGTCACCCCAGGAATCTTCTCACAGCGACAGATTGCTCTGTTACAACCACACAGGCAAATGCTCCATCATTAACTTACTTTAAAAAAAGCTTCCTTAACTGTGAAACTAAAAGACTCCAACTTTTGCTGTAGCTCCCTCAGGCAATGAAGGAATTTGCGATGTGTGTCAATGAGACATTTGAAATCTCACACATTTAAATCGTCCTGACTTCAACAGCATTTTAAATACACTGAAACTAGCAGCATTTCTAAATTCAAACACCAGTTTCCTTCCCATAAGCTTGCTACTACGAGCCTCAAAGGCAGTAGAAATGTTATTATGTGAATAAAGCTTTTCTCTGTAACTGAATTATATATAAATCCATTAAAAAAAAGAGAGAGATAATATAATAATTAATACTTTGTACTACTCTATTACCTTTCTATTGCAGACTAAAGGTATTAATTCAGCCTTAGCCCACCGTTTCTCTTCCCATTTTATAAATGGAAAATTTAGGCACGAAGGGACAAAGTGATTTAACTGAAGGCACAAGGAAAATAAGTATCAGGGAAGGCATAGAAACCCTGTAAATTGGTTCTCAGTGCTGCATCCACTGTTCTTGTCACCAACCTTACCACAAAGCAAAGATACAATGGAAAATAAGTGCCACCAACAACACTATCTGAAAAAGGAAATGCAGATGATTACAATGAAAAACAACAGTGAACTCTCAGTCTCCAAATCTCAGCCTCAGAAAGATGTAAGGCTCAGTGGAAAGAAATATTTAAGTACCGTGGCCATTATTTCAAGCAAGCTACCACATGCATTCAGTGGTGGGCAAATCACGATAGCTTCACTGCATCATGTGTGGTATTTCTCAGTGTTCATGAAGAAAATCTCATAATCCTGTCCTCCAGTCTTTCACCATGCAAATCAGTGAGGAGTTCCCATTAAGTTCAGCAGTGTGAGACCGCAATTAAGCAGCAATTAAGAGTTACACAATGCAGCCCATTGGAGGGATGAGCTATGTTCTGGCTAACACAATCAGCAAACAAACTCTTTTGAAGTGCTTAGACATGGCGCATTAGAAAAATTACCCACCATGAGAAATTACTGTTCTGCCCTCACGTAGGCATAAATCCAGGCTTCACTCAGCCCTGTAGATAGAGGGACCTGTTTATCCTCCAGAGAGATTTTACGTGGCACCAGCAGGCTGCCCACAATGCAAAACCACACCTTTAATGATTGCTTGTGTGAATTCAGAACGACGAAGCATTTCATTAATCGTCCATTCCTAATCAGTCTCTTAATAGATCTATAAATGAATAAATACCCTAAGGAAATTGCTACTTTAAAAAAGGAAGAAATTGGGTACTACTTTGAATATTGGCAGACACAAGAGTTGCCTTTTAACTCTGGAGTCATTCAACTTTTGTTGGAGTGTTACATAAAAGCTTTTAATTTACCGAGTACCTTTTTGTGAGTCGAGGGGATCATTTGCGACTAATGAAGAGCAAAGAACATTTTAATAATAGTGACAACTGGCTTTGATATTAATATTGTCTCCGAAAAAACTCTCTTTTGAAGTCTCTGAGATTAGGAAAATCCTTTATATTTTATCCAACCGTGTTAATAAAATTGCCTTGCCTACATAATGCTCTCTCCAAAGCGAAAGTAATTTTCCCCCATTTAGTTCCCCATGCTATCCTTTGGATATTTTTATATAATTTTTTTCTCACTTGTCATTTTTCTGTGCATCAACATTTCTAATTTTTTATTAGTTTTCAGAAATCATATTTAAATGAAAACCCAAGTGTAATGCTTTATTTCTTACAAGAACTTGAATATATTCCATATCTTTAAAAATGGAGGCCTTTTTGCATGTCATAGATATTTCTTGGGATCTTTTTAGGGGGAAAGTAGAACAATGTTTATGTTCTTTCAGTGCTGCTTAGAATTTCTGGAGTCTGGTAAAGGATCAGAAAAAACAGATCAGCTGATAACAATACTGCTAGCTGAAGATCCCTTCACATGTTTACCTAGGCTAAGAAATTTAGCTGATATACAGAAATACATAAATTTAAAACATTGCTGAAAATGGCATTATCTATTTAAACAAAACACGGTCCCTTGAAATGCTCTGCTACTTCAATAGGATTTACTCTGAGGATAGGGACAAAACCCCAAATTAATATGGGGCCTTTATCCTCCAAAGGAGATAGCACACTTGTCTCTGTCTGCTAAGGGACATGGTATTTCCACACCCAGTCATAGGGTTTGTGATTCCTGACCACTTCTCATTTACTGTTTCCAAGGTGAATTGCAATCCCAGTGTCATAGTTATGGTTTCTTTAAATGCAAAGTATTACAGAGCGCCATCTTCCCAAAATTTCCCTCCCTAAATTCTTCCTCCATTTTCAACAGGAGCTTATTTTCTCATCTTTTTCATGACAAACTGTTACGCAGTATTCCATGTCTTTCAGTAATTGCCATATTCTCCCCAGAGAGAGCTGCGTTTGAGTGGTATATATGGCACAGGCAGGTGCTTTTCCCTGTAGCAGTGCTAAATCGAAGCCTTCTTCAGGAATGTATCAGTTTTGTAGAAATTATGACAGAAGAGAAGGAAAACTTTAATCTAATTCTGTTACACATCTGTTGTTCTATGAACACTGCCATATAGATGTTACGTTTGTATGACAGACCCTGAGATCATGTCATCAATTCAGATGAACATGGAGATGACCACAGTTGAGAGTAGGTTACTTCTGTTAGTGAGACCTGCATCCCTAAGAACTTCATTACTTTATTAAAGTCATAGTGAAACAAGACATATTTATGAACTGAGAGACACATTATTAATTAGTTCCACTGTGGGGTATCAGCTACCAACAACTGATGTGAAAATGGTGTGTCTAAAAATGGTGGAAGCAATATAACAGACCCAGTTCCTCTTGTGTTTAAATTTTGTCCTCAGTCTTTCATTTTTTAAATGAAACACCACTCAATTTTCCCAGAGTTTTCAGAGAGGGTTACAAGTTAAAGCAATACACTTGCTTAAGAATCTTGTTGAATCAGGACTGCATATGATGTATTGCAAGTCATGAATCATTTGAAGAATAAACCAGAAAAATTTCTTTTTCTTCAGTTTCTTTCCTACTGCCCATGATGTATTCCCTCCAGCTCTTCCTTAATTAGGGAAGTTAAGACCAGTAATTCATCTCCAGTTGTTTCCTCCAAGCAGTACCAGCAATAGGGGTATTAGCATAGACCAGGGACATTTTAGGACTGTATAAATGTAACTACTCCTACATTTATGCAGTCCTAAAATTACATTCAACCCTTTGAAGGCAACTGCGAGGCTGATGCGGCCCCCAGTGAAAATGAGTTTGACACCCCTAGCATAGACCGAGCTCCAGACATTTGGCCATGTGCTCTCAGCCTACCAAATACATTCTCATCAATCCCAAAAAGCAGTGCTATTACTCTTTGTACCTTTTCCAATGAACAGACAACACAGCAGTCTGCTCAGGACACAAACACAGAGCAAAAGAAGTCTACAATCTTATGCTGATTACTGAAGATGTCTCATGTCCTTGATTGTTAAATATGGTCCAGCTGTGTTATACTCAGTGAGGGACAGAAGAATGTGCAACACTTCTCTCTCTTCTTGGGGAAGCCTCTCATAGCACATGTTTTGGGTAGTTCTGACCAAATCCAAGTCCAGTTTCCTGTTTTGATTTTAACTATTTTTAGTTACAGGGGAGACTGCAAGCTTTGTACCACCTTTAACCAGAAACTTCAGGCATGGGATAAATATTTGTAATTTTGACACGGAGAGAAGTTTTCTACAGGGTAACTAAGTGTAGACCTACAGCTTATATTTCTGGACAAGTTTCTAACAAAGGGTTGGTAAGTCTAGGCTGCTGACTTAGCCTTCTCTGTGGATATAGAGATACTGTTGCTAGAGTAAAAATAACTGAGGAGGTTATGAGGGGCCACAGAGATCCCTGTGATCTGCAGGAGCCAGAGCACCCACAGAGACTCATTCACTTCTACTGCACCTCAAAGTGGTAGGAAAAAAAGACCTTGTCTTGTGTTCATTCAGATGAAGAAACCTTTTATGGGAGTTTCTATAATGCTTCATTTTGAAAGACTATATGGTAACTAGAGCAGGATGACTGTATAATAAGGCTCACTGGCTCTCTGATAGAAACTTTCATAAAGGAAGAAGTTACTGATGAAAGTGAATGGGATTTTTTGTGTGTGTGTTTCTTGTGCAGCTTGGGGTTTTATCTGGGTTTTAGTGCTTGTAAAATGAGGGACAACAGGTGAGCGGGCCACAAACCTTAACTCCCTGTGCTCTTTTCCTGAAAGTGAAGGAAGAGCATCAAAGAGAATGAGAGTGACAGACTTTCTAACTGAAAGGCATTGTATATTCTTGCTTTAGGTCACAGCCATGGTTTGCATCACAGAGCAAAGTCTATCTAATTTAACATTTATGAACTCATTTCTAGGGTGCAACCTTACTTGGGTTTGGAATCTTACAGTGATAGTGGAGAGTTACAGCCATGTTTTTTTATTTGGTTCTTACTTTTGACAAATTTAAAACTTTCCATTTATGCCCAGGTGTTGGATGCTTCTTTTATTACAGATCCTTTTCTCATTTTTCCTTAACCTCTCTTCTTCTCTGCTCATCAGGCCGAAAAAGTAAAAGCCCTACTGTGTCACCAAGTTTATACCAATACTTTTACATGTATATTATTTTGTCCATAAAACACATCAAAACATTACAATATACACACGAATGTAGAGAAACCATCAATGAAGCACAGATAAATTGTTCCCACCAAATGCAAAGAAGAATCTTGCTTAATTCATGTTTCTGCCTTCATGTTAAGTTCACTTTTGCACAGGGCTCACTAAGTGAGAAAGTGAAAAAGTAAATGTATGTAAAATATTTATTATAATAGGTTGGGAACAACGTGACACAATACTGTATTTGTAGATCTAAGAAAAAGCATAAACTACATTTTTTTTCCAATATCTTAATAATTTTACAGATGTTGAGAAGTATTTTTGAAATAGCTTTCGAGCTATTCCATCTTCTTGTTAATTTGATTTTTCAAGTGTTTAGTATGCAGTTTGTTACATATATAGTTGTATTGCTGTGTGCCCATACCATAATCATACCATCTCAGTTATGAGAGAAAATAGGCTCACTTGAGTAAGTGTTCACATTTACAATGCAATTGAGAACTGGCATACTGTGAATGTGCTCAACTGGTGTTCCACTACTGTGTTCTAGTATCAGACTTCAGCAACCAGGTGCCTTCTTTGAAGTGCAAAACGTCTTTTTTGTCTTACACACCAACACAGGAGGAAGATCAAATACAAAAAGCCTTTTTTAGTCAGCTGACAGGATGATCTGAAGGACAGGATT
The DNA here is from genome assembly GCA_013399365.1 of Pampusana beccarii. Lineage (NCBI taxonomy): Eukaryota > Metazoa > Chordata > Aves > Columbiformes > Columbidae > Pampusana > Pampusana beccarii. The sequence goes on from VWYH01004596.1 coordinate 82,969, forward strand.
GATGTTAATAGGAACAACAATAAAGTGAAACCCATGCTTTTAGTTAAGTTGTTGGGGTATGTTTTGGATAGATTCTACTCATTTTGATTTTGCCCAGTAGGATCCCCGGTTAGTCCCCCCATTGGCTACTGAACTAGCTAAAACATGATGCTGAAAGTCCCAGGGGGGTTTGGCTGTCCAGCACAAAGAAATAAGGGATTCATATAAGTAAAGAATAAATTAGAGTTCACTTTGACAAACATGAACTTTTCCTGTTATTTCTGGGTGGGCTGAAATAATCCGGAACAGGTGAATAGGAAAATGAGAGAATGACTAGAAACCTGGAATGCAGGAAATGGGCAAACATGGTATCTGATTTTTAAACAGGGGAGAATTTCAGATAAAGGAATTCTAGGCCAAATAGATAAGGAGCAATACTCAACCCACCTGTAAGCAAAGGATATAGAAGTGATAAGTAACAACTGACAGATACATCAGACTAAGAATCTGTCAAACTAATCACGTTTCCTTCAATGGCAGGGTAACTGGATTCATGGAATTAAGTAGTTGTGAGTCACCATCAGATTCTGACATTATTTGAAAGATGTTACCATAAATAAATCAAGAAAGTGCAGAATGGGAAAGTACTGTAAGCACATCAAGTTAGAAAACTGAATTAAAAAATATTTATACATGTGTTTCTGTTAAACTAGAGCAATGCAGAAAAGGAGGAGAAGAGTCATACTTTGACCTACCCTGGGGTTAGTATTATTCCTCATTTTCAGTAACGAAGGGTGGAACTGAGCATATGTAATTTTTGTGGATTACACACAATCAAGATGAGTCACAAGGACCTTGGAGGACAGAATTAGAATTCAAAACAGTCTCAGCAAATTAGAATTGCAGTCTGGAAAAATAAGAGTTGGTTTAATATGGCCCAGACTGAGGTGCTATGCTTATTTTCTTTCTTCCTGACCAAACTTGTGATTTCTGCCTAAATACAGGATAAGGAAGGGTCACCTACACAGGAGATCTGCCACAAATGGTTTTGGGGTTATAAGAGATGATAATCTGTACATAAATCAATAATTTTAACCACTTGTACTAGGATGTATAAAATAAAATGTCATATGTAAATTGTGGCAAGTAATCTTTCCAATCTTCAGGTAAAGCCCTCAACTCTCATCTCCTGTTCAGGTTACTACATTTTAAGAGAGACGTGAAGAAAGAAGAGACAGTCCAGAGGAAAGTGACAAAAATGATCAAAGACCTATAGAAAAATGTCTTACAAGCAAAATATGAGAGGACCAGGCTTGTTTAATCTGAAGATCAGAAAACTGAAAGGCAAAGTAATAACAGTTTTCAAATTACTTGTTTCCTGTGAAGTGAATGGCAATAAGTAAACTTCAACGTACAGTTAAAGCAGAAGAGGGAGTTTGGCAAGGGTTGTTATGTGGAATATCAGGGTCCCTTTCTGTCTATGATTTTCCATTTCCTTTCAGAAGAAAGAAAGATGTTCCTCCCTCTTCCTACCTCTGTCCCTTTGAAATTAAAATTATTCAGTAGATTTAAATCCTGGAGCCTAAGTCAGTATTTAGGCAAATGTTAAAAGTAAAACTTTAGAAAAAAAACAGTCTGGTGTCTATTCGTTAGAGATTTAAGCATATGACTAAATTTAAGCCATTCAAGCACTTTAACTACTCAAGTGATTGAAGTTGAGTTTGTTTGTTAGATATATCTGAACTTAATCTGAGTTGGGACTAATATATGTGTATTTGGCCAATTCAGTTCCTCGATTGCTTAAGAATTTATACATATTTAAATAGAAAATTGATGCAGATGAACTGAGGTCTCAAATTTCTGAATGTATACATTATAGACCTTCATCTCTTCCCCTTTTTCCTTCTGCGGCAGGGGGGCTATACATCAAGAATTTGTGTTCTGACCTTACAGTTTGAAAGGTATTGAGTGCTTTAGCCTCCAGTATTGAAATCATTGGATGTCTGTTGCTGACTCAGATGGAAACAAGGTTAAGTCTGTAAATAGTAACATTATTGAAAATCACTTTTTAAACTGCAATTTCCTGACTAACACCAAGGCTCATTTTATCAAGTTTCTCCCCTAAAATCATGTGTGAGGGCTTGTACACCAGCACACCTACTAACCTGCTGCTGGAAAAGCAGTCAGCTGTTCCCACATTTTTGGGAGGACACTTCTGAACATGTAGCTATTAAAACAGTAATTTCTCTGTTACTTTGCAGTCCGGGAAGTGATCACATCCAGGGCCTACACTGACACTGCACACCTGTATGGGCCCACAATCTTCAGCTACCCAGGTTTTCTACAGGAACGCACACACATAACTCACTGCTGTTAACTCCTCATTTACCGAGAAGGGTGGATGGCTCTAAAAGCGTCACTGCATCCTAAGCGTTAGGAAATGTGTGAAATATCTGTTCCTGTAGAGCTAGCAAGCTGATGGCCAAAAGGTGGCATTTGATGATAGACCATGAGGAGCTAAACTATGCCAGTTGAGTGCCTGAGATAGTAGTTAGGTGCATAAATCCCTTCAGGAATCAAGCCCGTAGAAAGCAATTGAAAATTCTAGGAAGCCATCATTAAAGTTAACAATTACTAGTAGATGACTTTTTTTAAAAATCTTTAGCTTTGTAAATCTTAATACTAAATTATAAAATGTCCTGAATTACAATAGTGAGATAGAATCTCATTTTCTACCTTCAGGTAAAATATCATTTTTCTATTAAATAATTCTGTTGGAAGTATTATATTGTTGTATTCTTGCGTATTTGTTATTATATATTTTCATATATTTCTAATGGTTATTCAGAATATTTTGATTCTTTTTTCCAGCTGAGGACTGTTTTTTTAAGCAAAACCACACTGTGATGTTGTCAAAATAATATAGCGTGAAACCTGTCTACGGCATAAAATGAAAGTATGTGTTAATTAAGTAGTAAAAATTGTTGTTCTTTGCCATTGAGGTATAATTGTCTTTGCTGCTAAGAACTAATATAGTGATGAAAAATGAGGGTCAGTTCCTCATCTGATATGAATCAGTTTTTTTCAGTTGTTTCAGAATAGTTACTGGAATTTGCACCTTCTGAAGTCAGTGGTATATTGTCGGTCAACTCTGTAGGAAACTATTTTAAGAAGCTCTGGTCTACACTGCTTAATGTAATGTTATGTAAAGACTCGTGTTATACACTTATGACCACACAAAATATGCCCACCAAATAAGGAAAACCTTACCAGACTCCACAGCTGTTGGTATAAATTGTGCAATGTAAAGCTCAGGTAAAAGCCTGGCTCTTGGTTTCCACCTGCCTGCAGTTGCCCAGCCCAAAATACTACCTTAAAGGGTCACTTTTAATCAGCTTGGGGAGCAGCTGATTCTGTAGGAAACATTTTGGTGACATGTTGTGGTGGATCGAAGGTTGAAACCGACACCTAAATATCTGTACAATTTTGTCTACAGAGGAATTATATCTGATGATCTACAATGAGTTTACTTGCTCCTCCTCTGCTCACTACTGTCTCTCATAGTTGTAAGATTCATGGGCTGAATTTGCACACTGTTTTGCACACATAAACAGATAAAACAGAATAATCATAATAAAGGAATTAGAAGGAATTATTTGCAAACAGACACAGAGATCTGCCCTACTTTTATTTTAGTTTAATCTTTATTATTCTGAATTTTCCTCACTGGAGGAGGTAATTCTGGTAGGAAAGAAAGTGAGTTTTGTTTTTGTTTTAATTCATTCACTTCTAAAAAAAATCCTGTTGATTCAATCTTTTTTCTCTCTTATCTGATCTGGTAAAACAGCTAAAGTCTGATACCGAATGTCAGTAAATTCAAAAGCTGTTACGAATAACTAGTGGTAGTATTGCACAGTGGATTTCCCAAGATATTCCATAACAGAAACAAACATGCTCTGGCAGTACAATATTAAGACATACAACATTTTGGCACTTTCTGCACTTCCAACAATTAAATTAGACTACCCTGTGCTGAGCTACAGGAAGAGGAGCAGAATTCTCTTCCCATACGACCCTGTGGAGTATTAAACCTGGTTATTTTATTAACTAAAGGCTCTCTTGGGAAAGCCAACTAAAATTATCATATCCTCTCACACACATAATGTAATTAAGACCTCTATACAAAAAGGTACTTAAGCACACGCTTTACTTTAAGCACAAAGGTAGACCTCTTGATTTAGTCAGGATTACTGCTGAGTTTAAAATTAAGTGCATGGGTAAGTGCTTCATATTGAGGTTCCTATCACCAGAATAGCTAGAAAGCTATCAGGAGATAAATTTTGCTTTGTCATCCAGAATTAAAATGGATGAACTACAATGCTTTTCACCCTCAAGTTACTCTTGATGACTACTCAGAACTTTCTGCACAGTGAAAACTGCAGGATCTCTGATGTCTCATCTCAAAAAAAGAAAAAAAAAAAAGCTATGATTTGCTGTGGGCACTGAGGCAGTATGAGAACAGTTTCTCTGGGAGTTAATTCCTCAATACATAGGATTTTTTTGCATGAACATTATATGGTCAGTACAAGGTAAGCCTCAGTCATCAAACATTGCCAAAATTTTACATCACTGACCTATAAGACTGGAAGTGGGGCTATTCCATAGTATACTTCTGTGTTTACAGGCAATGGTGTAGTGTTACTGCTCCAAAGGAGAACTTCGGTCATGCCCTAGAAATAAGACAGAAAACCTCAAAACCTCAAATCAGGACTCAGCAAGATAAAAGAAGTTGAGTAGCTGCTCTATGTTACCTGTCCTGGATTTGAGCTGTTCTAGTACAAAGACAAAATGTCCTATAATGTAATGCTGCCATCCTCAACCGTACTTTTATACTCATATAGCAGCTTACAAGAATGTGCACCTGTGCTCTCCTGAAGCATACACATAGACACAGATGCTCCAGACTGGTGAGGTGTTTGCAGCTGTGTTGGGGTTGGCATTTCTTTGGCAGGGTTGCTTTGACAAATCCAGGAAAATCAAGTAACTCATTATGTTAAGATCGCTAGCAAGATTCTTTTTTGTTTTGGTTTGATTTTTCTCTCCTGAAATCATGGTACACCTGCTGAGAAAAGAGAGGACAAGACAGAAATGCCAACAACTGTGGCTGTTACATGCCAAATAAGAAAGCTCTGGAGACCAATTTATTATTAGCTAGATATCGGGTTTTTTTATATTTGTGCCTTTTAAATGCTATGAAATGCCTGTAACGCAGGCTTTTGCTTGCACAACAAACTTGGAGTATCCAGGGGAAGTGTGTGTCACTCCTCACTTTCCCCTGAACACAACCATAATTGTTTGAGGTGTAATGGAAGTATTGCCATTCCATGGTCATTTTCTGCTGGGTACCAGAAATTTGTATTCAGTCAAATCTCCCAGTGGTCACGAGCCAAGGATACTGCTGCTGATCATGTTTCACTTTCCCCTTAGAGAAATCTTTGCTCATCTCGTTTGTCAGAACCTTATCATTCTTGAGCACTAATTTTGCATAGAAGATGTTGAGCAACCAATCACATGCATTTTCTTCTATGCTTTTATGTCCATCTGCTTCTTCCACATTTACTCTTCCATTCAGTCCTAAATGCATCTTTTCCTCATACTCTCCTGGCTGTCAAATGTATCTTATACTTCAACTGAAGGAGAAAATCCCTTAAGCTATGATGCCACATGTTCAAGGCAATCAAAGGGAGTTCGGTTTGTGTTAATCTAGGTGTGCTATGTTGTGTCACCTGGTGAGGGGGTGGAGGTGGGGGGAAAAGGTGTGGATGTGCCATATCAAGAAGCCATACATTACTTATCTCTGAGCTGTAGCACAGAGAAATAAACAGCCATATGGCAAATGAACTTCATTTTTTATTGCTTGGTTTTATTTGTTTCAAAATAGCACAGTGCCACAAATCCAGAATATTAACAATGCTCCATCTGGAAAGTGGAAGGTTTTGCTGCTTTGCCATCCCAGCATGTTAGCTTTCTTGAAAAACTTCAATTGCTCTCCCCATCTCCCTGCTTCACACCTCAGAGATTTGCCATAGCCAAGGAGGTCAGTGAGAATAGAATATCTCTCTTTTGTCTTTGCCGGGCTCATTAAAAGCTCAGATGCACAAAGAAGTATGTCAGATATTTAATAAACAGAATCAAGTTAGAGATATAGCTTGACAATTTCTTTACTCTGTGATTTTTCTTCTTTTTAAAGTGAAAGCCATTATTTGGCTGGAAGAGCTGTTGGAGAAAGTCAGTGACCAGCTGTGTGCTTTTGTTATTCCAATATAAAATGGAGGTAATTCATACCACTATAAAGAAAAAGCAACAATTATTACAGTATGTAACTATCATTCATCATTGTTCTTATATTGAAATGTACAACTGTATAACCAGACCTCCAAGGAACATGTATGTATAATTTAAAAAGGTCTGGGTTACCATCCCCTTTACTACTGTTTCTTTACATGTCAAAATAACTTTTTGCCATCTAAATCACTTAAAATAAACTATTCTTGGCTTATACTTGTAACCATTATTACCTCTTAGGGGCACAAAGTCACTGAGTTCACAACCACACAGTGATGTTCTGATGCACAGCCTGTTTTGCAGAGTTCATAGTCTAACCTCCCTCATACATAATCAAGTTAACATGTATTAATGATTTACCACTTGTGATAACCAACTATGGGCAAACTCCTAGCTAATAACAAATGTAATTGCTTAATTTGCCAGATGAGCAGTTCAAAGTGGTGGGTTTTTTAATTCCTATTATGGCAGGCAAATATATGCCAATGGAAACTTGTGAAATTTTGTGTTTGAACAGTAAGTCAAGAGAAATGTAGCAGTATAATTCCCCTTTACAAATGAGGTATGACCAAGAGATATAAAAACCAAAGAGGAAGGTTGTTTGAACATACAGATTAATATTTGCAAGTAAATAGATCGCTGTGCTTATCAGTTATCATTGGTAAGTGGAGCACTGGCAACTGACTTTGTGGCTATGTGACTGGTTCCACATCTGTTGTAAGTGCCATGTCCAGTCTTAAAAGCATCTTCTGCTCATTGTGTAAAGGGTCCTCGGACAGGTCAGGAGCCAGCAAACAAGCAGTAGCATAGTACAGAACACAAATACAAACATTTGTGTATGAAAATACATCTGTCTATATGCTTGTTGTACAGAACTGAACACTTTACCTAAGTTCAAGTACCATTTCTCAGCTTGGAGCTCATTATCCTTTTATTATTTGGCCTTTATCCTGTTTCTTGTCTTACCTTCAAAAGGGAGTTGCCATTCCTTCCACATTTTAGGAAGAAAAGCTTTACAGTTCTATACATTAACGTGTGATCATATTTTCAGTGTCTTTAGCCCTTTTAATCCTTCCTCAAGCAATCAGAGGTGTGAGTGAGTATATTAAAAACTTCTACAATCATGAACAATGCAGTTCTAATTATAGGAAAGTGACATACTGTAGTCAATCTCTCAGCAGTTCTAATTATAAGACATCATCAGATTAAATTAATAAATAATGAAAGTTAATTTAGAAGAAGTTCTTCAAAAAATGTAAATTACATTTTTACGTACAAGTAGAATTTGTAGTTAAGCAAAAAAACGTCATACAATAACTTCATAGTTGTGTGCACAAGTCTATGAATTCTTTGCTTTGATCTTTTTCCTCAGATGTACTGGCAGATCATGTAGGCTGTCAAATGGACATGCTAATTATCCATTTACAAAATTTCCTGTGCTTAGTAACAGATATAAACTCAAATACAACTGTATTTCAATCTATTCTAGGCATGGACAGCAGCACTTTCTCCTCTACCTCTATATTAGTTATTCCTGTTTACCTGTCGACCATTTCACCACTCTATATTTTAAGACCTATATACCTTAATCACACAAAAGACACTTAAAGTCTCATCACCATTATAAAATGCAAATTAGTATGCATGTCATTTACCTCCCATCCAAACTTAAGTCACTTGCTTTATTCTTGGTTTGTTGTTCCCTCCCCAAACCAACCTGTATTTTTTTATTCTCTGTCTCTTAAACACTATATGAAGGCCAAAGCACTTAACAGACAAGGTTCTTCTCTGATGCCTACTTAGTTTGGTAGTTTCATTTGGGTTATATGTAGTTTCCCCTCAACCAGATCGATTTCTGAAATCAGCCGCTCGAAGGGAGAGGTAAGATGTTCAAAAGTGACTAATGATCTGAGGAATCTGGAATTTTACCTGTCAAATTTTATTTCCAGTATTTCCTGGAAATCAGGTTCCTTTATTTATTTGGTGGCACTCAGAATCAGTATTCACTTTCAAACTTCTGGTCAAACGGACAAAACATATCCCTGTTTATAAATCAATGCTGAGCAGGAGCTTTGCCTTTGATTTTCATAGAAACAGACATCAAAAAAACATTTCACTTATAAAGGACATGAGACTTCAAGATGCCAAAATTCCTTAGCTTCGACTTACTGTGTCTTTTTCTGGGATCCATGCTCATACTATTACAGTTGTCAGCAGCACCAGATACAAGCTTGCAGTTGATCACAGCCCCAGAAGTGTCTAATGGTTTAACATCAAAGTATTAAAGGAAAGGTATTTGTTCTGTATTTTTCTTCTTAAAAGCAGTGAAAGGTACAATAGTGAAACAATTGGCAAAAAAAAATGAACTATGGCCTTGTCTCCACTGCTTAGCAATGGACAGCCTTGAAAAATATGTCTATTAAATAACTTTTTCTGAATGTGGTGCTGTTTGTGGCTGAGAATTCCTGTGCTAATTACAGTGAAATGGAATAACCATGAGGAAAAAAGTGCATTTATCTTCATCTCAATTTTAGCTGCTCTTGTGTATTCTTAAAGCTCACCATCTAAAATCATGACAGACAGACTCTCCACAACTATTTACTGCTGTTGTCACCGCCATCAGCACAGTGAGATCATAGTGGTCTTTTAGTTTCATATAAACACTTACTTTACAGAGATAATAAAAAAAGATTCTACCACCAGCTTTACCTGCCTCTTACAGTGCCTTCCATCTTAAAATCATAACTGGTGTTTCCTGGAGGGATTTTTTTTTTTCAGCAAGCAACGTTTCTATTCCCAATAGCTACCCAAAAGCACAGCTGCCATGGCACACCCTCACTACACCCATCACAAACAAGTGATTTAGCAAGACCTGAAAAGTCAAAAACTGAAGAACCTGCTTTTTTATTACATGATAACTGTGTTGTCCTGAACAACTTCCATGTGCTTCAGCTTATGCTGCTGAAGTTCTATCGTGTATCAGAGACATAATATAAAATTCATCAGATTAGATTATACTATGCTTTTAAATTGATAGTTTTTCCTAATTTAACTATCTATAAAATGTATGTTTTCACTTAACTATCTTCCAAGACTCTTGTAAAAGGTGGACTACCCTGAAAACAAGAAGTGCTGTATTAGTTCAAAAGTGGAGTATAATGTGTTATTTGTAAGATTGTATTAATCAGTGCTATTGGAAAGACAGATCTGATCATCGTAAGTTTCCAACTCTTGGACATTTTCAAGTGTCCATAGAGTTGTTGAGTATTTTTTAAGATCAGGTGCTTCATCACAGATCTGAATTTTATTCTTTCAGATACAGTTTCAGTTGAATAGTTTGACTTTCAAAATCATCCTAGAGGATTTCTTGGCATCAGTCACACACATAGGTTTTAGAAGGCAAAGGCTGCTAGCTCTGCACTTCCGCCATCAACTTTATTGAAGCCAAAAATGGATCAAACACAGTGCAACAGAGAGAGTTTCATCCTAGGTTGCCAGCAGACATCACTTTTAGACTACAATCGTAATTTATTAAGTGTTTAAGAAAAAAAATAGGTTAATTTGATAGAAGACTGAAAGGTAAATGGTAAATTAAAGCAAAAGTAAGCTTTTGTACTTAGTCTATTTCTCCTTGTCTGCTTGGAGCAATTTCATATTTCTACCATGCACCACGAATGCAAATTAATATTAACACCTACTTCTTTGTAAATTTTATAAAATTACTTTAATGCACATTATGTATCAAGTGCAGGTATTTTTCTCTTTTGCTGTAATAATCATGGAAGAGTGAATGGCAACGAATGCTAACATAAGTGGTAATTCTTATTTCTTGTGAGTGTGTGTGTTTGTGTGTGTGTGTACACATGTGTGAAATGTAGTTTGTAATCTAAACCTGGCAGGGGGAGCTATTACACTTCTGTAATATTTGTGAGCCTAACTTGCTGAGAATTCAAGCCAGATAGTTTGCTGTTCTTTAGAAAAATTAAAATAGATGGTAAAATCAAGGCAAATAACACTCAAATATACTTCTCTTCTCTCATACATGGTTTCCTTGTGTCCTGAAAGGAAGCCTGCTCTCAATGAATGGGGATTCTCATTTAATTTCTAGTTTTGTGGTTGAGCAAAATTAGAAATGTACTTTCCCAGTGTTGGTTATATTCACATCTGGCCTCAGAGCGGTAGGTAAAGATCTATTCTGTACATTACCTGTTTTTTCATTTGGATTAAATAGCTATGAAAAATATAAAGTATTTGGAAGACAGATTTATTTATGTGCCAGTATGAAGCTGCATATGAAAATCAGAAATGGGATTTCATTTAAAGGTATTGATAAATAATCTGTTCTTCCAAACATTGGGAAAACGGAATTTGAACTTTCGTAGTTAGGACTATTCTGATAGTAGTCCTTTGAACACAAATAATTTTGAGGCAAGTTTTGCAGTGTGGATCGTGTTTAACACACGTTATGAATTCATACAAGAAACAATTCTGACCTGCTTCCAAAGATGGAAAATCAGCAGAATTTCACCAGAGTCACACGTTTTTTCATGAGAGTGAGAGGAAGTCATATTTTCCAAGATAAGACAAATACTGTTATTCAGAATTTGACTCCTGAACTTCTCTTTTTACTTGTGTTTTGAAACTTTTGCTTTAAAGAGAGATTGAAACAACAAGAGAAACAGTGTTTCATGGGTGAGGGGAAGCCCCTTTATATGTACTGAGCAGGAGAACGCTCACTTCTTCACTCCAGAAGCATAACAAACAAAACCCTTCAGATTCAGCGGTGCCCTTCAAGAAGAAAACCGTGCAAAATCCAAAATCTATCAAGACCTTTTATTTTCCTTCTTTTTATTTGTCATTGTCTTCGATTTGTCTTTATTCATCTTTGATTTCCATAAGACTCTCTTTTACCAGCCAGTCCTTGCAAAATGAACCATAGCAGCAAGACTTTCTCACGTGACTGCTCACAAAGAATATTTTTAGGATGATTCCTCCTTTCTTGTCTTTTATTTACATTGCTTATGTGTCTTATGAACAGCGTCTGTTTGGAGTGCCTATCAAATGATAGCCAAAATCAGAAAAGAAAAAAACTCTAGTCCATTACCACTTATCTTCTTTTTCTTCTTCCCATCAATTTCTTAGGTTTAGAAAACTGACTGTTGGAGTCCCACTAAAAGTGTAAGTGGATTGAAGTTGCAAGATCAAAGATTGAACTGTATCCTTTACACTACTTGCACAGGACTCTTAGAGCAGGACACAGGAAAGACAACACTGGAAAGCTTTCTCCTACACATTATCAGGTCTGTTTTCACAATCTCTTGGACTACAGAAACATCTTGCCCTCCATATGTATCTCACCTGGGAAGAAAATCATGAGATTGTAGCAAACACTGGAGAAACCATGGCATTTAGATGCCTTTTCTTCACTGCCCGTGTCTTTCTGTCTTGACAGGTAGGCATAGGCTCTGCCTATGCTTTAGGGCAGAGGGCACAAAGCTACTTTCTAAAAATCTTAATAGTGGACAATTTGAGCTCTTAGACCTCAGCAGGAATTAGTAATGCAAGCTAAGCAGCACCCTGGTTGTGTGGTTCCTGGTTCAGAGCTGGTTTGTGTCTAGCTGATCTGGGGCACAAGAAGAGCTAGTCTGTAGCTTGCCAGGCACAAGCAACATTTACAGATATTTTCTCGAACTTGTGAATGTTACTTTTATTTTAGAAAAAAGCAGAGATCATCACCTAATCCCTTGACCACAGGTGCTGGGACTTTAAGAAGAATAACAAATATCACAACAGTCCCAAAGAAAACAGTGAGAGCTGGCATTGCTGCTGGTGGTAATTTGAATTTGTGAACAAAGTTCAGGCAAACTATTGGTTTCAGCCTCATTTGACATTCAGGGCAGTGTTGATTTTCATGTACTTCTGTGGTGTGACCTGAGTAGTTTTTACTACACTAGTCAGGACAATTGTACATTTGATGCAGCCTGTAGCCCTCGTACTTCTGCACCCAGCTGAATTTTGTTGCCCAAGACTCAGGTGAGAGGTTAGCTTTTCCCAGTCACCACAATTATTGTTTGTGTATAACAATCACACAAGTCTCTGTAGACAAACATGACTATTACAGAAAGCCTGAAAGATGACTGCATTTTTGCATTCAGATGAGACACACAGATTTTAGACTCTATGTGCTCCAAGTGCTGCTCTGTTTTCCAACGACATTGATGAAAATTAAAGTGAGGTCTGTGATAAGGACACTAGACTAGGAATGAAGGGAATCTGGTGTTATTCCTAGTTCCATTATTCACCTGAGAAGTGAATCTATAGAAGCCATTTTATTCCTTGATACTATTTTACTAGTCCAATTTTACTCATTTAAAATGTAAATTGGAGGTTACTGCTGACTCTGAGACAAGGACGTGCCCATAGATCTAAACCTAGCAAACACAGTAAATTAAGGTGTAGGTGTGCAAGCGAAGCATTTGTGCAACTGCTTATCAAATATCGATACACAAATGCCCATTTAAATTTGTGAATTCTGAGTTCTGTTAACAGACACATTTTTTACTGTAGGTCTATTAACTATTTTGTTTCTTGTAAAGAAGATAAATAGTGTTCCGATGCTGTTGCTGAGGTGCAAGTTTCCTGGATGCTCATGACTCTGAATAAAATATAATTAATGATAAATTCCAGTGAAAACATAGAGTTTGAATATGCATGTTTCTATAGAGGGCCCATGTTGTGCATGTTACCACAAAATGTGAAATGTTGTTGACTGGGAAATTATATAAAACAAATAACAAGACTGTCAACAGAAGAGCTAAACAGTTTCTGTCATTTCATATAGAGAAGTAGTAAGTTTTTTCTAAAAAGCATTTTTTAAAGTCTGAATATTACTTATCTACCTTTCCAACAGAGAAGAAATCCTTTCCTTCCCTCTACCCTCTTTCAGGCTAAGCCTTTGAATTTGGGAGAGGTGGGCAGCTGTAGCTTAAGTGGTTAGTAAGCAGCTGGAGTGTTAGTTGCTGTGGTTTCTTCCTTCACTCTTCTGAGTATTCCAAATTTTTTACATTTCACCTTTTTTATGTCCAATGGGTAATGTAACTTCTCAAAAGAGAGAAGACATGAAGTCAAATCTTCAAGAAAATAAGAAGACTTGGAAGTGTAAGGACTCTTGAAATGCATTTCTAGAGAGGGGGGAAGTTTCCTTTTGTATTTAAGAGTTGTGAACTTCATGCAGGACAAAAGTGAGGGGGAAATTATGGATGGGTTTGTGAGGAACAGCTTCTAAGACTGAAAGTCAGTTGAAACTAAGAAATAGGGAAATAATGAGCAAGAAGTGGTATGAGTTTAAAACAGGGCAATTGTTCGGTGTGCAAGTGTGGGGTGTTGAATTAACTGAAGCCTGCTTTATAAGTAAAGAAAATGATTGCTGCTGAGAATATAGTCCCTTTCCAGGACATAATTTATCTTCGGTACCTTAAGTCTGAAAAGTTGGGATTTAGTAAGAGTGTAAAAGAAGCAACTATAATATTCAAAATATGAAGTTATTAGGATGGCAAGAAGACTGTAGGAGAGGAAAGCTCAAGAGAAGCGCAGATTCAGACAGCTTTCCAGAGGTACGAGCAAACAGCAAACTTTTTCATACAGAAACACTGGCTTTTTTTTCTTTTCTTTTAATGTCTTGGCAGTTTCATTGTTAATTTATGTTCTCACTTGAGGCCTCTTCACTAATAACATATAAACCAAAGTTTATTGGAAAGGAGTGTCAGCAGCTCAATACATTTAGCTAATTCTTGTCCTAAACTGTTACGTACTGTTGCAGTATGCTGTGAAACACATACTAAGCTCCCCTCTGAGACAATTGCATTTCAGTGATAGTTATGGTGATGATTATCCACATATTTGGGAGATCTGTGTATTGTATTTCAGAGGGATGTGATAAAATAAATCTTACATCTTTACCACTTTGTCAAAAGTACCTCTAATCAAGCTTCTAAGCAATCATGAGAAACTCTAAACATACTTTTTGGTTTTGTGTTTGTTTGTTTGTTTGTTTGTTTGTTTTTGATGAGGCCTCAAATTGAAAATTGATTCCTCTTACTAGGGAAACTTCCTACCTTGCAGGAAACTTAATGATTGGTCTGGGACAAACAGGGTGTTTGAGAATCAATAGTAACTAATTTCCTACTTTTAGAAATACTGAACTTGTCATTGCAGAAAAAGAGATGCTCAGTGACACATTTTAGCATCATTGCCTTGTGCACAAAGGTCCCAAAGTATGGAATGTAAAAGCAAGACATGTTTGATTGATGATGACTGGGTCAAGGTCATCTGATGGTTCCTGAAGCTTACAATCTAACTATTATATCCTGATTAATGTCAGGCATCAAATTCACATTTGCTAACTATGACTGTGCCAGACTTTATCTGTGCTGTGAGATGCAGGAAGTACTATCAGTCCTGTTTAGATTGCATCGGCCTGCAGTGACAATTATACTGAGGTGATCAACTACCACGTGATCGTTTTCACAGTTTTTGTGGATATTCTGGGTAGGATGCCTAAAAGTTATGTGTCCAAGTTTGAGCAAGTCACCTAAGGCTTCCTTAGTAGTCACAGAAATACAATAGATATCTCCAGAGTGTGATTTTTCTGACCTATTTTAGACACCCCCATCTGAGGATAAGATAAGTTGCTCTCTAGAGATACCTCTTTCTCTCTACTGATAGTAAAGGGAACTGAGGGTACCTGTCTCAGACCTTGGGCAGATGGTGCCTAAATTAGAGCAGATGAATCACACCTTTGCTATCATTCAAGAAAAGTAAAACAGGATTAGGCTCTTCACTTGGATGGCAGGTGGGAAGAATGAAAATAAGAATAGGGAATTAATGTGCCTTCATATACAAAGAAAGAGTTCCAGTGCTGTCAGATGAAAAGGTGAATGGTTTATTTCACTTAGGAGTCTGGTTAAGATTTCCAGATCAGCACTAGCTTAATCAGAAGATGAAAAGTAAGGAGCATCTGAGTGTGTAATTAGAGGCAGAAAAGGTAACAAAAGGCAGAGTCTCACCCAAAGACTTAATTTTCCTCCCAAAGCAACCATCAGCCATGTGAGAAGGGAGCCCCTTAAGCTCTCTAATAATCCAAATCAATGATGATGATTCTTTATACTTACCTGCTGCTTTTTGTACAAAGCTTTCAACACTCTTCAGAAATGTGGGTGAGCGTTATTGCCCTCAATACATAGAGTGGAAAGCTGAGGCACAGAGTCGTTATAACTTGGCAGAGATTCTATGATTAATAAGCATTGAAGCTGAAACAAGAGTTAAAATATTTTATTCCCCATCATCTGACCTAAACACTAGTTATTTCTGCTTTAAATCTTTCTTCTCTCTCCATTGTCAAATGCAAAATATGGACTTGTTCTCAGGGAATTTTAAGGATGATTTTTGGATGAGTGCCCAGCTTTTTAGAGGCCTACTTTTTCCACTTTTTTTTTCTTTTTTTTTCTTTTTTTTTTTTTTTTTTTTTTTTTTTTTTTTTTTTTTTTTTTTTTTTTTTTTTTTTTTTTTTTTTTTTNGTAGAGGAATTCAGCTTCTATTGCCAATAGGAGCTGCTAGCTGGAGAAAGGCTGAGTATAAAACTGGCTACCGAGAAAGCAATGTGGAATGGCTCTGAAGTGCAGATACATTGTGTAGAGGGAGAAAAAGTTTTTGAAAAACTATATTTAGGGTTCCTATTTGCTGATATTTATTTTATTTTTAATAATTCTAGTTACATTTTCCCATGTTAAGTTCAAAAATGTGTGTTGCTATTCTTTCCAGTTTGTACTGCAGACTGTTCTGTTAACTGAAGGCCTAGGCCTGTTCTCATAGACATAGGCTAGAGAATGTTTTTATGAACCAAATAAATCAAAGGTGGTCCATCACAGGAATCATCAACTCACTGCAATCAGCACTTGGAATAATTTTGTGGGCAGCTACCCTGATTTTAGTGGCCTTGTCCTTTAAGCTTGTTGGCAACACAACCAATCAAAATGACACTGAGAAAAATATTTAAAACCTCATACACACCTCTACCACTTACGACATAATAGTTCAAATAAGAAACTTGTTTGTATACCCAAGTTTCACTGTTCCAAGAACAGAGCTCCTGTACTCTGAACTTGGTTAACATCTATTTGAGATCCTGGGTGATAGGCACATTATTCTCTTTTTGTTTACTTTTGGTTCACCGGAGTATCCTGAGTCCGCAGTTCTGAAGGCAATAAGAAGCAAAAGGAAATTGAAGTCAGGATATATGGTAGCAGTAGAACACTTAAGTGTGATTCCTGAAAACCACATACAGACAAAGTGTGTGAGAGCCTGACTTTTGTTGCACAGCTTGTTCTAGCACTCATATTTTGTTAAAGCTGTATGAAAGTACTCAAAGATACATCCATAGATCAAAATTAAACGAGGAAGTATGTCTTAGAAATATCAAATCACAGTAGAAACATTTAATATTACTTAAAACATGAATGTAATTAGAAGGGCAAGAACTTTTTAAAATAAAATGCAGAAACTGCAAGCACTGTTGTCTCAAAAGAAATAATTCAATTTCGAACTCTAACCATGAAACTTGGTAAAACTATTAGAAAGTTTGGAAGGGAGTCTGTATTAAGTGACACTTACCTGATGATTGTTTTGGTGGAGGAGGATTTTTTTGCAGTAGTTACTTCTCCATCAATAAAAATAAGTGAAATGGCATTTTAAAATTAGAATTTTATATGGATTCTATGAAATCTGACAAACTGAGGTCCTGAACCTGAAATTGCGTGTGGGCATCAATGCTATAATAAGATGAATAAAGTGGCTCCCATAGAGCACGAGCAACTTCACTTGCATGTGTTAGAGGCTTAGAGGTCTGCCAGTGAGCAATTCCACTGCAAGACAAGTGAAGGTACAGGACTTCCAGACCACCACTGGACAAGGTCTCATGCTCAGTGATAATACATAGATGGTCTGAGGTCTTGCTGAGATGTTTTGGAGGAAAACAACTGGTGTGAACACTTGAACAGATGTCAAACCAAATAGACTTTTCTGTAAGTTTGAAATAATTAAATTTTTTCAGCTTTTGAAGTCCCGCTTCAATCACTTTCTAAGCAGACAAACTGATTATCCCCAAGTACATTGGTAGAAACAGCATTTTGTGTTCTCATTCCATGAGATCCTGAGCACATTTCCACTCCTGTTGAAATCATTAAGTATGTTCAACATTTTTCAGGATTAAGCCTTTTATTTTATTATTTTCTATTTTATTTTTAGCTGGCATTATCTTCATAGAGAGAATTCTTAAAAACATCATAGTTTCCCTTGTGATAGTGAGGAAAACTTTTTTAAAGAGTTTGATTTTCATTCTAAATTAAACATCAAAATGAGGAAAAAAAGGATCATGTTTTTATTTTTTTAAATAGACAGATGAAAGATTTTGTTATTAATAATTGACATGAAAGCCTTTCGTCTTGAACACTGGTGTATGTAAACCTCAATAAAATCCTAAAAGTGCTTTTGTAGAACAAGAACAGTCACAAAAATCTGAATAAAGCCACCTTTTCAAAGAACATGATGAGAAAGAGGAAAACTCTTAGATGTGCAGAGCAACACATTTTACATTCATGCCCTAGTTATTAGGGAGCTTTGAAGTATTCACTGTTATTGAATACAGTGTATACTGTAATTCATTTACTGCCTTCATGTGGAGCTAAAAAGTTCTAGCCAAAGTGCTTTGGCTATTTTTGTGAGTATGAGAATTTGAATGCAGGGATAAAAATGGTGTTCTGGTCTAAATCTCATGTGGTCCTTAAGGTTTAACTGTAAAAATCATCATAGCAAAGCTTACATGAAAATAAAATAATAAACAGTTTGAGAGGGATTGGGTCAGGAGATGGACTTTTTTGTCTTTGGATTACTTTCTTAGTTCTTTTTTGCAAAACATAAGAAAATAACAGTTTACAGTGTGAAGCTGTCTTCCAGAAGATGTTATACATTGAAGATCCTGTCTGTCTACAGAATCAAAGAAAATCATGTTCTGTCTAGTGTAAGTCCATTGAAACACAACTGGTTACCTTTGCTGGGGGAAATTTCAGGGACAGACTCCAGATTATACCCAGACCATAAACCAGTCCCGCCTTCATCTCAGTAAGATACTAAACAGATGATATCTCTTGAATCACTTGCTCTTGATTAGGTGTTCCCACTTCCTTGGGATGTAGGGATGCTGTATTATTATAGTTAAGAAAACAACAGTAAGAAAGCCATTATTGACCCAAACCTGCTGGTTTTTTTTTTTCATGTTCAGCAGACCCCTGTGGAAATACCCACTGGAACTTAGTAAACATTAAGTAACTGTCCATTAGAGGAATGTTACTCGGAGTTAGAGTCTACCCTTATCTGATAATTTGCTGCTTCAAACCCATTTCCATACTGTCCTCTAATGTATCCCGGACACGATCTACTTCAAGAGTTGACAACAGTATTTACTGCTGTGTCTCTATTCACCTCTTTATCTTTGCAGAAATCCTCTTCCTACCAGGAGTTACAACACTTACCAATACACGATTGATGTACACGTGTTTGTGCAGACACACTTCCTGATGTGCCGAGATTGTCACATGTATTTTTTCCAAGGAACTGGGTAAATGTCAAAAGATGAAAAATTCTGTTGACTTTTGCTTGATTCCAACTGGTGTTCCCAAGTAGGAACGTGTGCAACACATAACAAGACCTTTGCATCTACCAGTGAGTATAGAATCTATTTTACTGGGTTTATTTCTTCCCAATTGTTTATGGCTAGTCTGATATCAGTGTCTGTGTACTGCACTTCAAGCAGTCCCTATGGAAGTGGGCATAATGGAGTAATTATTTTACTTCAGGGGAACTGCAAGTAGCAGTAGGTTGACCCACAATGGAAACATTACTCCTAAACAGAGGATAACCATTCAGTAGATCTGTTTCTAACCTTCTGAAACAGTCTCCCATTTCGTGTCTTCCACAGAGAGAGCATAAAAGTCACTTTCCACTAGATACTTGTGTCTCAAGTAATGTAGAAGAAAACCAACATAGTCAGTCAGCTCTGTCTCTTTACCCTTGGACAGTAAGATAGAAGTATTTGTTCACAGTTTGTTTTACAAGAATTCACTGTTGCCATGTTCAAGCCTCTACCGTAGAAATGGCAATAGTGAACATACAGCTACATTGTACAGTGCAGCAAAATATCTCTTTTTTTAATTGATTTATATCTGGATTCTTTTAGCCACAATAAAATAGCTTATTAGTCATTTCCTAGTTATTTTCCTAGTTATTCATAGTCATTTCTCAGGCAATGCCTCTGTTTTGTTGCAAGCCTCGAGGGTAAAAAAGGGACCCTTCAGCTTTGGTAATTTTTTTCTGAGAAAGGGGGATACATTTTTTTTTTTCGTTGACTGTGGCCTTAAACATATTAAGCAAAATGAAACACATATTTTTAAAGCTGTTTGAATGATTGTGGTAAGTAACTGAAACAACCATATTTCTTTTTAAAATCATTGTGATATCTAGGCTGTTTGTTAGACTTCAGGCATAGGGAATAACGGAATGCTTCCATAATATTGTTACAGAGGCATTTTATCAGAAAAACAAAGAACAAATTTCTTCAGTAGGCCTAGCTCTACCTTCATAAGCTTGAGGATGTTTTCTTCCTTGGCCTTTACTACTCAGCTGGCACTAAATTAGCACTAAAGCAAGAAGAAATTTAAAAGAAAGAGATGGTTTGGTTCGTAGAACTTGGGTCAAATTCTTTTATTTAGATATTTTAGCAGTGAACTCAGTTTGAAAATTCCCTCCTTCCCACTCAAACACACCCCCTCCAACTCCTATGGGCTGCTTAGTCCTACCTTGGCACTTCAACTGGCTGGTCCTGCAGTGCTGACACAAGAGTTGGGAACACCTTTTCTTCTCTGACTTTTTTTTTAAAGTGCTTTTCCTTCCAGACAGCTCTCTTCAGGGCAATATAACAGGACCAGTCAAACACAGGTCTCCACACACTTGAGCCTATAAGGAATGACAGCACAGGGCTGAGAACATACTGCCAGTTGCTAAATTAGTAAGAAAAAAGTAACCTGCACCTATTACCTGCATCTGTTTAAGCAATATCTTAAAAAAAATTATGTATCCTATATTGTGAGGCATCTCATTTAGGAGACTAGTTGCAGAATGCTCCCATATAGTCAACAAAAATAAGATTCTTCAAAATGCAATTAAGATTGTTACAACAACCTAGTGATCCTTTCAGAGACACAGTGGAAAGAAACTAAACTAGGGTGACTAGACTTCCATATCTCTATTATATGTATTTAAGCTTGGTGGCAAGCTGACATGTAGCAGCTCGAACAGTTTGCCACAGGCACTGTTCAGAAGTGTGCTTCCCAAACCTCTGTCCTGAGGCAGAGAAGGATCTTGAGCAAGTTTCATAAATCAAAAGGCAGGAGGAAATTAAGATACATTCCTGTAATTTTTTTTTTTAAAGTATGATTGATACCAGCATCACTATTGCCAGCCCTATGGAGCCAAAAGAAGGGATTCTCTCTATCAGGACCTGAGACACCCAAAGTTCAGATGGGGTGGTGTCTGCACCTTTCCTTCGAATGATATCCCAAACACTGAAAAGATGTTCTTCAACTGCAGATGGAACAAATGGCTCTTTCCTTTTTAAAGAAGGTAGTTCAAATCAGCAAAATAAGACAAAAGAGAAATAAAAAGGCTTGTAAATGAATCTCCTGTCCACTTGCAGGTGTCTCTTCATTCAATCTCATGATGAGTGGGATTTTGATCCACATTAAGCTCTTCGCACTCCTCTTTAGGGTCCAAGGAAAAGTATTTCCTATTGCCATCTTGGTTGTTCCCTAGTTTTTCAGCAACCTCTCAATGTTTACAGTATTGACTCAGTTCTGAGTTCTCCTACACTCCTAAATATCCCTCCTGCCTGCCTCACCTTGTGGACTGCAAATGTTTCCCTCAGCTGCTACTAAAACAGAGGTAATTTCTTCCAAAACTAATGTTCTGTCCAACACTAGAACAGGTCACATGAAGCAGCCCCACTGCTGCACGGCCACTTTGAAAGAAGCACGGCATGTCTTTTACATCAAAAAGCAAAAAAAAATTGTATCTGTCATAACTCCACTGCCATAAAATCACAAGACTGGCTTAAAAATTATGGAGTTTAATAAAGAGCAGACACTTATTTGTTCATCTGCTGTTAGAGGCTAGTAGTTTTAAAGCTCATCTTTGCAACGTGGTAGTTGGAAGCGTAGTACTGTGGAGGGGGAAGAAATCTGAGACTTGTATGTGATTGCAAGAATTGGA
Source organism: Pampusana beccarii (assembly GCA_013399365.1). Taxonomy (NCBI): domain Eukaryota; kingdom Metazoa; phylum Chordata; class Aves; order Columbiformes; family Columbidae; genus Pampusana; species Pampusana beccarii. Next base: position 104,668 of record VWYH01004596.1, read on the forward strand.
TATTTAAGGGGTGGGGAATGGGGGAAAGAAGAACAAGATTTCAGCAAAAATAAGAGTCAACACTCCTGTATGATCATGGTCAATCACAGTTCTAACTTGTGGGAGAGCTTACCAAAAGAAGAAAACTTAGGTGGATGGCTCTTTACATCTGGAAGAGGTAAGCAACTCTAATGAGTAGGTGACTATTTTGCTTCTTTTTTTGTTTTGTAGACTATATGTGCCTTCCAGATGGTAAATATTTTTTATTTTCTATTTTTGTCCTTATTTCAAAAGAGATTTAAAGATCTCAGAGGAAGCGTGTTCATTTTCCATTATGCCACTTTAAAGCTTCTAATGAAGTTTGAGAGCAGAATTTGGTCCATAAAACATAGTTCTCTGTCTATGATACATATTACACAACTCCCCAAGGAACTTCAATAAATACACTTATTGAACTACTGTAACACTAAAATATGCTGCTGGGCCCTTTGGTTTCTTCTATACTAGGAGGTTTCTGAGAATTGTTGTTTACATCAGCACTTGCACAAATGGGAAATCAAATCATTAATTTATAAAATGGCATCTGGAAGTCTTAATTTCTGATTGATCTAGCTCCCACTGGATTTTCCATGTCATCCAGCACCATAGCTTTTGAGCATAATGTAACTTAAGTAGGTTAACATCCCACAATTCAGGGCAGATTTCAGAGAGGTTTCCACCCAGCTGAATTCCTAACCAAGACTGAAGAATCAAAATGATTTCTTATTAAATATCTTTCAAGCATACCTAAAAATAAAATTTAAAAAAAATCTACTAGGTAAATTTGAATAGCTAATGATACTAGCTCTGGAGGGATAGATGGATTCCCTTTTTCGAGACTGTTTCCAGGGTCTCCATATAAACTTAAGCTATATACTACTGCTGCTAATGGAGCAGGACCACTAGTTCAGAGACAAAGGCAAGGGAAGGGGATTGGGGAACCTGCTTATGCTGACTCCTTTTAATTTTGCACCATATTTAACTGTCTTCCATTTCTTGTACACTCAGGCATTTCCTCTCCTCTCCAGTTCTCTGAAGAGGTAACAGCATAGCAGTGTTTCTTTGGCTTGTGGCTACATCTGTGTTGTATTTTCTATGTTGGTTTGGGGTTTTTTTTGTTGTTTTCTAGTTGGGGGGGGGGGGTGTGTGTTGTTTGTTTGGTGTTCTGTTTTGTGATTGTTTTGTTTTGTTTGGTGAGGTGGTTCTGTTGGGTTTCTGTTTGTCTTGTTTGGGGGTCTTTCTTTTTTGTCTTTTGTGTGTGTGTGCGTGTTTTATTTTGGTTTTCAACCCAGACTCAATTACTGAGCTTTAGCATGGGCTATCAGTCATTCCCAGGTGCCCAATCTGGGTCTCAGGTAGAAGGTAGCAGGGCCACCCTCTCTGAACCAGAAAATTTCACAAGCACCTCTCTGCTGATGGGCAGAGGCAGTCCTGGACCTCTATGCTCAAGTCAAATAGCCTCAAAACAGAGTGTTTGCTCTTCTCGGCAATGGCTCAAGCAAGCATTGGCAGTCAGGAAGTTGGAATGGCATGACAGGCGGTCCACACTTGTACCGTGCTCCTGAGCAGCCACAGCTGCTTTCGTTTGTGTGCAAAGTAGAGCTGCCGTGCTTGGCACCTGAGCATTCACTGGGAAGAGCTGAGCCTCCTGCACAGCTGGCATCTGCCCTGAGAGGCCCGGGCTGCCAGCACTGTGTCAGAGCAGTGGCAGTGCCCCTCTCTTCTCGCTTTCAACACTACAAATACTGTTGTGTGTTGGACTAGGGCAGCTGGGTACATCCTTCCAAGGACTGAGCAGAGGACATTCACTCGTTCATTCAGTCCTGCTTGGAAGCAGCGGCTGAGAGCTGCGAAGGGTCACAGAGGCCCTGAAACAGAGGTTGTGGTAGCCCAAATTGAGGACTTTAATGTAGGCAAGCTAAGCTGCAGGTATGGGCTTTCTCTGTGGTAATCTGCTCTAGCATTCCCTTTCCTTCACAGGCACACTTACTATGTCACATCTATGTTTCAAAATCATCTTCTCATGAAGTAGTAATATATTTTCACCTCTGGCTTTTCCAAATATAAGTTTTTTTTTTCTTAATCTTAGATGTATGACCTGGAACTGTATACATTACATACATATCTTTTCTGTGACTAAAGTCCCCAAAGATAGCAGCTCTAAGTCTGCATCTGCAAGTAGCACCATGCAACAGGAACCTATTTGCTGGGTGAAGCAGCTTGTGCAAGGGCCCCCATGCTTTAATCCTTTGGGATATGAAGGCAGAGGAGAACTTGTCCTAGCCTGGCCCTGTGAAGCAAAGACCAGTTAACAACTGGACTGCCTCTTCAAAGGTTCACATCGAAAGGGCAGTAACTGCTCCAAATGAAAACTGTAATGCGGATGCAGCCCCACCTTCTGTTCAGTATTTTGATCCTGCTGTATATCAATAATATTTTCTGAATTACGTGGCTCTCAGGATATTTCAATAGGTTATTTTATTTTGTGTCAGGGTGTTGAACGAAAATAAAGGTTGTTGCAGGGTCAGACATTGAGGAAGTATTTTCAGACATCCCTCTGTCTTGGTAGTTACCCCTGCCAGCCCTGCTAACCAGCATTTTAGCTGGTCCCTGTGTAATACTAGCTGTATATAACTGTGCAAGTCTAATCCTCATCCTCTCCCTTTTAACTAGAAATGCCATGCGTAACACAAAATTCAGTGCTCTTCTCAACACCAAATAGATTAGATCTGTTGTGTTGCCCTTGTCTAGGAAATCGTATCAAAGGAGGATGTCAAGTTTGTCAACTCCTACCTTTAGTGAACCTGTGTTGCATTTTATCTTACTCTCTAGTTACATTACTGTTTTTGTATTCTGTGTTTCACTTGTCAAAATTCTTCACCTTGGATTTCTTTCTTGAAGCTTTGTATACTAGTAAGGTCAGATGATTCAGTGAGGGTAAGAGTTACTTACTTCTTCCCTAGTCCTTAAATACAGGTATGGTACTAGAATTGCTAGTGGTGTATCATGCTTCCTGAACTTGGATATTTTTAAAGTCCTGATTAAATAACTTGCTATTTCATGTCCTTGTTCTTTTCATAATACTTGGGCAGACATCAGGTGGTGTTTTGACATGAGTACATCAAGCTCCATTGTTTTTCTCCTGCTTCAGATCCAAGTAAGCTTACCACTTTTTCTTGAGCTATCCTGCCTTTGACACCAGGTTTGGCAACAATTGCTTTTATTCAAAGCTGAACTTTAGCCTATAGAAAAATATCAACTTTATTTTCAGTTTCTGCTTCTCCTTCTTTGCATAACAGAGTGTTTGTTACTTCTGATTTCATATGCGTGAAAAATCTTTTACTATTTATTTTCATTGCTTTGCAAAGTCTCGGTTTGACTCTGGTCATTCTCAATCTCTATTGTCAGCTATGAGCACAGCTTCCTTTCCTATAAATACATTCTTCCACTCCTTGAAAGCTTTCTGTTTCTTTCTAGTACTCTTTAAAATATTGATACTAATCCTGTTGTGCTTAGAGTCCTTCTTTGTAATTTTTCTCTTGTGCAAAATCATTCCTAATTTGTGTGCTTTTGGGGCTACAAGTGGAGAAAGCCTAGGCTCTGTGTGATTTCTTACCTTTTTAGTCCAACTGATTTTGCTAACTAGTTCTTCAACCTTCTCAGTCTTTTGAAACTAGAAACCTTAGTTATGGATCAGGGAGAGAGGGATGTTTGCTTCTTCCATTCAATTTAGGTTTAATCAGCTTGTTATCACTCAAGTCACTTATTTTCTAAAATGTTTTGTAATTTATGAAAACAAAGTATAAACAGCATCACCTACTGTTAGTTTTAGGGAATTTCTGGCTATCCAAGGTCTTCTGGAACTTTCTATATTTAGTTTAATTTAAGTTAAGCACAATAATTTTGCATCTTTTAAGGAAAACTAGGAGGTGCACCATGCCCTCAGAACCAACTTATTTTTTTCTGTTTGCATCCTGAGTGTTTTTGTGACCTGAAATGGTTCCTGCTACTGGAGTGAATTTGCATAGATGTATCCACAGGCAATTAAAAAAAAAACCCAACCAAACAAAAAAAAAATCATTCTGCTGTTAAGAACAAATTGTATTTAAAATTTTCATGCGTTTTAGAGACCTGCAAAGTGGACCTAATAGGGAAAAATGTGCAAACTGTTTGAAAAGCTGAAAACTGTTCTCATTTCAATTGTGACCTGATAAGGAAAACAAAAGCTAATTAGACTCTCTGATATTTGCAGCAGTCTACATAGAAACATGGAAAAAAGATGAGTCAAAAATGATACATCTTTGTAATAAACTATATTTCATCAGATCTACGAAAAATGTTCAAGACATACACTTAACACAGTTGAGCAAGATAATTTGTCATCCTTTAAACAATACACATTAAGAACAAAAAAGCTGAACTTCTTAAAGGAACCCTGAGAGAATCTGAGACAGTGAAATGCAGACCCCAAGTGCCTAAGTCGCCTAGGCACATTCTAGATTCACAACTTTAATACTCCATGTGCGCTCTATGACCTCTGATTTCATTACAATCTCAAAGCTGCACTAACAGTCCTAAATGAAACAGAGCCTCTGTTCAGCTTAGGGTGATACAATCAGGTGTTTTTTTTCGCTCTTGATTTGTTGAAAAAGGCATCTTCCAAAAACTGATTGCAACCACAAGCTGACTACAGAGAAACCAGGAGGTGGTGGTTTGGCAAAATGCAAACAAGCAGAGCTTTATTGTTATTTATACTGATTCTTATCCTGTCATATTTTTTTCATTGTGTAAAGACAGAGCAAGTTAAAAAATATGGTGGGAAGTTATTGTGTTGGCAGTGGTATATGTATTTTCTAAACCAAACAATTTAAAGGCCCATTAAACAAACATCTCTCATTCCTGACATAAGATCACAGTGCTGCTATCTGCTTTTTAAAGTCTGATTTACAACAGAAGGTGCAGGGTGGAATAAAAATGTGTGAGGCGCATCTGATTAGGGCGGTTATAGACATCCCCTCTTCCAAAGAGGTTTTTTTTTTATCTATAGGTAATGGACAGAGCCACATTGTCTGCATTTTCTTTCAGTGGCATTATTCTGTTCTAACCAGGCTCAAGTTAGAGATATAGGTTTGCTCTGTTGTTTTCCAGTGATTACTGTATGAATAACTCTTGCTGCAGATTTGCTCCCATCATTTCACAGATAATATTGGCCACGATCTTATTTATGGTGCAGGAAGATTGTGTGTGTGTGTGTGTGTGTGTGTGTGTGTGTGTGTGTATTCCATTTCTATCTATTTATCTGTGACCCATCTGATCGGTGATAGCAATATTATAGTAGCTAAACAATGGCAACTACTTATTTGTGGTTCTGGAATAAACTAATTTTAAGTGATCCTGGTTCTGTTCCTAGGGGAAGGGGAACGAAAAGACCATCAGAGCAGACTGTTATCTGCTCTCCTGCTGGTAGTCTCAGGTAAAAGATATCAAGAATTGAAAGGTTTCACTGGCAGGGTAGGTCCTTGTGGTCTGAGACCAGGCAAGTTAGAGGGCATGAGATATTGGGGAGCTGTTTCTAGGTACCTATATCTTTACTTTTGCACCTCCACCGTGATTGCATACCCCAGCAAGGCAAGGCAGCCTCCATGGTCTTGCCGACTTGACTGGAAGCCAGAACAGTCTCAGCACTTCAGAAATTGAGAGCTGTAATTAAACAGGGGACAGGGTTTAGGGACGGTTCACCTCACCCACCAGTAGGTTAGTCATGCGGTTTCTCCACACTCCTCTCTGGCCAAAGGAGAGTATGTTTGCATCACAAGTGAAGCCCAGATGATCCCCAGGTTTGAGCCTTGAACTGCTTCCTGTTGACTTTTTTAAAACCAGATTTGAGTGCTCCTTTGCTTTGTGATGTTCTGAAAATTGCCGTGCCCTCAAGGGTCAGCACAGTGAAGTGCCTATATGCAATGTATATTTACTTGAAAGCCTAGGTTTAGCCTGGGACAGCTTGGATGTTGGGCCATTACCGCCTTTGAATTTTCCAATCTGCTTGTTGCTGCTGTGGGAATCCTGGCCTCAGCAGCAGCCAGCTCCCACTTCTCGAGTTGTCAGATGACTGCTCAAGCACTAGAAAAATCACAAAGTCCCTGCAGAGTTTTACATGACTTGTTGTTAGCAGGTAGCTTAAAACTAGCCCTCCAACAACTATGCAAAACACAATGAGGCATTAACACTATTAATTGCTTTAAGGAAAAAAAAAGTGGGAGAGGGGGACTGGCAACAGTAAGAACTGTTATCAGCCTTTAAAATAAAAATGCAGTGTAACAGTGAAATTTACCCCACCGTCCTGTATCCATGCGACTTCAATAAATTTGGCTTGTTGTTCTCCTGGTGCAGGAAGCCACATCTTTAGCAAAACCCTGGCAGGGGTGAGGAGGTTCCCACAGACTAATTCGTAGATATCCATATTTGCTTTGCTACTCGGCATCTAACTGAATGCAGGGATCTGTTCTGTTTCTTTGGGTCGGAAAGTGCCTGTAGAGCTAGGTCCTGATGAGTCTCACCTCTATAACACATAGGGGGTACTTCTGAGGTGATTCAGAGCACGCAGTTGAGTTCTTCCACAAGTCTTCTCCCCTGCTCTTTCTCACTTTGTTTACTGTAGAGGGGCTGACAGAGTTGTCAGGGTACTTGACTGGTGAACAATATCATATAGTTTTCCCATTCATTACCTTATGGAGTAATGCCAGTATGTGGAGGAGTCCTGACCTTCTCATCATGCCACTGGGTCCAGCTCTCTACCCACCATCCCTCCCTGAGCCCCCTCCCAGCCAAAGTTGGACGAATTTCCCTGTCCAGCTTAAATAAATAAATAGATAAACAAAAGAAATTTAACTAGGTTGAAAACAAACATCCAGAAGAAAATCAAAAGGAAGAGGAATTGGAGACCAATTTTGCCTCTAAAACTGGAGTATTATGAAACCATAGGCATAGCAACTTAATTGGTTAACTGAAACCTACAGATTACAAAGAGTTATTTTTTCAGAACTTGTAAATGATTATGACTGTCTGAGACTGTACAGAAGACAAGAGTTTCAAGTGTCTGCGTAGTAAATGGAACCTTGACTTCTCTCCCCAGTTCTCAAAGAATTATTCCTGCTTTACCTATCGTCAGCATCACTTAACTGTCATCAGGCTTTTTCAGAATTGCAATGTCGGCTAACTACAAGGTAAAGATAATATATTCCTGTTTCAGGTACTTTTTCAGTAATTACCATTAACCTGAATATAAACCTTCAACTATAAGTCAGCGGTTACTCATAAAATCATAATGAAGTAACTGGCGAGAGGTTTGTTTTTTTTTTTCTTACGTGGGAAAAGGTGTGGATATAGTTCTGTAGTATGTATTTGCAAATTTCCATACAAGAAATGGATTTTCTCTCGCAACTGTCATGCTTCGTGTTACAAATAAACTATATGACCTCCCCTTTTTCCTTTCATGTAGAGAACTCTTGTGTCACTAACTACAGATGTACTCAACAGGAGTATTTAAAGTTTGTGTCACAGGCAGATCCTGTTCATGATGGTCTAAATTCAACTGTTAAAGCAGTCTAAAGTAGATGGATTGCAAATGATTAATTAGCCTGATGTTTTTTTTTTTTTCCTGATATTTTCTCCCCCATGAATGTCAGTAACACTTCTCTATTCATGATCACACAAAAGATTTTAGACAAATGCATATTCTGAATTGCTGCAGGCTTGTTGTGTAAGTTATTTAGGTCATGATATTCTTTCTCTCTTTTCCATTCCCCTTGTGCTTTTGGCCAGTCCGATACTTTTTCTAGTGTTACAACTTCTGCTCTTTTTTTCCTGTTTTAAATCAATATAATTCAAGGAAGAGAACTTCTTCCCATCTCTCATTCTAAGATGTCTTGCTGTCAGGAGTTTATATCCAATATTTATCTTCAGCGCACTTGTCTTAATGTGATCCCATTACTTACAGAGATAATACAAGCAGTCATTTTCAATTTATTATTATTAGGAACAGGAGAATTTCAGTGACATAAGTAATTCCAGTCCTAGTTCAGGACTTCAGTGTGCTAGAAATTATGCAACTACCTTCACCCTAGTCCCCTAATATTAATGTTACTGAAGAGAGCTTAAGTCCATAGAAGCACTGGGATGTTGAATATTGCTACCAGAGGGAGTAGAGAGGGCAGCAGAGGAAAGCAATGGCTGTTAAGGTTGTTTAGAAAGAACTGCCTAAGATGATCACTGGCAAAAGAGATAAATAAACAGTCAGGTTTGTGTTCAAATCTGGGGTTTTTAATTGCTTTATGATCTTTTTGGTAGGAAGGGCAAGGGATTGTCTTGATTTTTCCTTTTTCCTCTAAATAGAACTGGACTGAGGAACTGGGAAAGGAAGATAGGCTTTGATATATTTGCTATTAAAGCAAAAGCAAATTTCAAGGAGCTTGTGTTTTGGGGGGTTTTGTTTGGTTTTGCCATGGAGGTAGTTGACACTGTAGCTCTACGGAGTTGCACTGGCAAAGCTGAGTGGGTGGGAAATATGGAAACAGAGAGAGGAGGAAGGAGCAGGTAGGGTTTTCTGTATGTCAGTCCAGAAATTATTGTATCTCTCATGAAGCCCTTTATCAATCTATACATTTTATATCTGCAGCATGTTAACTCAAACTGGTACTGATTTAAGTGACCAGACTTATTTTTCACCATACCTCCACAACATTTTCCTGGAAAAGTGTACAGGAGAACATGGTAGTGACAGTGTCTTCTAATCTCAAAGAAATTGAGAACCTGAGGGGTACATTCAATTTCTTTTAATTTTGAAGTTTACTTTTCCCCATTCTACTAAGCACTTCTTGAATCTGAAGGGTAGAAATTATTCTTCTCCTCAAGGGAAAGAAATCCAAAGGTCTACAGAGCAACATACAAGAAGTAAGTTCTTCATGCTGATGGATTTTGCTTACTTTCTACCACTATATCCTCACAGACACCACAAAATTAAGGTCACGTCTTCTGATGTGTTTAGGGTTGTGAGGATACACATTCTCTTCCTCAAGCCAAATGATAAAAACAAAGTGGAAAGGCATAGTAGGTCAAATAATAGTTGCTGTGATTAATTATTTTTAAAAGCATCTTTAATTTTTTAATCTGTTTTTAAGTTACGTATTTTGCAGATGTATTGTTCAGAGATCCCTGGCCACCTCCTGTATGTCGGTTCTTAATTTGTTGAAATAGCACAAAGATCATGTGTCTAATGATGTTGCAGTGACTTTTGAACAGTTGTGGTACTCATAGGGACAATAGTGACGAATGTCTTGAAAAGTCACTTCAAGTATACATTCACTGCTGGTCTAACAACCACTTCTGACCCCTGACAAATTGTAACTGGTCTGTGATGTTATAATGCAGTGTCAACCCTTTATTTAAAGTGAGTATTGTTCATACAAGTGCTCTATGATGACTTGCAGTTAAATACCTTTTTTGCTTTTAGTAAGTTGGTTCAAATTTCCAGAGCTATTAACAAAGCAAACAGAATGGTTGTATTTTTATATCAGAACATGATTATGGCTACCAGCTAGCTGTCTAACTTATCTTGCTGTCCCTGGTAGCTGACTGTAAGAATGATTCTTATCATTGGGAATATATTTGATTAAACCCCAGAATATTTGAAAACTCCACTTAGTGTTCTTCTTCTGTACAGAATTAACAGAAGTGGTGCTGTTTCCAGATTTTTAATGCTCATTCATCTGAACATTACTCCATATTAAGTCAATAGATATTCCAGTGTGTTTATTTAACCAATACTTTTAATGAAAAGATGGGGGGAAAGCTTAACCTCTCATGAAGGTTAAGCATCAAGTGCTGAGCTTTGGTCTTTCTAAATACTTTAGTCCATTTAATACATACAATATGAACAGAACAGTGAAGTAATTCACCTATACAGACTTCACCCATGATCTCTATCATAGCAAAATATGATCATCTTCTGTGCTAATGCATTCTCTATTCTGAGATTTGCCTTAAGAACATAGTGCTGAGTTTGTAGGGATTTGGGCACCACAGTGCCTCTGAAGAGCTTGTACTTTTGCCACCTTTCTGACAATCTCATTTTAATATCCTATAAGTTAAGGGAAATCAATTGAATAATCTACAGAATCACTAATCACCTTTTATCACTAACATTTCACCACAGATTTATAAAGAAGAGAACAAAGGTTGAGATATGAAAACTGAAAAGAATACAAGTTTTAGCATTTTTAATCTACGTGTCTGAATTTTGTCTGAGTACAGGATCAGACGTTTGATTTCCTACACAGCAGATTCCAGCTGTATCTTGTTGCCAGTGAAGTTTCTCATGAACATTAATTGGAAGAGGCTGTGGCTGGGGAGGAGACCGAATTATGCTTTTCCATAGCATAATTCTAACTACACACTGAAATACCTAGAGCAAAATTCCATGTTAGGTTTTAATAAGATTTCTAGACATTTGTGATTCAACAGTTTGGAACTCTTCACAGGAATAATCCATTGGTGTTCTGTTAAATAGGAGCTGTGCTGGGTTACAGCACGTAATTATGTAATCCATCATGTTCGAGTGGCTTTACTTACTTCATTTACACTGATGTCACCATACTACCTATGTACATCTAAATGGCATGTTCTGAAACTTGGGCTTTTTCCAGCAGGTAAATACCAATCTCATTTGTTCTCATCACACACACCATTGTATCAAGAACATCAAATCTTTTCCTTTAGTGTCATGTTCTTTCTAACCATAGATCAACAATCATACTCCCTGATAAAGTTCAGAAAGTTTTTAAGTACATTTTAGTCATACATCTGAGTATCTCAATGTCTGTTGTTGCTCATTAAAAGATTAGCTCAATTTCAGTCAAAATAACTGTATGGATATCAAGATAACTATGGTTGACAATGTAGTTGTTTGTCTGTGTGAGGACACTGGACAGCTCTTCTAAACCCAGCCTTTCTGTCCTGTGGGATACCTCTTGGGCCGTAGGCCATCAAACAAAAAAATATTAAGCAAGCTTGACTGGCAGGAAAGAATCTTGCACGTGTATCATCAGAAGACCCAACTTTCCAGCAAGCACCATGATTTTGGAATTTGAGAGAGAATAAAGTCTGAAACAGCTCAAACATCTCACCATTTGTCTTGTGGCAGTCTTCTCTTTCCCATTTACTCTGCACAACAACCTGTGCCAAATGCTAAAGCATGCCAGGAGGATGCAGGGCACACACTTTCAATTCCTTATCCCACCACTGGCTCACTCAATGTAGGTCCTATTGGTCTTCCATGTAACTTGTTGTTGGTGGTTTTTAGTTTGGTTTGGTTTTCATTTTATAGATAGGTGTCCTGGCATATTGTCTTTTCCATTAGAAGATAAAAAGCCTGTCTTAGAAACAGTGATTTCTGACAAAGCCTGAGCCATGAAAGCAGGCACACAGCCATCCTTAAGGAATTGTCTCCTAATTCAAAGATCTGCGGGTTTGTGGTTTTTTTCTGTTTGTTTGTGGGTTTTGTCGTTGTTTTGGTTTGGGTTTGGTTGGTTGGGGTTTGTTTGTTTGTTTGTTTGTTTTTAAGGAAGGAAAAGAAACTCCTCATAATGTAGGCAGCTAGCAGCCAAGTCCATGGTTGTAGTAGTACCACCAGTTATACCTTGTGCTGCCACCCCTAAGTCTCCCTGTTATACTGATTTACAGTCAGTGTGGAACTGCTGCTGTGTGTTCCTCTTCCCTCTGGGCATGGTTGGAAATCCTCTGCTACAACTGGAGGACATAAACATCTCTGAGTCTGCTCTCTGCAACCTAGCCTGTTGAAACAGGGTGATAGCACTCCTGCCAAACTTGGTATTGTTGCTCCCTGCAGCTACTGAACAAACCAAGAAATGAGGCTGTTCCCCTTAACGTGCTGTTATCGGGCCACATCATGCTCCCAGACAAGTGATTTCTGGGCATGAAACTACTTATGTGAATTGATACCTGCATGTGGAAGGCCAATGTTGTGTGGCAGCTCTCCTCCTGCAGAGGTTCAGCTGCCAGTGCAAGACTGGGATCAAAAACTGATTTAAACGGTGTATGCCTCAGTAACTGATGTCTCCAATCTGTGTCTGTGCCTCAGTATTCTTTATAGACTACGTTCTCACTCCTCACCCCGTTTTCTGTCTCCAAGATGTAAGAGATGATTCATCAACACTCGTCTCCTGCTCGTCCCGCTGTGGCGGTTGATCACTCTGATATCTCTGAATCAGTCCTGGAGCACGTTGCTTGACAAGTTAACTCATAACCTTGCGATGATAAGCTATGGCAGATGGTGGTTTACCTTAGCAAGTAGCAAGAGGGAGGGTCTTCTGAGTATCTTCACTGCAAGTCTCTCTAGAAATACGTCCGTGAATGAAAGTTCAAGAATCTCTTTCCTCTTCCTCCTGTGAGGTGATGAATTCTATCCAGTAAAGAAGACAGATTCTGCATGGGCAACATGCACTTTTCCCCCAAACATTTCTGGAGTGCATTTTAGCTTAAGGATAGTACTTGCCTTTCTTGGTACAGCTCTAGTTTTGTTTCAATTTCTTTAGCTTAGTACTCATACCCAAATGTATCAAGACCAATACATACAAAGCTGTGCTCCCCACATTTTCCTTCAGTGAGGATGAAGGCACAAGGCTGCTTGTGAGACTAGGCAGCATGGGGGCATATGACACGTTAAGCCTTTCCTGAAATGTCCATTTCCTTTCACATCAGCCTGCTCAAACGTCAGGAGGACACCTTATGTTCAAGTCAAATGCAGGATTTGCATGCAGAAGGGCCAGTAGATTAAGTGGGATAGTTTCTTGGCCATGTTGCCTTTGACATGGTCTTTTTGACTGTATCCAAGATCCTTAGCAGGAAAATGGGATTAGGATGGAACTATCTGATCCCCTCCACATTCTAGTGTCCAGACTTCTCATTTAAGGGACTGTAACATTTCCTGTACAACTTTTTATTTCTGGTCCTCCTGGAGGATAAGAAGGCCTGGAGGAAGAAAGGTTGGCTAGTTGGTTTCTACTGCCCCTCCATTGGCTCTGTAATCTATTACACACAAAATAAGAGAGGAGCTTTCTCTCGTTATAGAGAAAGCCATGGCAGGGGAGAAAAAAAAATAGCATTTTCTTTGTTTGAAAACTGTAGCAGATGTCTGTGGCAATAAAAAGGCAATTATACTCATATTATCATGAGAATTTCCAGCAGGAAATCTTGACAAACTCAAAGTTTACTTAACTGAGATAAATACAGTAGATAAATAGCAAACTGAATTTAGTTTACTCTTGTACACAGGTGTACTACACATTTCCTCAAGCCATGATTCACAGACATAACCTTTCCTAATCACAGGCACAGCAAGATATGTCAGGAGTAGCAATGGGCTCATATTATAAAATACAGCTATAGATCCAAACTTTTTCCAAAGTTTTAGTGCATTTGGAGCTGACAAACAGGCTTGGAATCATTTCTATCTCTCTAAAAGGGAAGAACCATGGGGTCCAATTCGTTTTTCACCCTAGACATTTTATGCTGTTCTGAGGCTGCAACTTTTTGATTGAAAATATCTATAGGGTGTCCTCTACTGGCACAGAGCCCATGGCACAGCTAAGAATTGATTTCTTCCTCCTCTTACAGCAGTCTGGGAAGCAGCCACTCTCTAAGGTTGCTCTGATTTATACTGGGAGCAAGGGAGAACCTGGCAGCACTTAGAATCTGGGAGGCCCACAGATAGCATGAGTGCAGTAATATAAATAAGGGATAATACTCTGGGAATTTGGAGGGTTCTATTCTTGGAGTAATGATGCCAAGCAGTACTTCAAGAAAAATTCTCTGTTCAATATTGTTTCCAGTCAGCAGAACAAAAAAAATGTGTAAAAGCCAGCTGTACTCTGTTTTACTAGTCACTTCAACTGGAAAATCACTAGATATCTGTCTGATAACACACCAAATTCTTCTTATGATTTTGAGTTTGTTGAGTTAGTTTTTTTCACCTCACTGAGACTCAATTTGTACATCAAGGGTAGCTTTAGCTTGTAAAATCAAATCTGAAAGAGGCTATTTAGGTTTCCATTTTCTTTCATATTGAACAGCAGCTCAGAAATGTGTATGCCGTTTACTGGATATGTTGCTCTACCTGTGATACAGATTTACCCTCTGAATATATTGACAGCAGAAAAACAATTGACTTTAGGACTATTGCCAGATTACTGAATAATAGTTTTATTATTATAATAACCAGCTACATTGGAATTATTAACTGAAGATGAATATACAGTCTTCTCAGCTATCTTCTGACAAATCAAGTGGTATTCAGAAAGTAAATACTTTTGCTAAAATGGAAAAAAAATTATGGTAACTTACAAGCTATAGCACTTTAATAAAATACGAAGACCATTGGAAGACTTCTTTTGTCAACAACTTAATCTTGTTTGAAACACAGCAAGCTGTGCAACTTTAAAAGACTACAAATAGATTGTTACTGTCACAATAGACCATATCAGAAAGGATGGAACATTAAGACTGTCACCCAACCTTTCTTTTTGCTGTTCAATATGTGTAAGTGTATCTGCCACTCTGTTCTTTAGATTCTCAGATGCTGCCAAACTGTGTGCAAGGATTTTAAGGCACCTCAGTATTTGCCCTCTTCTCGAAGGAGTTATTTGGCTATTGGAAGAAATATAAATCAAAGCAATCTAAAGGCTATTCTGTCCTACAGCAACTGCTGTCAGCATACCGTTCCTGTAATCAGGGGTTGCTAACTGTGAAGACCTTCCTTCCATATACTGTGTTCCCTAGCCACATGTCCAATGAGGGAAATATCAGAGGAGCATTTTTATGTCATGTTAGACTTCCCCTGCATGAGGAGAATCTCCAAACGGCCATTTAAGGTAATCTTTTTCTAACAGAGAAAATAGGTCTGGTCAACATCCTAAACAGAGATGGGACCAGTTGTATACTGGCTGTTTGCCACACCCTGGCAAGGGTGGGATGGTATAGCTATACTCCCGTGGGATTGAATCACCCTGTTGAATATGAGTTCTAATATTTAGGTTTTTTATTTTGTTAGCTATTGCTGTCTTCTTAGATTGTGGCCATCTTTAAATTGCTGCACACAATGGACCAAATAAACCTTCACTTAAGGTATTCTATTATAGACAGAATTAAGCCATGAAGGGCTGAGACAAAAAATGAGTTTCAGATTAACCTGTGAGTATTTAATGTGTTTGGTCTTGCAGAGCTCTAGACTGGAGTGTTATTTATGCTGACCAACTCAAGGAAAAAGAGGTTACTTGTATAACTGTGCTATATGCAAGAAAGCCCCACTAACTAGAGCAGTACAAGTAATAAAATATACCACAACTCTTATTAAAACCCATCAATAGACTGAAAAATGCACATTAAAAAAAAACTTCAAACAGTAAATATAGTTTAGGAAATAGCCGTTTTTTTAATGTTCTCTGTGTAATAAGTAATGTATGATTGACTATTCATATCCACTTGTTCATGTAGATCTGAAAAAAGAAACAAAAAAAAAAAAAACAAAACAAACAAACGAAGAGAACTTACAAGCTTAGTTCCCTCTCAACTTGTATGTGCTTGCTCACATTGTTTCTCTCGTTGTCATAACAGACTGGGTAAAAAGTGTCAGTCCTGGGACTGGTTATCAAGGCCCACTTGCATGACTGAATTGCATCTTCCACCCCTCTTACAGGGAAGAAGTTGTTGAATTTGACATAAACTATGCAGAAGGGAGAGAGAGCAGAGACACATAGAATACAGTTCATGCATTCAAAAGGAATTAACAAGAAGTGGACATTACACAGAAAAAACAGCCAAAATAAAAGTTGTGGCAGAGGCTACCATTGTGTTACCAAAGCAGGAAAGATAATAAGAAAGATCAAGTTCGTTATCAATATCGTGGTGAATCACTGTACCATACTAAAAAAGACAAACACCTCCCCCCCTCCCAAAAAACAAAACAAACAACACAAACAAAATAAAAACCCCAACAAAACGAACAAAAAACCAAACCAAAATAAAACAAAAAAAACAAACAAAACAAACTAAAAACCCCAACAAAACGAACAAAAAACCAAACCAAAATAAAACAAAAAAAACCCCCTACAACATTCCACCTGCTGCTGTGATCTGAAAAAGGAAAACTTCCCTCCTTTCCCCAAACTTTGATCAGTGTGATGTGATATAGAAATGGTACTTACTAACGAGGCACTTGAGGACTCTGAGCCCCGAGGGGACATTGGTGGGCTGGGGCTGTCGCAAGCAACAGGACTTCAGTTTTGTCCCCAGTTACAGTGCACACCCACTTACTGGGGCTGCAGCAAAGGAGCGAGAAAACTAACTTGCGTAGATCTTTAAGACCCTAAGTAAGTACAACAACTCTTCAGCCCAACTCTTTACCTACAACACAGGTAGACACGGGATTTACGCTGCTTCTCCCCTCCTCTGAATTTCTGAGAGTCCCTGGCAGTTGCCCAAGTTCGCAGTCTAACCCAGAGAAACCTTAAAGCTGCTCTAAAGCCATCCAGGTGCCTGCAAGACGCTGCCACTGTGCAGCCTGTAGAACAGCATGGTTCTGGCATCTCCACGCTGCATTTGGGAAGCAGATGCTGCAGATTCAGCTTTATGAGCTAACCACTGAGGACTGGATTTATGGTATCTGTACTACATGCAATCACAGCGTGGATCAAAACGTGAGTCAGAATTTACAGAGTTTACCCAGCATTACAACAAAGGAGTATCTCCTCCCTACTTTCCCAGCTCTGGAGCCCAGTGGTGCTCAGAAGATGGGTGCACAGGTGTATTGCCTAAAGATCAAAACATGGTCCTCTATTTTTGCTGGTGTGAGGCAAAACAGAAGGAAAGCCATGGAAATTGTCAGGGAACAGATTGTAAAAACATGTTTAATTTTGTTTGCAAGAGAAATAATCAGTAGTACCTAAAACCCCGCAAGTTGTGATTTCAAGTACATTACTGCTAATTAGTAAATGTATTATAGCCTAATTTGATCTCTCAGAGAAGGCACTTTTTAAAGAAAAAGATATTTTCTGTGAAGTGATCAAGCAGGCAGGAGACTATCGTCAAGGTTTTTCTTGGTTTTGCTGCTGAAGCACCATGCTCTTATTTTATGTCCATGGCATCTGCTACTGGCCTTCTCCCTAGCTCTTCCTGCTTTCTTCTTCCCTTCAGAAAAAGTATTTCTCTGCTCCTTGTCTGTTGGTCCTGTTACTGTGCAAACAGCACATGCAGAAGCCTATTAATTCTACTTTATCAGAATATGTAATGGATGGTATACCAGGGAGAGCAGGAGTTTTGAGCCACACTGTAAGTGCTTATTCCCAGTTTCAGTACCAGTCGTGAAGCTTTCCCCTCTCTCTTTCCACCCCTGTTGAGGTTGTGCCTGATTGCACTTTTACGTCTCACAGTTTGTGAGAGTTTGCTGAACCAAAGGGAACAAGTTGGTATTCTTTTTCATCTCATTTCTCATACTATTTTCCCCCTACAACTGCCTCAGCAAAGTCACCATCTACTCAAGGGGTATGTTTGCGTACCTTACTGTCCATCCCTATGTCATTCTTAGTGTACAACCCAGTACTACTAATGTTATTTATTTGAGTGACTTCTATGCTTGAAAGCATTTCAAGTGTCTTGTCTTCCTGAAATGTGTTAGTAAACGGCTGCTAAGGGAGAAAGATTCCGTTGGTATTTTAAAAATGGTGTTTCACTTTTAATCAGGCAGCTGTTCAAGATGTTTCCAGAGGCTTCATTTTTTGTGCTGCCTTTTGGTGGAGACAAACCCCTATCAGTAAGTGCTTTTTATGTATCGAAAAGCATGGTTTTTCTCTTTCTGACTTAAGCGATTCTATCCACACTTAAAACACACAAATGCATGCATGTGCAGACACAAACAGTCCCCCAAAAAAGCAAGAACAGCACAGAAATTACTTACTGCATATCTAATTCACTTAGGAGTAGATGCAACCTAAAATAACAGAAAAATAACTCTGCCTAGAAGTATCTTTCTTACTTAGACATATTTTTTTGTTTGTGTTTTTTAGTGGTATAGATTTATCTTCTAAAAGAATTCCTCTGATTTAGATACAACTGAAATCAAATCCCTTAGGATTTAGCTGTGAAGCTGGAGAAGCTTATTAGGATTTCTAGCATTCCAAGTTGCTTTCTGAACAGATTGCAGCAGCTAGTTGATGAAACTTGAGCTAATTACTCTAATGTTGACAAATGCACCAGCACAAAAAAAGTCACATTTAAAAAAATTACAAATTGCACCTCTTCAATAAATGCTAAGTAGATTCAGTGATTTGTGGGTGTAATAGAGAGACTTTTGCAGAGATTTCTTTAGGACGAGAAAAAAGGAGAAAAAGAAAAAAAAAAAACAGAAAACAAACAAACAATATACTATTTATAAACAAAAAATGTGCCATCACTGATCATTTGAGAATTAATGCTAATGAAAAACGCTCAGGATATTCAAAACTTGAAATAAATCAATTTGATAGCTGGTAGGGTGAGAAACTGCTTCCACAAAGCAGTCTTGCTAAGTTAGGGGTTACTGAGAATTTCTAAAGAGCCTCTCAATCTGTAGTGCTATACCCAGCAGAGGGGGGTCATGATCGCCGAGCACGGCCACTATCTCCATAGGGTTCTTCTATGAGCTGAGTTGGCTGGCTCTGCATCGAGTTCCCCAAACTTTAATTACCAGAGGTAGGTGAGCTTAGCCTACAAATTAGAGAGGAGTTGCTGTCACTGAAAGGTTCTCTGAAATTTAGCAACACAGAAACTATCAGATCCATAGATATGGTTGCACCCAACCTTCCAATAAGTATATCAAAATCCAGAGAGATTTATAACTCCTGAAATATTGATAAGTTCAGGCTTGTACTCATCATTTAAAAATTTTATTTTATTTTAGAGCTTGACGATGTAGATGAATGAAGAGGAAGAAATTAGTAAGGATATCATACTATGATACACTATGAAAAACTTTGCAAAACTGTATAAATTTGAAAACATGAATATGCATTGGAGGTAATCCAAACACCCTTGACTCTGCCCAAACTTTGCTTGTCAAAGAACAACCAAAAATGCTTAACTAATTGCTGATATTTTGGTTCAGCTCTCTTTTTAAGTTTAAATGGGATCAGTGTGGCTATGACATGAAGGTTTTCTGCCATTTAAACTTACTATGCCTCAGAGAGAAATGTACCATCTTGTCTTTCTTTTTTTTTAGTATTTACTTAATAGTTTTGACCTTTCAGCCAATTGTCCTTATCCGTCATTACAGTGCATGATCAATCATTTCATGCCTTGTCATCTATAAAATACCAGCAAAAGGGAAAAGTTTTATGTTTTGTCACTTTTCTTGAGATTTTTTTAATCAGAGCTTCTTCCTGTTTATCAGGAAGAATGGAAAAAAAATACTAAACTGGTTTATTCAAATTCATGGATTTCATGAGTGCAAATGGATGTGTTCACTGGAAGCTCATTGCTTTATTTGTTAATTTTGGTATTGGTTAATGGTCCATACTTAAAAATGCACCAAAGAAGCCATGCTTGTATGTCAGTAACTTCCTTCTGAATTTTTGAACAACAGAAGCAGAAAAAAACAGTGACATTATATACCCTTGCATGCATACACACACATGTGTATGGTTAGAAATGAACACAATCTGTCTGAAGATGGTTTTTCAGTTAGGACAGGGCTTCGCATTTCTGGAGATTCAGGTAACCTTCATGGCAACCAGCTTCTGCAAGGTCAAAATTTTCAGGCACACTTGTGTTACAGGAACACAAATGGCATTTACAAATTCAAAGTATCACTTAAAAGAACTTGTCCACAGCAGAAAGCCGGAGTGGTGCAAGGATCACGAGCTAGTAGGAATGCTGTAATACACTGTGACACTCTGCAAACATTTCAAATTGAGGCCTGAAAACAGCCCACTGTTCTCAAAAAGGCCTTTCTGGTTTAGGTGTAGTGATTTGTAAACATGTCAAAGGCTTCTTTTCCCAGAAACGGCGTGTAGGCTGCTCCCCAGAGGAGCACTCCGCTGTGCTCCAGTGAGCAGGAGAGAAAAGGCTGCTGTTACCAGAGCACAGAACAATACTGCTTGTAATGAGGGTTAAGTGATTCAGGATCTGAAGTACTTTTGGAAACCACGCTTTTTGCTTCTCTTGTCTTCATTTTCCTGATTATAAACCAGAGGTAACAGCACTTCTCAACTTCTCATGGGGTACTGAGAAGACAAGTACGTGAAAGATTGACAGAACTATAGCTACTCTGTGGTGACCCAGTAATAGGGGCACCTAAAGTACCTTTAGGTAAACAACTTCAGCAAAAACATTCACTTGCATCCCTGAACTCAAAAATGTCAAGTATATGTTTAAAAACTTCTCAAATGGTTTAGGTGTTTTGGTTTTTTTTTTCTTTTGTGGAGTGAGGTGTTTTGTGTTGTTACTTCAGGGAGGCAGAGTAGTCACGTAAATGATTTGGAGAGAATGAGGGAACTTGGGGGACTACACATCAGGGTAAGAAGGAAGGAGACCAAACATGTAACAAACTTCAGGCATGTATTATTTGTGCAATTATTTGTATTCCTTCTTAACTGAAACAAGTTAGTCTCCGAAGTGCCTGTGAACACCAAGGACATTCTTCATTATCAGAACCTTTCAAGTATCTTGGTTTTATTTGGGATAATTGGGGTTGTTCTATCAAAAATTTTTCTGTGATCCTAACACAGAGCATGAAAAAGATAACATAAAGAAAGGTGAAGATACAAACATACTACTAAGGTTTGGGTCTTGCAAGACAAGTTTTGTGCAGCTCTAGTTGTAATTCTTTAAAATATACATATGTTCCTTTGATGTTGTATTGAAGTAGAAGCCACACATAATACTATCAACTTAGTTGATGTTCACTGCTGAAGCCAATGAGCAGCAGAGAAACAGAGGAGTGTGCTTTGAAGTGCTTGGTATCACACGGGAAAATATGCACTTCAATGAGAATGTACCATGGGCAGGAGACTGCTGTTGAGACAAGCTTTAAAGTCAAAAGAAGGGCAGGAGCCAAAAAGTTCACCTTCAGGTTTGTATCTGAACCATCTTGAATCTTGTGGGGATATTTATATCCTCAGCCAGTACAACTGATAGAAAGGATCAAATTTTGAAGTTGAGGTCCAAATCAAAACTTTCAAGGACAATGGATCTGTGTTTCCAGTTCTAGTCTGGTTTTGATCTCTAATTCCTTGCTCTTCAATGTCTTTTCAATAGTGGAGTTCAAAGGGCTCTATAAAAACAGAGGGGATAACTGTATAATTAACTTTATTTTGCAGAACAGAGTTTGAGGCAGAAAGGTGGCTTGTGCATGCTCCCTCAGCTCTGTAGGGGTACAGGTAGATCTGCACCCTTGCTGTTCTACTCAGAAGGGCAGAGCATTGCTAAAGTCACTGTCTTTTAATAGGGTTAGTTATCATCAGCTGATTATGTACTTAATATTATTTGTATTTAAAAAACTCTAATGTACACTGAGCACAGAAAATATCAGTGTAGTTGGAGTGAATGCACAATGTCCGTTGTCCACTGATCAAAAGACTTAAACCTTTTTTTTTCACTTAATATTATTCCTTCTCCAAGAAGGATCATCCTTCATAGTATTATTCTAGCCTTTTCTTAATATTTCTGAAATCAGGTGCCTGATTCTCTGTATTTTTTTAGCACTTTGTACTGTTAAGTACAGCAGGGTAACATGTTACCAAATAAGAATGTGTCTTTCCTGAGATGGAACAATTGGCCTTTTGTGTAGTTTTCACACGGCACGTCCCACCAGTTTGTGCAGTCAGGGGTCTGAAAAGCTTGTTGTTCTTCTGCCTAGGGGGGGCTCATCATTTTAAAATCTCTCTGTTATTAAACAAAACTTGCTCTAGAAGACACTTTCTCACTCTTTCTGTCCACTCTCTCCTAACCTTCAAGAAACATTAAGACTTCATAGTGTTTGGCAGTTGGACATAGTTTTGCTGACACATGCCTGTTTTCATACAATCCACATTTCTGGCAACTTTCAGAAAACGTAGATGAGCATTTAGGAATCTCATTCTTACTGAAAAACGGAGGCTCTCTCTGACCAGGTTCAGCCCCTGGCAGTGGCTATGAATGGTGAAGAACTTACTGATGTATCCCCTGTTTTGCCCTCCCAGCTGAATTGGGTCTTTATGAGCCTGAGGTTGTGCATCTCTGTTTTAATAGCCCCCTGACTTACAAGGACAAAATGTTTAGAAGGGTTAGACAAATTAATGTAATGAGAAGATCAAAACCAACCAAATGAAAAACCACCAATGTGCCAGTGAGAAGTTTGGTTGGTGGGGAAGGACAAAAAAAATTAAAATTAAAAAAAAAATAAAAATCCCCAACCAAACAAAAAAAACCCTCACAATTTTTTTAAAGTCAACTTCATTCAATCTCTTTCAGCTCAAACTGAAATTGTGAACAAACACTGCATAATCATTTTCTCTGTGTGCTTCTTATGATGTTTATTGCGTTCTCTCTGCCAGCTCTTCCTTTATGACGGAATCGTACTGAATCATGCCTTGAACAGAAGATGTGCAACCTCCGCTTCTCCTTATTGCCCTCCTGTCATAACTTTTTTTCTAATTCTGTTATTACCTGGCTGAGAGAGGAGACCAGAACTGCACGGACGATTTGAGACATGAATTCATGGTGGATTTATACAGTGTCATGACAAAGTTTTCTGGTTTCTTTGCTGTTCCTCTCCTACTCATTTGTAACATTGTCTGCTTGTTTGAACACTAGTAAGCTCTGAGGTGGCATATTTACTGAACTAGCTAAAATAGCTCCAAGATCCTGTTCCTTAATGGTAATAGCTAGCATACAGTCACTGAGATATGAGGAGAAGGCTTATTTTTCACTATGTGCACTGAATTCAATTTGCTATTTTTTTGTGTTTATATGTTACTACTATGAAATTCTTCCACAAATCTCTAAAACTGAATTTTGGGTTTGCTACCTCTCAATTCAGTAGTGCCAGCAAGTCATATTTGTGATGAACACTCTTTGTCATGATTATTTATCCCCACCTCCAAATCTCGTATGCATGTGGCAAGTAGCCAGACCTGCCATGTCAGTGGTGAGCTCCTGCCTTGTCATTTCTCTGCTGTACATAGCTGAACTTCAACCCACAGTGGCACAGGCTAAAAAAAAACCACAAAAAACAAAAACCAACCAACCAACAACAGACAAAAAAAAACAGCCAAACAAAACAAACAAACCAAAAAGAAATACCAAAAAAAACCTCACACCACAACACCACAAACCAACACACCACACTTAAAAACGCAATTCATTTGAACTTTAAATCACAGAAACCTGAAACAAAGAAAATGAGCTTAAGGCACCATGTTTTAATAGGACATTATGGAAAGCAAAAAGAGCAACATGACTGCAGGGAGTTTGTCCTAACATCCTGTTGTGCATTTAATACTTTTTCATGATACTGTAATTCTCTGATATAACATACCTGTGCAGGGCCCCACTTGGGCTTAGGCTTTGTCTCTATACCCTTAAGAATCTTGTGTACCTCTCTACTTAGTGTAAAACCCTCAGTAATATGAGGTCTCCAGGAATAGTGGGGTTTTGGGGGTGATTTTCATTGTCGTTGTTTATTGGCTCATTCATTGTTTTTTTGTTTGCTCAGTTGGTTGGTTTTTTTAAGTGGCTTCAAAATGACTGCAGCTACCCAGACACCTAACTGTTCATTGGGATTTAATTTTAATATAAAGTTATTGATGTAGATACACTGCAGAGATGAGTTTGAGTGGTGAAAGGAAAAGAATTTGCTCATGCAGACGTGTGAATTGGAAGGGAGAGAAAAAGAAAAAAAAAGCAGAGACAGAGAAAGATTTGAATGGTGCAGCTGAACTATCTATGCCTGCTTGACACAGGGGAAGGAGATAAAAATAATTCCTTTCCTTAATTAGCAATAACACAGTTCACTGTTGCGAACAGGAAAACTTTAACTCCTTACCGGTACAGACTATGCTGTTTGGCTTCTTTCTAGGTTTTCCCACCTGTTGTGCTAGAATTAGAACCACTCAACTCGCTTTCACAGACAACAGCTGGTCCAGCTGCTGAATGTCATTACAGACTTTCTGGCCTTTGATGCTTACTCTTGTTTTCATTAGGACTGCCTATTCCTGCTCACTCGGTCTGTGAATAGTCACCAAAGAGTTAATTTACATCTTAGCACAAATGAAAGGATGGAAATTTCTAATGGGAGACTGGGAAACAATAATGATTTTCTTTTTCTGATCAGTTATTTCTTATGTGAAGAAAGCAAAATTTACATCTCTAGTTAGGAAGGATTAGTTGCTTTCACTTCTTGTTAGGTTGTTTTGTTATCATGCACCAGCAAAACACTATAATGCTTGGTTTGCAAAACCTTTCAGAGAAATATATTCATGTATATATCCACCACAGGCACCTCTTTTGGGAAGGAAAAAGAAAAAAAATAACAGTAAAGAAAAAATAACAGATATTGCGTTTGAAAGTATTTCTTTAGGGACTAACAATTCTTATTATTAGTCTGTTTAAGTAATACACGCAGATGGTGGGAGATCTATACAAAGATAATGGATGAACTAGCAAGCGGGGGGGGGGCTGTTTCAAAATAGAAGGCAACCTTAAAGTTTGTGTCTAATCGATATTGAAGTTATAAGACAGCTAAGCCTTATGTCCTTAGCAAAATGACTGAGCATAGGTGTACTTTTACATGGCTCTTTAATGTCAAGTGACAGGGAAAGGCAGCCACTTAAAAGTATTTGACATTCATAAACATTCAAAAGACTTTCTGTCATCTTCTATTTATTCATTCACTAGACTAGAGAAAGCTATAATGCTTTGTTTTTTTCCTTTCTTTCATGGCAGCAGTCAATGCATCTGTGTCAAACCTCAGCTTTTCCCATCTATGCTCCGTAGGGTACATACCCCTTACTTCTCTTTACTGTCACCAAGCAGCTTTTGTGTGTCCATTAACAGCAAGGAGTGCCACATCTGGAATTTTTGGCTCCCAGTTTGAAAGGATTAAAGAGACATTAAGTGTGCTTCTGCCTCTCCTGAAGTTAGTGGCACAGTCCCTTTCAGCAGAAGCAAAATCAGACTGAGTGCCAATCGAAAACTGCCTAGAAAAAAATAACAAACCTAATTTTAGGTATCCTATTTTAGATAATTGCTTTAAGAGTATTTTAGATGCTTTTCTGACATAACATAGGAAGCTTTTAATTAAAAAAAATATTGGTAGTGTTCTTTGACACCTTGAATTTTAGCTGGTGTGTTCTTACCATTTATATTCAGCTTCGCATGTAAAACATATTCAGATTGCTGTAACACTCAGAGTAGAGTGTAGGAATTATCTTTTTGAAAATAAAGGAAACAGTCTTCTTTCTTAAACATCACAACTGGTTGTATCAAATATTTTTTTAATAAAGCCTGCACAAGAGTGCTTAGGCAACTAAGATACTAAGCTAAGTGTGTTGGAAGAATTTGAAGATTTTTGCCCTATTTGGGAAATAAAAATATCTCTTAAAAAAACAGTTTCGGGAAAAAAAAACCTCTGAATGTCAGTACGGTTCGACCCTTTTTAAGTTGGTCTCGTGAAACACTTCAGCTTCTGAACTCCTGCCTGTTTGCCCCTGCTAATAACTATTGGATACATTGTCTAATTTTAACCATGTTGCAGAGAGGAGCAGTTTTAAGGACACTTTTTGTCTTTTGCCTTTAGTAAGTTTCAAGAAAGTGGATAGAGTCCCACCAGTGTCCCTATCATGGAAAGACTCCAGTGGGAAGTTCAGTTTTATTTTCCCCTAGGGAATTAATACCTGAAAGAGCTGGAGGAATGAGTCAGCTACAAGAAAAAGATTAAACTGCTATCTATACCTTACTAGAAGAAATAATCAAAATATAGTATGCAAAACCACAATAAATCGAGCTACACAAGATTTACTGCATGCTACTGCTCTTGTGAGAGGCATTTTAGGATTTGTTTTTTTTTCTGTTTCTTTGTCTGTTTTAATTTTTTATTAAATTAAATTTTTATTAAATTAAAACTATTTCATCAGTTTACTAGTTGGCACTGGGAAAAGGAGGCCAAATGTAATCTGTTCTCTATAATATTTTGGGGGGTTGTTTTGTTTTACCCTCTTCTGTCAGAAGAGGAGAAAGTTAAAGTTCTGTAGGATTCCTTAGTGTCTGTGGAAAACTCTGTTGCTGTCCCACTTTTCTTGCTGTCCCCATACAGGTTGTGATAACAGAAATCTTCCTGTTTTCTTTGGAAGAAAAGGAAAGCACAGCTAGGGCTATTCAGCTGCAGGATTGCACAAGCAGGCAGATACAGGTGACCCTGATCAAAGGTGCAGGGGACAGGGACAGTCAAGTAATCTGTGTGTATCTCCTGTCGTGCTAACAGCTGCAGGGTCTCAGGAATTGTTGTGCATTAATGCACCGAAGTGGTGCACTCCTAAGGGGAACAAGAGCTAGTGCTTCAAGAGAAACAAAAGGAAAACCAGTAAGTGTTCTTCCCACTCATGCAACAGAAGTGGGAAAAATTCCTAAGTAAAATGGTGCTTCCCTTTGGAATCACTCCTGTTAGTCCTTCAGCTATGAGGCTAATATTACTAGCAGCATGCTAACAGCCAGAGTCATGCTTTTTTACTAACCTCTGTGTTTTGGTGTTTGCAGTGTGTGTGACACCCCCATATTTGTAAGCACAAAAAGCATAATTTAGCAACATGCAGCAGGTTAGTTAAGGGTCCCATAACCAAATTGTGTGAGCAGAGAGACTTTGCTTATGTAGTAAGCACTGTACATGCTTGCAGTTAAATTCTGCCTCGTATATTTAATTTCTGCCTCAGCCTAAACATACTGCTTTGGATCTGGGAAAAACAGGAGCTTAACAATGGAAGTGCTACTGATGATACTGCTGCAGTTGCAAATGATGCCATTTTAATACTGAGCTGATAATTCAGGAGCTTTCAGTCTTGGGTTGAAGAGATCTGATTGAAAATCAGATACAGGCATATACAGAGAATTCCAGGTTCCCCAGTTGCCTTGAAGTTAAGTGGAGTGGGCACTTGATTATTATGAAGGCTAGAATTGGATTGAAGAATCATACTTAAACGTGTAATAGAGCTCAGAAAGTGTCAGACCTTGGAAGTACCTAGCCCTTGATTGTAGCAGCTGGAAGTGATTTAACAAGTACTTGAGGTGACAGAATCAAATGCTTTATGTGATGAATGGGCTGTTTCAATATAGCAAATGATTTTGCTCTTTAAAAATCAGAATTAAACAGTTTGTTTTTTGTGAGGAGTGAGATCACGGAGCAATGAAGTATATGTGTGCACGTGCCCAGAGACATAGCATTTCATATTAATCTTGTTTTTATTATAATAATATTTACTGCTATGCACTGGTCCTTCTCTTGGGGGTGATGAGGGGAAGAGTTGAGTATTCTAGGCATGATGGTGTCCTAAGAAGCTGAAATAACATGACCTACATAGAACCAGTACTTTTCCTCAGTGACATAAATCGGAAAGTATATTTGCTCAATACTGATATCAGACAAATTCAAGAGGCAAATAACTTCAAATACCTGTCATGTAACAATATTTGGTGATATCTGGGTGAATATATACAGAACTGGATGCAGAGTTGGGAGGAGATTCCTCAGATTCATGTGGGGGCTGAGGAGGTGTCCAAGTAGTGCCTCATCTTAGATTCAGTCATATGGCTTGCTTGATGTTGTTGCATCTATGATTCAGTCTTAAAAGAAGTTCCTCCCCACTTGACACTCCCACAACATGGCAGGAAGATTTGTTCCTCCTCTGTGGTTGTGGCCAAAACTTCAGTCCTTATCTTCCCTATTGTAAATAAAAGAAAATCCCACACACTCAAGCTTTCCTTAAAAACTGAGTCAAACTTGAACCTGATCCTATAGCTGTTCAGTGAGCAGAACAGTTAATTATAACAGTTAAGCTCTCTTGCATTTTTTTATAGGAAAGGAAAGAGCAGAGGAAAGAGATATTTATTTTTGGTCTTGGTACTGATCATAATTACTCGGAGTGTTACTGCTCTGCTGTTCCTGAGGTTCAGTGTTGAATGTGCTGAGTAATAGACACAGCTAGTCCTGAGGGTGAAAATGAGGAGAAGTTGCGTTTTTAGGATCAATGCTTTAACACAACCAACTCCAGAAATATCTTTGGATGTCAAGGGTGACTTCATGTTGAAGCAGAATCACACATACACAGTTTGTTCACTGCCCTTTGTGATTTCTGATCTGATGTGGGATCTAAGAGGGCTGCAGAAGACTGGAGGTTCTTGCAGGGTACAGGACTGTGATTGCATCGGGGAAAACCAGCTGGCAGTAAATGATCTTCATGTCTCCTTTTCCTTCCTCCAGTCAGCAATGAGACAGACGCTGATCTTTGAGGAGACTCTGATCCAGCCTGGGCTCACAAACGCTTGATGTTTTCTCTCTTGTTCGTATCTTTTGGGTTATTTATTGATTGCTGACCTGAGCATAACTGAACAGAGGCAGCAAAGCTCTGCAGACTCAAGGTTCTCGGAGTCAGTACTGAAATGTACTCTGACTTGACTATTCCCAAAATCAAGTATATCAAGAAAAAATATTCTCCTTTAAATCCTATAGCACCTCTTCATCCCTGGTCAACCATGCTCAGAACTCCCAAGTGTTTTCTTCTCTCGTACATGAGGCAGCACGATATCCATTTGCATGGAGGACAACAAGTCTGGTACAACATATCATTTGGTAGGGCAAGGCCTGCAGTCCTACCCTGGAGCACACATCCATGCAGCACCTTCTTTTTTGTCCAAAAGAAGGCAACACTACTGCCTCTCTTCCATTATTTGTCTTCACATTCCAAACATGCCCGGTATGTGAGAAAAGGCCAGACATTTACAACCGGAAAGCTGATACTGTTCCCAAAACAGGAGATTCTTATGTAGCAGAGTATCTCTTAAGCAATGAGACATCTTAGAATAGTTAAGGATACAAGGAATTTCACCAAGTCCAGCGCTCTCTTCTGGGCAGAGTGGACTTCAGCATTAGGTCAAGATTAGATCCAGGCATACAAAAAATTTGGGTCACAGTGATGCTAGAAAACTGTTTAAATTAATGAAATGGTGGTGGTGGTGGTATATTCATAGGTGCAACCTTTCAGTATCTGAAAAAAATATGTTGTTACTCTTCTCTCAGAACTAAAAAACAGATTGGAAATGAATATTTTTTTCTTCAGAGATATTTGCATAATTACACAGAGTGTGAGTGTTAATGAAGAGCTAGTAATAAAACTGGATGAATTAGCATGACTGAGTGACTTAACGCAATCCTGTTGATCATAGAGTTAGGGTTGGCTTGCATTTTGCCAGACCTTTTTTTTTAGTAATCTCTTGCAATTGCACATTTGAATTTGAACTTTCATTAATTATAGCTTTATTTCATGAACACGAAACTTCATTGACTTAAGTGTTTACATCAGTAGAACACCTATTCTAAAATACGTGCACCTGATAAAATTGTTAATGAACACACCACCACCACCCCCTTCATAAGCACATTTTAGAGTCACTCCAGTTAAGGGAAGCTTCATTTTCCTTTTTCTAATACTTAGCATGCTTCTTTTTTTTTTTTTTTTGTGCTTTTATCTTGCAGGCTAAATTCTTTTTTCTTTCAAAATTAGAAATAGCAAAGTGTGCGATCTTGACAAGAGAAAAATAGCTGTAGAAACAGCATACTTCTTCAATAACAATATTATCTCTCTTCCATCTCCTTGTCTCCGGTACTGTTTGTTACTGGTCAGTAGCTGAGTTGGTTACACCACTTCTGACACAGTCAGGTAGGTTGGATGTGGAAGAACATCTAAGAACATCTGAGAAAGATGAGTTGTATTAAGCCAAACCACTTTGTGTTGAAGGGGAGCTGCTTATGGGGTTTGTGCTTCTGACTCTATTGTGGGGGGTTATCAGTGGGAAGTAGTAAGCAGCAGATTTAGGGAGAAGCAATGTCTTAATCTTAGCAGGAATATAGCTACAAAATCAATTGGGCATCTAGGGCTTTGGTTCTTAGACCTGCTTAAACCTCAGAGTTTTCAGTGGACCTTGATCATGGGGCCTGTAATCTCATCGAAAGTCGGTGTTGTGTCCTTTTACCTAATTAAGCAGGACTGAAAATATCACAAAGCATAAGTGTGTATCACTAGATGGTGAAATAATTTAGATTTTTTTTTTTCTCCCTTTGCACAAAAACTTACCCGTAAGCTAATAACAGCAACTGGGACAAGGAAAAAGATTTTATTATGATACGTTTGAAATTTCTGCCATCGTAATGATTATGGCAGAGAAATGCTAGAAGTTTCAATATGAAGGACATATTTGCTCAGAAACTTTCCTTATGTTACTTCAGTCACAAATTAGGTTTTCAGATACAGTTTTCTCACTCTACATTTTTGAGATTCCTCATATTGTCCCATTTATAGGACTGGAATACTGAGATCATCGTTCTCTGAAGCTAACTGCTAAATATTCAAAAACAAAGCAAAATACTGAAACTTAACAATGAAAGCATTCCTTCCCTGTTCCCATTCTGCCTCCAAAGATTAAACAGGCAAGGACATACATATTAGCTTTGGCTTTTATTGAATTAAGTGACAATGATGATTTAACACTGAATATATATATATACATTAAAAAATACAATTAATATATAATATATTGTATATTATATAAAATATATAGTATATAGTATATTGTATTATAGAAGATACAGTAAATATTTTTTTTTAATTTAGTAGAACAAAAGATGGAGAATTTTGTAAACAGTGTGACCCAGTATAGAATTTCATTTAAATATCTCGAACATAAGCTTGCAGCTCATGGATGATTTGAAGAGAAAACCTCATAGGTGTATGGGAAGAGAACTGGGATTTCATTACAGACTTTAACAGTCAGAAATATGTATATTGCAGTACATACAGCCTGTGAGATTAATAATGTCAGAAAGTCACATGCAAGGGTACAGCCAGTTTTAAGTGGAGTGAAATAAGGTTAGCAGGCCATATTTCTTTTTGCAGCAAAATAAATAAAACATTTTGTATGGTTAATGCACTGTAAAATAGCCAAGTCCATACTGAATAGCAGGAATTAAGAGATTGCCTTCTGCCCAGTCAAGTATATCTGAGCACTCACAAAGTGTTACTTGTAGAAACAGATGAGCCAAGCTGGTTTAGGAATACTCCAGTCTCTAAGAAAATAGATGGAGGACATCCCACTTCAAAGTAGAGCATCCTCATTTAAAGCTCTGCTAATCAGCAACACAGGCAGAATACAGCCCCAAAGCAGACACAGTGGTCTCTACATTAAAAACCAGGACTTCGCCAGTATTACCCTCCAGGTTTTTGAGCCAACCTTCATACCTTTTCTCACCTCTTATAAATCTATGCTGATAAATTACCATAATATCCAGATTCTTGATGATGCTTGTGTCAAACACAAATATGGAAAAAATACAGGAAAGAGAGAGAGACATGGAATGGGCTTTAAGTTTAGGAGTTTATGCAGGGACAACAGGTCTGTTTCAATAGTGGAAAAGCCTAGGAGTCACTTTTTTCTCCCTGCAAATCTGTGTCTGTCATGAGCTTATAGATTATTTCTACAAAATAATTTTGGCTGTTAACATGTAAATATATCCTCATTGATTTTTCAACTGTTATTACTTTTACTGCAAATTATTATTTACCTCAATATTTTTATTTTCAGTTCAGACTTTTTCCTACCCTTACGTTTTGTCATCTAACTAGCAATATTCTTTTGACTTGTACCATTAAATATGATTATAATATAATTATAGTAAGTGGTAAGATGTTACTGCAAACAATTAACAAAATTTCTAAAATTATCCTCTCTTGTAATTATTTGACCAGCAAAACTTGAAGGCCACCAAAGAAAGTCAGAATGACATTTCTATGGGTGCTCCTTCCCGTTAAGGACCAGGAAATTTGTGTCTCATACTCTTGGCCTGGCCTTCTTTCCCCTCCCAAGATGGAGACTTCCACTGAAATCTTACAGACATCATGTTAGCCAAACAAAGCTTACAGAAACACACAGTGACATTTGCAGTGCTACTCACCTGACACCAGGTCAGCTGGTAAAACATCATTGCTATGCCTGGGATAAGAAACAACAACAAAAAAAGAGGTCTTTTGGTATAGGAATAAGACATGACGTAGCTGGCAAAAATTGAAAACACTAAATTTGAGAAGGCGGAAAACTCCTTGAGTGATGAACATATTTGGCAGCTAAGTTCATATATTAATTTCTTCACAGCTTTGTGAAATTCATGCTGAGATTTTCATTTCGGGCACATCTTCTATGGAGAACTGAAAGCAACACGCTGCAGGACCCTCTAATTTCTTCTGTGCGTGAAAAACTCCTTTACTACTTAGAGCTTCTGCCTAAAAGCATTTCAATCTGTTAACCTTTGAATCTAGTCTTTCCAGTTGTCTTCCACAGGCCAGATTATAGCCCTGCAGCTTATGGCTGGCAGGGATGCTCTATGCCATTGTGTTGTCTCCTGCAGCTAGCTGTATCTAGCATGGGAATGGCATGGAGGGAAACACTGTTACTGTAGGCACAGTGCCCCCAGGGATGCTTGAAGAGATGAGCTAAGAGCAACTCCAGCTATCTGTGCAAAAATGGTATGCTACTTTCTCTCATAGTCTCTGCTGTGGTCTTGCTTCTCAGTCTGCAAATGAAGCACAGGTAGCTAAGCTCCTCCTCCTCTCCTCTCCTCTCCTCTCCTCTCCTCTCCTCTCCTCTCCTCTCCTCTCCTCTCCTCTCCTCTTTCTGGGTATTTGCCTTAAACTTGTTGCCTCTCACTGATTAGGAAATTACCTGTCTCTAGTTAGCTTATACAGGGACAGCCATGTTTTATGGCATCTCGACTTCTGCTTTTCCATTTGAGAATTCAGCAGCCGTCATATTTGGTTTTTCCCCTTTAACAAACCCAACATTGATCTTGCAGATCATGCACACTGCACTGTCAGACAAGATAGATAATGACTTGAACTGCAGCAAATGGGACTATATGACATCACACTTTTGTGAGCAGATAAATCTGTAATCTTATTTAGTTTGACAGGTATAAAGGGCATTTCAAAAACTGATTATATCTGCTGTGATTTTAAGAAGGTCTGGGATATCACTGTAAAATTTTCACCCAACCTATTCCCCAGGGAACAAACTCTTCGAAAGAATAATGCAATACCACTTATTTGGGGCATTAAAACACGGTTTTACCCTTCTTTTTTTTTTTTTTTTTTTTTTTCCCCAATACATTGTGGAAGATATATATTATCTCTTTGAACACTCCAAGGGTGAGAGTGAGGTGCTAGAGCTGAATATCTATCAAATCTGGAGAGTTGGGTCCACAACCAAGATTTGCAAATCAATGTGAAAGAAAAAGCTGAACATGAAAAACACCTGAACTATTTAATGAAAATGTGGATCTGTGCTGATTTTGCAGATCCATCTCTGATTGTGAAAGCCCCATCGCCAGCCAGGGATAAGATTCATAAGCATTTTGTGAAGTTTCCATTAATAGTCCTACTGAAACCAGATATGACAGACTTGTGGTACAGCATCAGTCAAAATCAACACTGTAACATCACCTGCCTTCAGGGCCCCACCTTTGGGAGTGTGAAGCACAGATCTCAGATAGATCTTTAATCTCACAAAGAAAGTTTTTTTGGTAGCACCTGAATCGTCACAGCAGCCTGGCTGCACTGGGGGAAAGGCTGGTGAAACACTGAAATCCAAGCTAATTTTCCTGAAACTTGGATGCACCTCTAAAACTAAGGGTTAGCAGCTGTGGGGCTGGGAGTCATAAACCAGTTCTTCACTTAAATGTCAAAAAAGCTTCTTCACATGTGGATGGCATATTCAACATTTTTCTTCTAAAGCATAGCTGGCATAGGTGCCCATCGTTTGCAAAAAGGACTTGTCCTTAGATGACTTGCACAGGAAGAGCTTCATTATAGAGAGGGCCAGGCCTACTGCCGCCCACAAAGCGCCCTAATTAGCCAGCTGCAGGCACCTCTGCTCCTCTCTCCAGAGCTGTACTTCTGGGAAGGAGGCCAAAGCAAAGACAAGAGAGTAGAGGGAATGGCCCTTGGCTGAGGGTTGACGGACTCCTAAGGGCTGTCCTGGGACACTCAGAGGCTTTACAGTTCCAGTAGGATTTGAGGCTGATCTCAGCCTTGCTCTTTAATCTTGTCACTGAGCCACCCAAGTACTTTTCTTTTTGTCCAGCCAAAGACGCTAGGACACGGTCCTCTGTTGGAAAATGAAAAAGTTTCATTACGCACTCCATCTGCATCACAACACAGCATTCTGAAGAGTAATATTGAGACATTCTCTCGATGGATTAAGCATGGCTTGCATGTTTTGCCCTGCTTGATGAATATTTTGTCATGGGAAAGTGATCTAGCCTGCAAGTTGTCTCCAATCCCAAAGGAGAATATTTCTGCATGGTCTGAAGAAAATACATTAAAAATATTTTAGGAAGTCATAAACCAATAGAAAGTGTGATTTGTCATACTGATAAATTTCTAGATGTGTCTCTATAGCTGAAATTACAACCGTTTAATCTCTGGTTTCTAGTCTAATCTTTACAAAGGAAATTCTATTGTGAATATTTTTGTTAATTCCTCCCTCCTGGCCTTTAATATTAACTATGTGTCCATTGCTGCTCTCATTGAGATAAATAGCAATATTTTACTGATTATTTCAATGAAGACAGAGCTCTTTAGGGGTATGGCTTCTTACTATGACCTACTGGAAAATAATGTTAGTTGTCATAATATAAATTTTAAGTCTGTATAGTGTGAATTCTAGTGAACTGATAAACTTCCTATAGAAGATATGCTTCTTGTCTATCTAATGCACCTTGAGATAGTCATGCAGGGTAAAATTGGGCTTGGTTTCACAGCATTTTGGGGTTTGTCTCATCGGGCTCTTCCCTTTATTTCTCCTTTTGGTTCGTGCAGTAGAGAGATTCTTCAAGTGGGTCAGGTCCATATCCTTAGACATATTGCACTGAAGAGCACCACCACTTAGCAGTCAATCCTCATCTGAACAGCCTGGAAGCAAAGCAAAAACTGAGCAAGTGTCACCTCTCTGCTGCAAGAGAACAGTCGGTGCTGCCAGAGTCCTGGCGCAACATGTCTCTGACAGAAGGGTGTGATTCAGCTGCTGACAGAAACAATCTTGACAAATAAACTCTTAAGTCTGCCTGTGTGTATGACAGGGATTGAAATGTCGGTCCTTGAAGAGATGGACATGTATTCTACCATCCCAGTGCTTATTGTTACATGTTAAAATTGCTTTTAACTGAAAAGAGATGGGACAAGAAAAGAAAAAGGAGAAGCAAAATAAAGTATGTTGTCTTTAAGAAACCTCAGCTCTTAAAAAATGTGTTTGTTACTGAAAGCTATTCCCTGCAACTTCACTCTTATCTTCATTATTTTGTAAGCTCTGAACAAGGGGTAGTTTTGAATGCAAAATCATACAGTATTTACTGTATAGTTTGAAACATTCTCAGTCACTTGGTAATTGTAAAACGACAAAGAAAGAACAGATTAGAAGTGAAAAATTCCATTTCACTACAACCATTTTTTTTGCGACTGTGTTAATTTTAGATGTGAGAAAGAGACTATATATCTTAAAAATAAGAATCCTTTTCTGCCCTTTAAGAAAATAAAAATCCCAATTAAAGGAGGGAAAAAAAAAAGAAGACAGCATTACCTGTTATTCCAAAAGGAAGTCTATAAAACGGATACTAAAAATCAAACCCACAAAGTAGTCTTAACATTTGTATTGTCCCTTCTTGTGGGGAAAATAACCTATTGTGTTAACACTAACAATTAATAATCATGTTAATATGCATATGAATTTATATTCTCCTTTAACTTAGTCTCTCAAAAGCCTCTTGATTCCAGCAAGAATTTTTATTTGGAAGGCAATTTAAGCGCAGTGTGAATGATTTTACTGACCAAGTCTTAGGTATCACAGATGGGCAGAATGAGAGAGAAAGAATTCCCTTACCTGGGTACAGATAAAAATAGTGTTTTCTAGCATTTGTGCACACTATGTGCACTTTATTTCAGACACTGAATTAAAGACACTAGCTAGCAAGCCAGACAATGCAAGGTCTTTAAAAGTTTATCCTCAAATACTACAGTAAACTTTGTAAATGATTTCTCGATTTCTTTTTTAAATTAGCCAAGGCTTGAATAATTTCTCTTCTTTACTTCTTTGTTCCTTCATGGGTTTTATAATTATTATTAAATAAAGCAAACATGGTCTCTTACATAAAATTTCAAGTCACAATATTCTGATTTTAACTTAGAGATCCATGTTTTTCATAACTGAAGTTCATGACCAGTGGCTAAATCCTGATCAGCAGTCATGTTATCAATCTTTATGGAGGAGAGATTATTTTACTAACTCATTATTTACGTTGGAGCAGGATAGTCCTTGCGATGTAGAAGTATGTAACTGACGGACTAAACTTACAAAATAAGTTTTTTAAGAAAAAAAACCAAACCCAAACACTATTGGGAAGATGTGCATGCCTCAGGCCATCCTTCAGACCAGCCTGTTTTACCCCTTTAAAAAATTACTTTGGCTTTCCAGAATATTCCTGGAAGGGACTGAAAATCTACCAAAGAATGTTAAATTGCTTCACAGCCTCTCAAGTGACACGCTGTGACAACAGTGCTTTTCGCTTCTGTGCCTCTTCTTTCCAAGTGTTAATGAAATACTCCCCATGAGAAAGTTTCTTTTAACAGGCTTCCAATGAAAAGATTTTAACATGGCTGTAGTCATGCATGACTTTTTCTTAAGTATGCAAACATTTTGATCTAAAACAAGACAAACAGCTACCCTACTTGCCTTAT
This sequence comes from Pampusana beccarii, assembly GCA_013399365.1. Classification (NCBI taxonomy): domain Eukaryota; kingdom Metazoa; phylum Chordata; class Aves; order Columbiformes; family Columbidae; genus Pampusana; species Pampusana beccarii. The sequence goes on from VWYH01004596.1 coordinate 141,807, forward strand.
TTTCCCCATCACTTCCTGGATTCAGAAAATGTGAATTAATTAGTTTTCAGATTTACAAGTTATTTTGCAAGTCAACAGTGCCAGCAACTTCCTAATTCTGATTGACACTGGCTGTTCCTGATTCTAGGGGAGGGATTAACACAGTAAGAACATGTGGAACTGTAATGTAATGGATCTAAACACATTTCCCCTTGAAGCCCCTGATGGAAAACGATGACATGCTTCTGATTTGTGTTCTCTGCATGACATGAGTTCTTTGTGATAATTCTCCATCTTTGACTAGAAAGTCACTGAAGTCACTACGTGGTAGAGACCAACACATATGCTTAATTTTGCACCATGCACAGTGTTATGGCAATCATGGAGACATTTGCCCAAACCTACAGGGACTTTGGACCATGAAAGGAAAAACGCTTAAAACAATTAAGGGTGAGGAAATATGACAATGCCAGTGAAAAACAGGAACGAATAGACTTGAGTCAAACTCCTTAACAGTTTGGCATCTGATACTTCTTATCTGGTTGAAAAGAAAGGAAAACAAAAGTTCTGGCTTTCACTGAGGGTGGTGAGGACAGTGAAAGGTACTTTGTGGAACACTTTCCAACTTGCATTCTGCAAAAGTCTATTAAAGTCTCTTTGGAGCACCTGTCTGTTGTGAAAATAATTCATTTTGTCATGCCCAGTAACACACTTGTAGTCATTTTATGAAAGCTTATGTAGCAGTTTCACCTCTAGCTTTACCCTCTGTTATACTACATCACAAACTCATTTAAATAGTGATATTAATGTTTTTAGAGATCACTACAAATGGTTGGCAGCATCATTGCAGTTAATGTCTCACGGGAGCTATACAAGGGAATTTTATCAGCTTGAGGCTGAGGTATTTGATGAAGTAATAACAAACTAGCTTTGAATTGTCTTTCATTACCCTTTATCTCTCCTAGAGAGAATATAATCTTATTCAAATTATAATGGCCTCTGTTATCAATGTGGTTTACTATTTATTTACCTGCACATGGACATGCAAATGTACATGCATTCTCCTCTTTTTACCATACCTGTAATGAAATTCCTTCACTATCAGAATCATGCATGATCACAAATTATAAAGTAGTTACTCAGAACTGTAATTTCTTTAGCATTAAAAGCATTAAAAATAAAATTTAAATACAACTTTTTTTTTTTGAAAAAGAAAAGTGCCTCGATAAGGGGTAAAATCCAGTCATTAGACTTTAAATATACCTTCATTTATCTTTAAAACATGGTATTCTACCTCAAAAATAGGCTGCCTCATGTCTGGCCAGAGAGAGACAGGAAGAAATGTTCAAGTAGTGCTACAGGGGGGAGAGGGGGTGTCCTGGGACCAGAGCAAAGAAAGAGATCCCAATGGCAGAGCTTTGGCTCTCCTTGACCAAGTCACCTAAGCTTTTCTGAGACCAGGCTTATTTCAGTCAAGCAGGTAGGAATGTGAGACACGCACAGCACAGTTCTAGGTTATTTTTGTTGATTACTTGGTGATTGCGGAACACTCACTAGAGAAATGGAATATTTAAGTGCAGAGTTGGGGCATAACTGTGACGACAGATACAGGGAAAATTTTTTTTGCTAAATGACTGGGCAGCGAAACAGCTAAATATATTCCAGTACACATCTATTCTGTTTAGCTTAAGTGTATACTGAAAAAAAACCCAAATCCTATGACCTTGCTCCAGTGGCTGTAACAGCCTCAAATCAGACAGCAGATATCAAAACATTTTGTTACTCATTCTTCCTTTGAAAGGCTAGTAGGGTAAAAACAGGCAGGTGGACTGTTAGGATTGTTTTTTCTGTCTTGTAAGTTCATCTAATTCACGTGCTGAGCCAAGATGTTTTTACCTTTTTTGTTAAGTGTTACAGGATCTAAATTCTTCCCTTCCTAGCATAGGCCATGCAGCAGCCTGAAAACTGGCTCTTTGGGTTGATCTTGACTGACACGCTAGATTTTTCTCTGCCAGTTTGCCATGAGGCTACTGATTCTGATCGATTTCTAGTTGGTGTTTACTTACTGTCACTTTAATTAAAACCAAGCAAGGGGAAGTGATTATTTAAGCCTGCCTTATCAGACCAGCACTCGTAGTGAGGACAAACACTCTGCTGCAAACAAGATATTTTTTACCATAGTGTTCAGGCTTATGTCACAAGGAAGTGTTAAATATGATTTCTATTCATTCTTTTCAACAAACTAGATAGAAACCAGGCATGTAACTATAAACAATATCCAATAATATTTATAGCAGTATCTATATTAAGCTTTCTTTGTAACATGAATAATTCGTTGTTGCAATGTATCTGAAACAACCAGATGTACATAAATACTGTATAGACAATAGGGATATTCAGTCCTGAACAGATAAAAGGCTTACTGAGCAAAGTGGAACCAGAATTTAAGAATAGTAAACACACATATCAAGGAGTTTAAGTAGATTTAAAACAACAAATGCAGCTCAAAGTTTGATGAATGACAGAGAAGCAAAAATGCTCAGCAGAAAGCACAGAAACATCAGAAGTGTAAAAGCAGATCAAGCCTGATTTTTATGTAAAATTCAAACTAAAAATTATCTGGAATTGAGAGGTAACCATCTTGACAGGATTTTTTTTTAAAAATAAGAAGTTTTTTAATGAATAACAAAATAATTGCTTGAAATTGCAGTTAAGGTGAAACTGGCTACCAGGCTACCTGAGAGGACGCCTAGGTTAGAGGCTGAATAAAACAAGAAAGGAATGGTGATTTCCTGCATCAAACAAAACAGGCACACTTAAAGGCCATAAGGTATTTCATGCAGCTTTTGATAATCTTGATAATCTCGATAATCCCCTGGCCCTGATTCGGTAAGCAGAATATCCTCACCGCAACAACAGATACTGCCTGGTGCTTTCTGTAGAGCGAAGAAGATTCTAGAGCATGAGAACTTCCTCCAGAATGACAGGAATGGTGGAGGTCTGGACTAGATGCCAATAGAAAAAGCGATTCTGACTGGAGGGGGGTGCTGAGAGTGTTGGAATTTTTAGAACCAGGCCTTGAATGGTGCAAAATAACTCAAAGTGCTTCTTTTTAGTACATTGAACAAACCCCTGAAATCATACCTGTTGCTTCTGTTAATTTTCTTAATACTCGCGGAACAGGGATTTTAACTTTTCCAAAGCAGTCCTGTGCAATTCTGTTAATTACGCCTCTGCTCTTAATTAGATTGGCATTGTAATTTCTGCCATTTTCCGAATTGTTGGGAATTGTTTCTGTGTGTGCTGAAGTAACCTCAGTATAATACATGGCAGTGAAATTATCTATATAAAACTTATGCAAAGGCTTAGTAAATTTACTAAATATTATGTGTTGTCAAAGTATAATCAGTTTTTCTAATATCAAGTGAAAATTTTTAAAATTTATCCTCAAAGCATGGAGAGGAGTTCACAAACTTAATTTAATTTGCTTGCTTGATTCACATATGTACAGTATTATTGCCCTCACTGTTTTTTCATTATTCAGACATGAAACTTAGTGAGAACAGTAATCTTTCCTATAACCAGTTACAGTTTGTAAGAAGTATTGCTCACTTTGTAGATATAAGGAACTCTAACTTAACAGAAATAATATTCCTAATTTGATGTTCGTGTCTGTAGTTACAGCATTTTTAAACAGCTGGCAGTGGGTAAGAAGCAGACAAGACTAACCCCTTCAGGCTGAAAAAATACAAGTCTGTTGACCTTTCAAGACTAGCTAGAAGATTACAAATATGCTCAGAAGTTTTGATGGTTAAAGAATATAGGATTTTGTCTTTTAGCCTCTCTTGGCATTTGTGAATTCTGAATATTGTGTGCACTCTTTTACAAAATATTTACCTACTTTCACATTTAACAGGAAATGTCTGTCATAAATCAAGAGAATAAGCAAATGACATTCTAGGTAGCCATAATATGAAGGAATTCCAATCAGTATGTCCTCAGAGCAGTATGCTTCAAAAATTTTTTATCCTCATTTGTCCTTCTTCTAAAACACCAAGGTCATTTCTGTATTTGTTTCTAAATACTGAGTTTTTTCTCCAGGCTTCCTTCTTCACCACAAGAAGGTATGCTCCCTCCTTATTAAATAGTGGTGATTACTTATCTCAGTTAATAGGTGAAGAACAAAAAGCATCACAACTTCTAGTAGATAAACTAGTTCGAAACTCAGTCTGAGCCTTGCTAGGGACTAACACACTGAGAGAAGGGCCTCTTCTCTAGCTATAACAAGAAGTTTGGAGTACAGTTCACAATTTACATCCAGCCTTTAACTGAATTGAGTGCTATCTCTACTACTGGGAGTGAACCCAATTGACCCTACTGTTCTACCTGTTGGCTCTGTTGGTAGATCTGACCATGACAGATGCATTTCCTGGGTATTACAAATGTTCCTAATCATTCTGATGATGCTGTTACTGCCAAGCAATGCAATGCAGAAATACACCTTGATACACAACCAAGCGAAGCCAAATCTGTAAAGGTCAAAGATCAGTTCAGATATGTAGCTGTCTGCAATGTGGAGGATAACTAAGCAAGAATTCAGTTTGGCTTTTTACAGACATAACATCCAGTCAGGAAGTTTTGCTGTTTGTAAGGGCATACAACTTCCATATTTTGTGATGGACAATAAGAAAGGATTTTATCTGACATAGGTGCATAGACTGTTTCCAGTGAGGTATTGAGACTTTTTCCCCATAAGTTAGGAGGGACTAGTTTTGTTAGTTAGGGACTAGCAAAATCTCTCAATTCAATAGGCATCATGTTGTGAAAGACAGAAAATAACTGATCACTTCGAGGACTGACTGAAGTTTTAGTGCTTTCCTCCCAAACATAACTGCCTCCCATCACCCTCCCCACAGATTTTTATATTTTAACATTTATTTTAAAGATCCATCACTATGTATGTCAGTGACCACTTGCTCAAAACAGCATTCAGGGGCATGGAACTGCAGCAAATTGTCTCAGCAAAAGTAGGTCAGTAATTTGAGCTTGTTTCATTTTCTCCCTCTACATCTGGTCAGCTTATAACATCTCCTTCCCAGTTAGTTCTCTGTAATATTTAGTCTGTGAGAACCCAACAATTTTATCCATTGAATTAGCAGTTCAGTTCTAGCTTCTGATATGAAGAATGCAAAGAAAATTGGTTTTGCCTCAGCTAATCTGGAATCTTCATGGCCAGTGTGCATGCCCTGCTTCCCCTTCATGTGAATTCAGTTCTCTGTGACCAACCTTGTTAGGTGAGGGTTATGGGAACTCGACTTCTTTTTCCATATATCTGAACCAAAATGCCTCCATAAGCCCAAACGTGTGCAAAGTCTGTTTACCCTTCTCTCCAAGTTATCTTCCACATCCGAGCACCTTAGCTGAGGTCTCTGGAAACAGGAAATAACTTGCCTGAGGATGGGTACCATCCTCATGCTTCCTCTGGCACCATTAAAATCCCGCACCTAAACAATAGGTGCAGCATTCACTTTGAGCCCATCTGACAGTAACATACCCTAGTACCAGATATTATTTATAGCAGATTATCATACATGACACTATAGAATTAAGTAGCACTCATTCATTAGCGTAAGTAACTAATTCTGTCACTATGCATCTAATGTCAGCAGTGAATTGTTTGTCACAGCAACACCCGGTGGAATTGGTACTGAATCCCAGCTGAGTATCTCTATGGAAATTGGCGATCTCATATCGAGTGCCTGATTTTTCTCTTACAACACCAAAATGAACTCACAAAAAGCTAAAGGCTGCTTGAGGATGCAACACATTTGGGATAGCTTCCAGCAGGTGTTTCATATCAATACTTGGATACTCTTGGTGCACCCTGTGCCTGCCTAATTCAAATCAAGTCAATCCTATGGGCATTCACTAAGAAAGGCGCAATGTCAGTGCAGTGTCTGCAGAGGTAACTTGCAAACCTTCTCCTGTTAACTGTGTGGTTTAAGTATGTAACAAACCAGGCATGAGATCTCTTCTCAGGCTGTGTTGCAGTTAAGAATAGGAATGACTATATTACTTTTTTCTCTCTCACAGTATCCTCCTGGACAAGATGTCCAGCACACAGCTGGATAAACATACAATGCAGTGGGTGAGAAATTGACTGATAGGCCAGGCTCAAAGGGTTCTAGTAAATGGGGTTATGTTGGGCTGGCAACCAGTCACTAACGGGGTTCCACAGGGTTTAGGTTGGACATTAGGAAAAGGTTCTTCACCCAGAGGGTGGTGGAGCACTGGAACAGGCTCCCCCGGGAGGCAGTCACAGCCCCAAGCCTCACAAGAAGAGACTGGACAACACCCTCAGACACGTGGTGAGAACTGTGGGGTTGTCCTGTGCGGGGACAGGAGCTGGACTCAAAGTTGGACTCGATGATCCTTGTGGGTCCCTTCCAACTTTCAATTTCTGAGCTCATTTTCTGCTATAAACTGGACTCCTTTTTTTTTTTTTTCTTTCTTTCTTTAGCTCAAAAGGAAGAGAGTTGGAAGCATACTTTTGTTTTATCATCCACCTAAAGCCAGGCGAAAAAAGACATTTCAGTGTACTTCTATGAAGTGAATTAAAGGTTCAGTAAAGTAATTATACTTCAGCTTGTAAATTAACACTGGAAATTTTCTAGTCACCCATGCTAGTGTTTCCAGGATATTTAAATGAGTCTTGGAAGACATCAGGATCACAAAATGTTAGAAACAGAAATCAATATGGTTTCCTTTTTGGACCTCGCAGATGGAAAAAAAAACAAACAGATGATATGGATTGCGCAAATGTCACATTCTGACACTAAAGTGAGTAGACGTGCTCTGATGCTGAAGTGAGTGAAGAGCAAAAGTAGTTCTGTCATTACCAAAATTGTAATCACCTTCAAGTGACCTTATTATTTTTCAGTCGTTTAAAGGACAGTAAGTTGCCCATATAATCCAAAACAAAAGAACCCTCCACAGCATGCTAATACAAATTTCGGGTTTGCAAGCGTATAACACAGCTCTTCCTGTATGTGTCTAGGGCCACTGCTGTTTGACAAAACCAATAAACATTTCATGTTTTTTCACTTCAGGATCCATTCACCCAGGGAGAGAGCTTGAGCTAAATAGTATAATTTCTTTTTGGTCCTTCTCAATAACAAAATTGGTTATGATTTCCAATCAATTGTCATCTAGAAAACCAGTTACTGTAATATATTTACCAAATGTTATGTAAGACATAGTTTTGTCAGTAGAACTTACTTGTGGTTTTGGTTGTTCCTGTTAATATTTAGTGATTTACTTCATAAATTAAGCAGTATTTTGAATGTCTTCCAGACAAATCCTTCCATTAGAAGACAAGCATGCATGCTAACCACCGTGCTATACTACACTGACCTGAGTTGTGAGACACATTTGGCAAATTCTATTGCTTTATAACTGTGGTTGATAATCCCAACAATTGCCAAGGGCATTTATTATAGACACTATTTATAACTTTCCCCATGTATAACAGGAGGAAGATTGTGTGATCTAATCAAACAACCAGCATAGCACAGATACAGGGCTTTAATCAGGAATTTTCTACATTAAGCCCTCAGTCCCCGAGGTCAGCTAGTCGGAGCCGGTGCAGCTGGAGCTGCAGAGGCAGATCTTGAGGTACAGGGGGATTTTGGGAGGTTCCTTTGCCAGGGGAACCCCATGAGAGCAGCACAACCTGGGAACCTCCCGAGAGTGGCTGACATGGCATGGGCATTGCTAGGGTAACAGCGACCACACCCCCACCCCAGCCTTGAAAAAGCCTCAGGGAGGGCAGCAATGTGTCACTGCCCACCAGACACTGGCAGGTGAGACCATCGTGTGAAGCGGGTGAATACCACCCACACTGTGCTGCAGCAGCTGGTGTGGTAGTTCATGCAGCAGGGTGCAGAGGTTCTGTCCCTCCTTGCTCAGTAGACCATCACACCTATTGGCAGTCTCCCAGAGTGCAGGTAACCATGGTCTCCACCAGACAGAGAGCTTGTCATGAAAAGACTGTGGCAACCCAGACAGAGGGCCTGCCCTGGTCTGTGACTGTTCACACTCTGGCTGCACAGAGTGCCAGAGCCTGTTGCTGCTGGAGGAGGGAGGCAGGCATTCCACCTGTGTGAGGTGTTAGCAGGTGCAAGATCTGCTCAGCATGGTGGTGAAACTTAAGGAGGAGGTCAAGAGACTGAGGTCCATCAGGGAGCATGAGAAGGAGACTGACTGGTGGAGTAACTCCCTGGCATGCCAGCCAGAAAGGCACCAGGAAGATACCCCCCAAAAGGTGATGGATCGCCTGCCCTGTCGGGCTGAAGGGGGAGACCTGAGACAGCCCCTCCCTGTCACTGTCAGCAGAGGCAGGGGACCAAAAAGATAAGGAGGGCCTTCCCTAGAACTGATAAAGACCGGGAGGCCTCCCATCCCCCTAGGGTGAAATCGGTGTGATCAGCTCGCTCCCTGAAATGCCTGTACACCAACGCACACAGCATGGGGAATAAGCAGGAGGAGTTAGAAACCTGTGTTCAGTCAGGAGATTATGATCCAGTGGTGACTGCACAAACATGGTGGGACAGCTCACGTGACTGGAATGTGATCATGTGTGGCTATGTCCTTTTCAGGAAAAACAGGCTAGCTAGGTGAGGTGGTGGAGTTGCTCTTTACATGAGAGAGCAACTACAATTTACTGAGTACTGTCCAGGGGCAGATGAGGAGCAAGTTGAGACTCTGAGGGTGGGAATTAAGGGGCAGGCTGGCAGGGGTGATACTGTTGTGGGCGTCAATTACAGGCCACCACATCAGGGTGAGGAAGTTGACACGGCCTTCTACAGGCAGCTGAGTGGCCTTGCAGTTACAGGCCCTGGTTATCATGGGGGATTTTAACTACCCTGATGTTTGCTGGAAGGACTACTCAGCCAGCCAGCCACAGTCCAGGAGGTTCCTCCAGTGCATTGGTGATAACTTCCTGATGCAAATGGTGGATGAGCCAACTAGGAGAGGAACACTGCTGGATCTCATTCTCACTAACAAGGAGGGTCTCGTTGAAGCAGTAAAGGTTGAGGCCTGCTTTGGTTGCAGTGACCATGAGATGGTGGAGTTCAGGATCTCATGTGGCAGGAACAGAATACCAAGCAGAATCACAACCCTGCACTTCAGTAGGGCAAACTTTGGCCTTTTCAAGCAATTGCTAGGGGAAATCCCATGCTGCTTGAAGGTAAAGGGGCCTAAGATAGTTGATTGGCATTCAAGGACTGCTTCTTCCAAACTCAAGATCAGAGCACCCCAACAGGTAGGAAGGCAAGAAAGGGGGCTGGGAGACCTGCTTGGTTAAACAGGGAACTGCTGAGCAAACTCAAGTGGAGGAGGAGAGTTTACAGATCATGGAAGCAGGGGCTGGCCACTTGGGAAGAATATAAGGCTGTTGTCAGAGGATGTAGGGAGGCAACTAGGAAAGCTAAGACCTCCTTAGAATTAAACCTTGTAAGAGAGGTCAAGGACAACAGAAAGAGCTTTTTTCAAATACATGGCAGATAAAACCAACACTAGAGGCAATGTAGTTCCCACTGATGAATGAGGTGGGTGCCCTGGTGACAGAAGATACAGAGAAGGCAGAATTACTGAATGCCTTCTTTAGTTCTGTCTACATTGCTGGAGGCTGTCCTGAGGAGCCCCGTACCCCTGAGGCCCCAGAGGAAGTCAGGACAATGGATGAGTCTGTCTTGGTTGATGAGGACTGGGTTAGGGGGCAATTAAGCAATCAGGATATCCATAAATCCATGGGTCCTGATAGGATGCATCCGCAGTTGCTGAGGGAGCTGGTTGAAGTCATTGCTGGACCACTCTTCATCTTCTTCATAGGAAGACAAATAGACCCC
>VWYH01004597.1:17692-39792 GCA_013399365.1 Pampusana beccarii
GGCCCCGCCGCCCCGCCTCGACCGGACACTTCCGCTTCCGGCCGCCGCGGGGCCGGGCCGGTACCGGAAGCGGGCGCGGCGCCCCGGAAGCGGAGCGGGGCCCGGAAGCGCGCGGGGCGGCTGATCCTCGCGTCCCTCCCCGTGTCCCGGGGTCCCCGTGAGCGGCGGTGGGACGTCGGTTCCGGGGCGGGGGCACCGGGGCTCCGCCCGTTCCCGTGCAGCGCGGGTCCCGGGGGCAGCACCGGGGTGCGGTGCCGGTGTCCGGGTGGCCCCGGCTCCAGAAACCTCCCAGCCCCGAGCCGGGGGGGGCTCGGTGAGTCGCGGGCGGTCCCGGACCCGCAGCTCCGGGCGGTTCTGGCCGTGCCCCGGGAGGCCCCGTCCGTGGCGGGGCGGCCCCACCGAGCCGGGGAACGGGCCGGAGGAGCGCGGGGTGCGGAGCTCCCGTTGCCCCGGGCGGGGGCAGCAGGACGCGCGGTACCGAGGAGCGGCGCCGAGATCCGCCCGGGTGGGGATCGGGGCCGCGGGTCCCGCGCAGGCTCCCGGGTCCTGCCTGCGCTCTGGTCTCCGGTGCCCCCTCCAGGGGAGCGACCCCCGCCCGGCTCCTGCGCCCTCGGGCGGTCCCGGGAGCGGGCCGGTCCCGTCCTGGGTCCGGTGCCCGCGGAGGTTTCCGAGGCCCAGCGGCACGGAGCCCGTGCCCGCGGGGCCGCCCCCGCAGCGCAGCCCCCGGTGCTGCCCGGGGACGTCACGGCGGAGCCGCCCCGGGAGCCGCTCTTCCTGCGCTCCCAGCCCCGTCACGCAGCCGCTCTCACACCTGCTCCCCGGCTGCTGCTCCAGGGTCACCAGAACCCCCGGTGCAGCTCCTGGTGTTCGGGGACGAGCTGCTGTCACACAGCACAACGGGCGGCTGTAGCAACACTCCCGATTCTGTTCTTTGAGCCGCTGCACTCACTTAATGAAAATAACTGTAGCTATAAAGGCCTTTGATATGGCACATGTCACACCACAGAGCATTTTGGTTAAAAATTGGCAAAAAACATCAACAGAGCACAAGGTAAATGGGCTAAATCCAGTCACAGCTTGATACAAATGACTAAGGCGAGATCACCCTGACCCCCATCGCCTTAGGGGGCTCCACAGAGGCTCGTGCTGACTTCTGTGTAATGACCAGGATGAGGAAGTTTAACACCAAACCCTCATCAGCCTGGTGCCTCGCAGCAGGAACGAGACAGGCGCACCAGGCAGCTCACGCTGTTGGTGACTCGGCTCCCGGCCCCGCAGCTCCGTGCTCCACGCAGACGGGTTCACTGCCCGGGCCCTGCAGCATCGCCCTGTCCTGTTCTAAACACGGTGTGGGGAGACTGGACAGACCAGAGAGAACAAATGCTTCTAGGACTGGAGAAAAAAAAATCTGCTAATTCCTATGGCAATTTAGTCTGTTTATTCAAAATTTTGAGCCAACTTGGCCAGCACATTCACAGCAGGGAGGAAGTGTCAGGTACCAGGTTGACCCTTAGAATCATCCTGAGGCAAACCCACCTGGCACCAAAGGAAAGATGCCCTGAGAAAGACAGACCTCGCTTGTGCAAAGGAAAACATCTCTGGGTGCTGTGCTTGGGTAGCACCGTTCGGGGGAAGCATCAGCTCGTCCAGCGAGTTTCTGCTGCAGCACCATGGGTGTCGGTGGCTCCGAGCTCCCCCGGTGCAGGGCTGCAGGAGCCCAGATTTGGTGACCCAGGGACTAAAATGTGTTAGGTCTGGACACACAATCACCAGAGGGCCACGGGACAGAGGGGCTTGAGCTCCGGGCAGCGGGAAGGGGCTCAAGGGGGACACGAGGTGCGCCTGTCCAGGCTGCCCCAGCTGCAGAGGCTGAGGGAACCGGCCAGGGCCAGCACAGGAGCTGGGCTCTGGAGAGACCTGCAGTGCCAGGTGCTGCCGAGGGTGCTCACCGCCACACAGCATCCCCGCAGCAGCTGCAGGGGCTTGTACCGGGTGACCTGGCCCTGCAAACCTCACCTGCGCCTCCCGAGCTGCTCACCACACCAGGCGGGAGCTGCAGGGCAGCAGCCGGAGCAGCTGCCGATGTTTCCATCGGTTGTTTGCAGCCCAGGGACTTCACTCCTGGGGAAGCAGCACAGCACCGACACACCTGGCACGAGCTTCACACCGTCCCGCAGGCGGGGCAGGAACCGCCTCTTGTCCCGCTCTGAGGGAGGACGCAGCCGTTTGGGGCGCAGCGGGCACGTTGGCCCAGGACACGATGGTCCCCGCCTCTTCAGCAGACACAAACTGTCTCCAGAGCCGCGTCCCCCGCTCTGCGCGAACAGACCATCCCCACCGAGCCAGCCCGGGGCAACGCGGAGGCTGCAGGCGCTGCAGAGGGGCTGGTGCTGTGCAACCACACGGCAGCGCCAGCTGCTGCTCCCGAGCTGCAGACACATCCCGCGCAGCGCCCGAAACACCGGGGACAGACCTTCTCCTCCCCACCCCACCTTCCGCACCCCCACTGCTCCAGGAAAGAACCAAGGACCAAAAGTACAGCTACGTTTTCTGGGCTTTTAGTTTGAAAAAAGTACTGATTGGAAGTGTACAACGGAACGAGGTGTGGCAGCAGCACCACACCAGATTGTTTCACAAATATGAACAGAAAGGGCCTTAAATAATCGGGTGCAGATTAAAAAAAACCTCAACGGTGAAAAAGTTCTTCCCTCCGAACAGAAATTCACAGGCACAGAAATGGCAACAACCACATGGAGACAATGGGGGGACATCCTCCTCCGAGCCCGCGGGCCGCCTGGCGCGGGTTGCTGCGCTCGGCCGCCCCCGCGCGGCTCCGCCCGCGGCTCCCTCTTTGGAATGGCTACAGATGAACAGGGTGACATGCCCTCGCTAACCAGACCCGCCCCCCGCCCCCCGCCCCGGACATGGACAAACAAGGCCTCTGCTAAGGCTAAAAAAAGGACAAGACTTTGGAGTCTTGAGTTCAGCATGTTTAAGAAACGAGAGTCTGGTGAGTGCACAGCAAAGTCCCTGTGCGAGCTCTGCTATTCCAGCTTGGCCTTCTTGTTGCTGTCACCGCCGTTCTCTTCTGCTGGTGCTGCCGGCGCTGCCGTGTCCTCCAGTTTCCGCTTCCCGCTGTCAGCAGGTGGGTGTGTATTACGGGGTTTGAAGCTGATAATGATGCAGGTCATGTTATCGCAGCCAGTGCCGTCCCCTGAGGTGTCTGGAGCCAAGCACTGATCCAGCAGCTGAGGAGGGACAGCACAGACAGGTCAGCAGAGAGCACAGACACAGGGCTGTGAACAAACCAAGACACTGGGCCCGGCCTAGCGACTGACAGCGGCCAGAACAGGCTGGGCTCAAATGCTGTTCACACCCAGACATGGCACAGAAACAGCCTCAGCAACCCAGAAACTCCCTCGGCTTGACAGCAACCCAGAGGATCAGACACACCGGCCGGGTGCTGGAGGAACTGGCTCCAGTTCAGAGGCGTCTCTGCTCCCATTCCAGCCAGCGGTGCAGCCCGCGTGCTGCCAGACTCGCCAGGCGCTCAACACACGGGGGATGGAGGGCAGGGCGGGCGCTGCGCCGGGACGCAGATGCGCTGTGCGCTGATGGGACGGTGAAGCTCCGGACCTTACCTCTTCTACGATGGAGGAGAGCGGCCTCAGGACTCCGTTCTCGTCCTTTTGGGTGATCTTGGACTGGATGAAATCCACCACTTCCTGGCTGCTCATCACATTCCTGCAGAGAGGGGCAGCAAAGGCAGCAGTCATGCCAGTGTCTGAGCAGCACCGGGGCCTTCGGGCCTTCCCGGGTGCAGCTCCAGAGAACGACCAGAGCAGACACCCAACTGCTCCCGCGCGACTCACCAGATTCCATCGCAGGCAATGACCATGAAGTCGTGATCGTCATTTATTGTCAGCACTTTGATGTCAGGCAAAGCAGAGATCATCTGTTCTTCCGGGGGCAGATTCTTGTTGCGCTTGTAGAAGTGATCGCCTGCAGTGGAGAGGAGGAGGATGGCTCTGCGCACAGCAGATCCACACGAACCGCCACAGGCTCGAGGCACCAGCCTCGCTGAACCCAACACGCTGTCACCGTGTGAGGGGCAAGAGGTGCCTTCGCCATTTCGGCGTCTCTGCACCCCAAACCAAGCGCGGCTTCCCCAGTTCCGGGGGCACCGCCAGCCCAAAGCCCATGGCGTCCGACGGCCCCGTCGGGGACCCTGCGGCGGCGCTCACGGGATGAACCGCCCCGCGTCTCAGGCACGATTTGCAGCTCATCCCAGCCCTCGCTTGCTCTGCTGTGCTAACACCAGATGCTCATTTTGCAGGAGCTCAGGCTGCCCAGGTCAGGTATTTCAGAGCAATGGCCACATCACGCCGCTGTGCTCAGCTCTTCCCAAACCCTCAGCAGTCAAAGCTCACTGGAAAAAACTGATCCTCAGCTCTGACCAGCAGGTTTAGCTGGAATTACATCCCAGGAAGGGACTTCTATGGCCACTACAAAGTAGCAGGTGGAAATGTCAGTGTCTCCCTAGGTAAACAAGCTCCTAGTTTTAGCCCTAAATGTGTCTTTATCTCTTTACCCTAGGACGATCGTTTCCGCACAAGCACTCTCCAGTCACACCCCGAGCTGCTGACAGTTCCTTCCCTTCTCCATGTATTTCCCAGCACATTCTCAGTGTTACTCGCTATCCTCAACGCCTCCCACACGTCACCTGCTCAGGCTGTAGCCACTGCCTGGGCCAGGACCTTGTTTGGCTGCTGACAGACATGCCCAGTCTCCCGAGCCACTGAAAATGCCAACAGCATTTCAGCAAGGGGGATGGAGTTTGTGCAGCTAAAAGGCGAGGCTGGCTCAGGAACGCACAGGCTGAGCGTGGCACAGTCAGGTCCCCGGGAAGCAGTGCTCCGGGGTCCTCCGACAGCCCCCCAGGAAGAGGCCTGTGCAAGAGCCAACAGGCTGGTTTTGAGACGGTTTATATGAGGTGCTTCCTGACCGAAATCTCACCACTCCAGATACTGAATAGGTTCTACTCATCATCCAGTCAAAAACTGGTCCTTAAACTCAGCAGCAGGCAGGTGCTGGCAGCGCGGGTGTCCTGAGCACACTGCCAGGCACGCCAGCTTTGCCCCTTTGCTCACCGATGGCCCTGGAGAGGTTGAGGCCGCCGTTCACCCTCCCGTCCATGGTGACCTTGCCGCCAGCGTTCTTTATCCTGGCCAGCTCCACCTCATCCTCTGGCTTGTGGTCATAGGACATGTCGACAGCTTTGCCACCTTCCGACACCACGCAGCGGGAGTCGCCGGCGTTGGCCACGATCAGCTGCTTGCCCCGGATCAGCGCCACGACAGCCGTTGTCCCACTGTCGGAGCCGGGCTGCAAGATGAGAGGTTTTGATGAGACTCCTTTCTCCTGCTCCACGCCAGGTCACACGGGAACAGCATGATCACCACAGCCCCAGCAGCGTCCCAAACCCCGAGGCGCTGCATCTCATTCCTCCTTCCCACAAGCACACACAGAACAACGGAGAAAAGCCCAAGGGCAGCGTGAAACAGAGGAGCGTGTTCCCCGAGGGGCCGGGGCAGGCAACGCCTCCATCCCAGCCTCACACAGCACAGCGGCTCGGGCTTCTCCAGTGCTCAGCACACCCTGCTGCACCCCCGCTCCAACGTGCTGATCGCAGCCCCGGCCCGGCTGGAGCAGAAGCCTTGCAAGCCAGGGCATCCCCCAAAGAGAGAACGGTGGCGCCTCGGAAACCGTGGTCGCTTCTCCTGGCACCGGGTCCCTGCACCGCCTGCCAGCAGCGCCACGGGCTGAGGAGCCCCAGCCCCGGCCTGGCGATTTGCTCAGCTCGGCGCTCCCCCCACGCCAACCCCGCAGCGGCTCCTGGGCCCAGCACGCCCAGCGCCGGGGTCCGCTCTGCCGACCCCACCCTGTTACAGATCCATCCCTACCCCTCAGCCTTCCGCGGAGAGTCGGGCTGTCAGCCGCTGTGCGCGGCCTCAGAACAAAAGAAATGCTTGATCCCCATCTGAACGGAAACAACTCCTTGCTGAGTCCCCCCGCCCAGTGCCCGTGGCTCCACGACGCTGCAGAACACAAGAACGGGGTGTGCACCTCCTCTTTCCCCTCCATGCCTGGTAACAACATCTCCTCCTCTTCATCCTCATCCTCCTCTGCTTCTTCAGTGTCATCTTCATCATCTTCATTCTCTGCCTCTTCACTGCTGTAACCATCCTCATCTTCACTGCATTCCTACAAGAAACAAGAGAGACCAGCGGGCGTCACACAGGACACGTGCAGCGCCCTCCCCACACAGCTGGTCCCTCTGCCCTGGGGACAGGTGACAATTCACCCCAGAAGAGCGAGATGACCTGGTACGTTCCCCACACCTGATGTCACCATCAGAGCAGCCAGTTTCAGCTGCCACAGCGGATGGAGGGATGGCACATGCAGCAGGACCACGGGCCATCCGCCACGGCCGCTGCGCAGATGAGGGCACGTTTCCTTCAGGGATATCTGCACAGCCCCCGACACTCCCGTGAGATGGGTCTCAACGTCTCAGCCTGGAAACCTGCTCCTAGGACAGCCCTAGGATGAGCCAGAGGCTCGCAGCTCGAGTACCGCAGTGAGCAACGCGTTCTGCCCGGCCAGAAGGCCGCGCTGCCCCGGCGCTGTTTCCTACCTCACTGTCTTCCTCCTCTTCCTCAACCTCATCTGACTCATCCTCACTGTCCTCAAAAAATTTGGATTTGGTTGTGCGCTGGGGCTTTCCCGAAGACGAGCAGGAGGGCCCGGCCTCCCCAGTAGAAGAGGTGACGGCCTCGTCACCTTTGCCTAGTTCAGGCTTCTGCAGAGCAGGGCTGTTGCCTCCAGCGCTGGCTTTGTCTGAGGTGGAGGAAATACCCGTGATTTCTTCGTCTGGCTTCCCGTTCTTCCTCTCCTTGTGGTCGGGAAGCTCCCCCGGGTCAGCCTCTCCATTCATATTTGACTCCCCATCATGCTGCTTGCCTGTCCCCTCCGCAGCGTTCTCCCCAGCTGGAGCTACGGACTTGGCTTTGAGGTTCTTGGTGCAGTTTTGTCCGTAACGTGTGAGAAGCTCCTCAATGGTCATTGTGGCTTCTTCATGCAGAAGAGCAGCTTCCTCGTTATCCACTAGAAATGGAAAGGGGGTGAGGACAAAGAGGGTCAGAAAGCAGGATATGGCACCACACAGCAGCCGTGCAGCACATGCTGCACTGGCAGCAAGCGGCCCTGCTGCAGACGGTTTAAGCAAGGCTCAGCACAGCAGGTCCCTGCTGCAGACGGTTTAAGCAAGGCTCAGCACGGCAGGTCCCTGCTGCAGACGGTTTAAGCACGGCTCAGCACGGCAGGGCCCTGCTGCAGACGGTTTAAGCACGGCTCAGAAAGGCCCCCGCGGCTGACCTGCCAGCAGCACAGAGCCTTTACGTAGACGTGAGGCTGGAGGGTAAAGAGCAGCAGCGTATTTAACAAGCGCAGGCTGGTCTGAAGCTGTGGGGAAGCAGACAGGCCACTTCCATCTGTGGATTTGCCCATTAATACCGCAAGTGGGAACAAGGTTTTGTTGCAGCAGTCGCTCCCTGGGCCGTAAGCGCCACAGGGATCCCAAGCAGCTGTGGCAGACAGGACAGAACAGCTCAGGCAGGGATGCAGCATCTCCCAAGCGGGACACCGGACAGAAACCAGGATGGCTTTCCCTAAACTGTGAGCCAAAGACCACCATTTCCCTACTGACATCCCCTTGGTTACCATTTTCTTTGCTAATTAATCCCAAAAGGAAAAGAAACACCCATACCCCAAATACTCCTGAAAGTACAGGACAAAAAGAAGATAACCCAGCCAAACAAACCAAAACCCACTTTGTCCCTTTCAGCTGGAGAATGAGGGCCAACAAGTCCAGCATCTTCAGACAACACAGCGCTCAAGGTGATGGAATCACTGCACGTCTGCTCCAAGGCCAGCGAGCAGACACAGCCGAGCGCGCACGGACCCTGCGCCGGGATCCAGCGGCTGCTGGAGCAGCAGGCCCAGAACCGCCGGAGAGCAGAGCGCC
The DNA here is from genome assembly GCA_013399365.1 of Pampusana beccarii. NCBI lineage: Eukaryota > Metazoa > Chordata > Aves > Columbiformes > Columbidae > Pampusana > Pampusana beccarii. The sequence continues at coordinate 25,776 of VWYH01004597.1, forward strand.
CCGGCCCGCCTGCAGCTGGGAGGCTCCTCACACACCCAGGACTCTGTGCCCGACTGGTTTGTTACTCCCAGGATTACGGTACCCAATGGATCAGAATTCCCCCAGCACCAGCAATACACAGCGCTGCGCTGGCAGTTCAACTCCAGCTGAGGTTTAACTCGGAACTTTGGACAGAAACCTTCTACTGAAGGAGACCTGGCCCAGCTGGTCTCGGTCCCTGTCCTGCTGCTGCTGTCTGGTCTATTCAGTGGCATCTGACTTACCATCATCTTCATCAGCAACTTTCTCCTTCTCGTCTTCATCATCCTGGGGTCGCCCAGCCATCTGAGAGAGCTCTTTAATCACCTCCTCAGTGGTGAGCTTGGCATCTATGGCTAAGAAAGCGTCTTCCAGGGCCTACGTATGAACACAGACATGAGAGCGCGCACAGCTCGTTGTCCCCACAGGCTGCCTGTGTGTCACGCGGGGCGATCGGGTCTCTTCAGAATGCGCGGCACACAGAACCACGGAACGGCTGAGAGTGACAGGGACCGCTGGGGTCACCTTGTCCAGCCCCTGCTCCAGCAGGGACAGCCAGAGCTGCTGCTCAGGACCGTGTCCGGGTGGCTCCTGAGGAGCTCCAGGGATGGGGACCCCAGCACGTCCCTGGGCAGCCTGTCCCTGTGTCACCCCCACGCTGAAAAAGCGTTTCCTGACGTTCAGAGACACCTGCCCGGGGCCAGTTTGTCTCCGTGGCCTCTGGTTCGGTCTCTGNTCCAGTCTGCCCATGTCCCTCCGGTACTGGGGAGCCCAGCACTGGGCCCAGCACTGAGCAGGGGGAAGGACCATCCCCTCCATCCCCCTCCTGATAACGCCCATGCAGCCCAGCACACCATTTGCCATCTCTGCAGCCAGGGCACGTTGCTGGTTCATGGTCAGCTTGGTGTCCACCAGCAGCCCCGGCGCCTTTGCTGTGGAGCCCCAGCACGCACTGGTGCTCCGGGCTGGTTCCTCCCCAGGGTGGGACTTCGCGCTTCCCCCACCGAACCTCACGCGGTTCCCGCCCCCCATTCCTCCAGCCTCTGCAGCCCCCTCTGCGCTGCCGAGCAGCACGACCCCCTGTCCTGGCTCCGTGTCACCTCCAGCCTCGCTCAGGGGACATTCTGCCCCATCCTCCAGATCATGGGATAGGCAAAACATGATACTGGGGTGCTTCAGGCTCGAGCATGAGCCACAAACTGGTTCCAGTTTGTGTTGTAGGCTGTCCCCAGTCTGGATGTCCGTGGCCTTCCCCTCCTGCAGGCTCCGCAGATCCCAGCACCCCAGGGACAGCCCACGTCCCACTGGAAATCAGCGCTGGGGGAGAACTGCAGCAGGGGTCGCTTGGTGGAACAGGCCATGAACCTCCCCTCTGCCTAGAGCTACCCCTGCCCACAAAAACCACCCAGCAAAATCACTCCAAGAACCAGCCCACACCTTGGACTGGGACCAGTCTGAAAACTCAAAAGAGGGGGGGAAAAAAAGAAAGCTGGAAAACAGAGGGAGGTTGATCTTTGAAAATCCAAACAACACCTGGTGTACACTCCTAGAAACAAGGGAGGGAAAGTGCAGCGGAAGACAGGGCAGACAGACCTCGGAGGCACAGGACCCTGCATGTAGGAATTAGGTTCCTAAACCAGGGCTTTCCCTGTGCTGGTGCTCAGCCGGCTCAGGGCAGAGCTAGACACTCACCTTCTGCAGTTTGCCTTCCTTGTAGGCCTTCTGGTTTTTGATTATCTCAGGGAGATACTTGGCACAGTACAGGGCAACTTCTTCTCCTGAAAGACAGCAGATTCGGTTAAAGAGGCTGGTCCTGCCAGAAGCAAAACACACTCTCGAGCAACTGAGCTCCTGAGCAAACCTCAGGACACAAAGCAGAACGAACCCGAGGCGGGACACTCAGAGACAGAACGCTGGGAGCTCCCGCCAGCTGCAGCGCAGCGGGACGTGCTGCCGACCCCAGCAAACCTCCATCCGTCAGCTCTGGCCAAGGCCATGAGCCTCCTGACAGGGAAACGGGGCCCGTGTTGGCACTCAGGCCAACTGCTTAGGCCCTTCCTATCTAGGAAGCTCTGTTTTCATGCATAAGCACAGGGATAAACAACAAACAGAGGAAAAGGGAAGCTTTTAGTCAACACAAGCTCGCTCTCAGAGCGTTATTGGCACGTGCCGAGCAGCACAAAAAGTAACGAGGATCCCAGACCCTGGAGGTGAGAAAGTCTGGCGAAAGGAGGATCCGAGCAGGATCGGGCTAGAGATCGGTTACACAAACCGGACAGCCACAAACGCATGGGCCCCGATGGGACGCACCCACCGGTGCTGAGGGAGCCGGCAGATGTGATTGCTGAACCGCTCTCCATCATCTTTGAAAGGCTGCGGAGACCAGGAGAGGTGCCTGAGGACTGGAAGAAAGCCAATGTCACTCCAGTCTTCAAAGAGGGCAAGAAGGGCGACCCAGGAAACCACAGGCCAGACAGCCCCAGCTCCACCGGGGAAAGGTGATGAACAGCTCGTTCTGGATGTCATCTCCAGCACATGGAGGAAAGGAAGGGATCGGGACGGGGCAGCACGGGTTCACCAGAGGGGACACGGGGGAGAGGGGACACGGGGGGAAGAGGGGACACGGAGGGGAAGAGGGGACACGGAGGGGAAGAGGGGACACGGGGGGCACGGCTCTGCAAGGGGAGCAGGAGCCGAGGGCGAAGCGCGAGCGGGTGACGCCGCCACCATCAGCGCAGCGATGGGAGAGGCCGAGGGGACACGGTGGGGAGCGAAGGGGTGGCGAGAGCTGAGAAAGAAAGAAACAGCAGACAAGGGACTTTTCGAACACAGTTGCAGGAAGGGGATCAAGTGGCCATTGACAAAGAACAGAAACCTTGCAAAACGGTCGCTGTTACAACTGCGCTACAGAAACACCAGTGCTGCGGATCCAAATAGCGAGCCGGAGCTCTGTGCTGACCGTGCTCTCACAAACACGGATGTAAGGGACACACAGGAGTGACCCTTGCCTTTCAGCAAGAACTTAAAGGCAATAAATACCAAGCTGGCCGGGCAGGAAGAGACGAGACTGGCAGCCCGTGCAGGATCATAAATAAAAAGGACGGACAGTTCAGGTCCGTCAACATGGGCGTATGGAACCAGATCTTGCCAATCCAGCTCAACATCCGCTCTTAAAGATACCAGGATTTTGGGTAACGAAACTAAACATGCTGATGTAACAGATTTAGGTAAGGTATATAACTTGCATACATATTCTAATATACTATATATAGCTTACATATTCATATATGTACATAAGAGAGCACTCTGCTTAAGAAGTTACACTTTCAAGATGGCACACGCTGAATAGGTTAAAGATCTGCCAACTACCAACTGAGCAAGGAACTGCGTCGGAAGATGTTTATATGCATTCTTGAAGGTCTGCCTCCAGACGACACTGCAACATTCTGATCAAAGAGCCAAACCAAAATTTCTATGAGAAAATGATAGAGTTGTGAACAACAACAGTGACGGTTCTTCCAGATCACCTGAGGAGCGAGCAGGGGCTGCTCAGAGCGGTGTGGCTGCCGACACGACGCATGGCGTGCTGGACCGCGGCAGAAAGCAGCCACAGGCCTGACCGCTCTGTGGGACGCTGCTGGACACCAGGGCAGGAGCACGCGGTGTGCAGCCTGCCATTGAGGCTGCTTTCATTGCAGTGTGCGGCAGCAGGCGTGGAACACGAGCTCTGAAGCACCCGCACAGAACCCCGACAGCTGCTGCGGCCTCGCTCGTACGACAGGGACTGAGGGACCCGTCGGGCCCAGCACGGCCGAGGCGTTTGTGGGGAGGACGCAGAGCTGCCCCCGGCAGAGCCGTCCTGGGCGAGTTCCAGGATGCGGCACGTCGGCCAAGGCCCCAGCGTGCCCTCGGTGTGCTCGACCAGCCAGCAAGGCACGTGCTGAGCGTCTCAGCAGTCTGAGAAGGAAAACCAGGAAAACTGCAGGAATATCACCTCCCAAACCAGAACCTACAAGGACAGAACAGCCCCCGCAGGCTGGGACAGGGCTGCTGGTCATCGCAGGGCACGGCTGCCACCTCCTCCGGTTCCGTTCTGACCCGTTCCGTTCCGCCCGACCCACATCTGCACCAGTGGGACAGCTCTGACATCTGAACCTCATCCTGACACCCGGGGCACGGAGCTGCGGGGGCCGAGGGGAGACCNGCTGTGGGGCATTGGCACAGGCTGCCCAGGGCAGTGCTGGAGTCACCATCCCTGCAGGGTTGGACAGACAGATGAGGTTCTCAGGACAGGGGGCAGTGGTGGCCTTGGCAGTGTGAGGTCAACGGTTGAACTCGATGACCTGAAAGGTCTTTTCCAACCACAATGACTGCGATTCCCTGATTGCACAGGGCGTATGGCACACACACAGGTGTGTCACCTGCACACCAGCCGGGCTGTGCCCCACAGCGGATCCCCGATGGTCACACACAGCAATGGGTGGAAGCAGCATCCCGGTACCAGGTCACCGCCCGGGCAGAGCAGCGGGCACGGCTGCCGCGGGGACCCAGGGGGAGACGACAGCGAGCGGGGGCAGCCCTGTCCCCGGCCGGGGTCTGCAGGGCGCTGAGCAGCTGTGCTGCTGGAGCCGTCTGACAGGGCTGATAACGCCAGCGGGGACACCCGAGCCCTGCCAACATTGCCGTCCTTCTGCCACAGCTCGGGACCAGGGGTTTTCCTCACAGCAACAAGCAGCCTGACCCGAGGAAGCCCCTGGGCCTGGCAGCGCGCCCCGGCCGCCCCGCGGCGGGCAGGCCACGCACTGCGCTCTGCTGCTCTCCTGGGCTGCGGCACCGCGATGGTTTACGTCGGCGTGCCGGCAAGGCCGTCAGAGCACCCGCAGGGATCGGCCGCGTCTGATCACTGTCAGAGCAGGGCTGGAACACGACGGGAGCACAGGCACGGCCAGCAGCCTCGGGGCACAAACACAGGCAGCAAAAAGGCCTCCGAAGACACAGGTTCCTACAACAGATCCTTCCCAGTGCAGGTACATGCACAAACCCATCCCACCTCATCTTCACAGGGCTGAATGCAGATCCCACTCCAAGATTTGCTTGGGATTTAGGCACATACCATTAGAATGTAAAATAAAGCAAGCTCAGAGTCAAATACACTAGCTAACAACAAATATCACAGGATCCCTATGGACTGGAATACTATGCCAAAAGAGGAAAAGTTTTAAGACCCGAGTATTAAGTCCCACCCTGAGACAGTGAGAGGGCGGCAGAGCTCGAAGGCAGATCAGAGGGCAAGAGAGATCCATCGATCGCTCTGCGTGCAGACCGGAGAAAAAATCACAACAGGGCTTGTGCATTCAAATTAAACACCCTGGTAGGAGAAAAAAGAAAACCCCGCTATGACAACATTGACCTCTGAAAAGGGGGAGCTGCGTGTCAACGGAGACGCGTGTGAAAAGGAGAGGAACGGCAGCAGCTGAAGGGCTGGAGCGCCCGGGAGCAGCGGGTGGCCGCACAGCCCACACCGCGGTGTGGGAAACCAGGGCGAGCAGCGCAAGGGCTGCTCAGAGACGGTGCTGGTTCTGAAACCAGGGGTCCTGTCCACAGCAGAAAACATGCACAGAAACCTGATGAGCGAAATGGAAAGTTAAGTAGGAGAATAAACCACCCAGCGCTCTTTTTCAAGGAACACAATAATAAGAACTTTTCCCACCCTGCCTGGAGCGGGAAGCTCGCTGGAGAGTTTAAGGCTGATAGATGAGCAAGGTATAAAAGGAAAGATACATTAATTCTTTGCACTGGCTGCTAATAAAGCTTAGAGAGATTCCCACCGTAAAACCTTATTTTACATGGGACAGACCCGAGGAATTGTTTCCAACTAAAAGAACTAATGCATCCATAAAATCATACAAAAGCAGGGATGGGCAAAAGTTTATCTTCCAAGTCAGGTTCAATATATCCGTATCCTTCCTGATCAGGTTTGCGCAGGAAGAGCTGCAGAGATTCCATCCCGGGAAATCTAAAACACAAGTTAGAAAACTGTGCCAGTGCTCTGCTTTTCCCTAACGTCTGTCTTGAATCCTTCCTACTGTATTTCAAAAAACCCAAACCACATTCCTTCAGGCCTACACTGGAACACCCTGAGGGTGTCCAAAGCCCTTCTGAAACACACAGGAACCAGACCTTCCTGCTGGCCGAGCAACCAGCACACTGATCCTAAAGAAGAACAGGTCGGTTTGATATTACTCATTCCTGGCCAGTTTTTGCTGGATGCTGCTTATCCTCATGTCTGCTAGATGCTTACAACCAGTTTCTGAATTGCTGCAAGCAGTAACGCTACATTGAATAGTCGCTAAATCCCTCTATCCTTTGTCCTCTCTGTCTTTCAGAACGATGTTCTCAAAGATAATCCTCAGGATATCAGCTGCTGCTCCACCCAGGTCGCTCCACACTCTCAGATGAAGTTCGAGAAGAAATTAATTTCAAAACATTCAACCTAAATGTTTCAGAGTGAGACTGTACCTTTTGAAGAGCTACTAGTCAGCTACCTGCTCAGGGTGACCTTTCTAATAGGGACTATTGCAAAAAAAGGTCTTAAACTCTTATTTACAATTGGGCAGAATTAGATAACTCAGTTCTAAAGGAAAGCGAGAAATTCTGAACTGTGGTTTGTCACCTTCCAGTTGAATCAGCTCCATTGCAGAGAAATGAAATGCACACACATCATACCAAAAACGAATTTAAAAGCCTCAGAGAGTGGTGGAAACCGGGTTCACACCACTGTAGACCAGCACATCTGGTATGTGAACACAGCAAACTGTAGAAATTGTAATAAACAGAATTAGCAGGTCCATGGACACACGTAGTGGGATGGGCAGAGGTTAAATACGCAGCAGAGAACGTCACAAACTGGTCAGTGTGTTTTCAGAGAGTCCGCAAGCAGGAGGAAACAGGCAGTTTAGTCAATCTACTCCATACAGATTTCCAAGAAACTTTCAAATAAATCATCAAATGTTTTCCACACTAAGCTGCCCCGGGAAAAGGAGCAAGGTGTGAGAGAAGCAGAGGTTTTGAAATAGAGGATGGCCACGGTTCCTCGGAGACTCATGGTGTTCAACATCTACATAAATAACCTGGAAAAGAGGTCACTGAGAAGTGAGGGATCATTCCAGATGATCCAAACTACAATAATTTACAAAAGTGAAAAGTCAAGAGCGAGATCTTGTGATTTTATGTGACACTGGCAGATGAAATTCCTCACTGACAAAAACAAGGACATGAGAAAGTGAAAATACAGCCAACCTTGATGTGTACATTGCATGGACTCAAACCCATCTACTACTGCTTAGGAAAGACCTGGAAGAAACTGGGGACAGAGTTCTAAAAATGTCAGCTTTAAATCAAACCAGCGAACATGTTGTTAGGAATAGTTACGAAAGGAACCGAGAATAAAGCAGAAAACACTTATGTCACAACAAATTCCGGGTGTATGTGTAACTTGGACACAGGCAGAGAGACAGAGCGTGTCCAGAGAGAGGACGAGTACAACCAGGGCTGTGGAACCCGCGGGTACGTCCAGCACCAGCAGCCTGACAAGTCCCATGGCCCCGCACTCCACCACCTGTGCGAACAGAATGACCCGCGGTGCAATGCGGCTCAAGCAATGAGTGCTCTCCGAATCGCTGGGCACGGTTCAGGGTCCCGCGGGCACCGTGGGCACGCTGCACAGCACGCTGGGGCAGCCCGAGCCCGCAGCACGGCCGGGCTGCGCCCTGACCTCGGGCACAGAAAATCCTGGTGTTTCATGTAACAGAAAGTGCTGGTATTTAACCGTACAGACCCACTGTGTGACCAGAGACAAGTGTAGGACTCTTCTGATTGGAAGAAAGGACACGGAGTCCAAAATTCTGAAAGTGAAAAGTGCTAACGGAGTGATTACTTATTAATTCCTGGTAAGTGTTGGGGGCATTGCAGTGAAATTATCAGGCAGCAGATTCAGGTCCAAGTCTTTTTTCAAATAATAAATTTCTATACAAAACATCCTATGCAAATAAACACCAGACATATAGATCTGGTTTAAAATGCAATTAAACGAATTCACGAAGAGCGCATCAAGAAGACTCGCCACGTCTGTAAGATGGAACGGTTGCAACCTGCAGCCCGGGGAGCCCGTACGTGGGGCCGGGGAAGGTGCGTCAGGGAACGATCTGCCTGCTCCTTCCTCCCTCTGTCCTCAGGCAAGCGGGTCTGCAGCCACCAGAACACACTGACCAGACTCGGACCTTCGCTCTGAGCTCATGTAGTTTTTCTCTGCTGTGACTACCCTGCCCAGCTTATCCACCACGAAAACAGCCATTCATAAAACTTTTCAAAGACAGAACACAAATCTCACTTCAATTTCCTATCGGCCCACGACCTTCCTCCTAGAAATCCTGAGGAAGGTTCAGAACCTTAGTCGATGATATCTAGCAAAGGAAACGTGTCCCAAGAGGAGCCCAATTCCCAAGGACAGACAGACACTGCCTGAGCAGCCCGGACGGGCTCTGGTGAGAACAGGGGACGCAGTTACCTCCGTGTCCGTCGTAGACCGAGAACATGGCTGTTTCACTGTCCAGCTCGGGGATGCAGTTGTGTGCGTCCTGAAAGAGAGAGCAGAAGCCTGGAATGACACAGGTTGCACTGGACCCCGCAGAAAGAGGGAGAAGGGAGCAGGGAGGCTATAGGCACTGACACGGGATTCTCAAATCCAGAGGGAGAGCCAGAGCAGTCAGAAAACCTCTGACATCCTCGAAAGCTCACCTGGTGAGCACCTGTCCCCAAAGAGGGGCAGGGACCTGTAACACTGTGCTGCTCTGTGCTGGAGCAGGAACCCAGCCTGGGCACCAACGGCTGGACTGGAAACCCCTCCAGACCCGCGGTACAACTCAAGACGTGGCCGGGCTGAGGAGAACCAACCCCTGCGCTCGGGAGAACCAACCCCTGCGCTCAGGGTACCCGTGAGGCTCAGGAGAACCAACCCCTGTGCTCGGGGTACCCGTGAGGCTCAGACCAGAATCAACCCCTGTGCTCGGGGTACCCGTGAGGCTCAGACCAGAATCAACCCCTGTGCTCGGGGTACCCGTGAGGCTCAGGAGAACCAACCCCTGTGCTCGGGGTACCCGTGAGGCCTGTCTCAGCGCAGCAGTTCAGTCTGTAAGGAATGCAAGACACCAGGCTGTGCTCCATCGCACAGGCCGGTGCCTTGACCTGAGGACTCTCCAGCTGAGTGTAACTATGGAAATACAAGTTAAACTGGTACCAGTACGCAGGCAAGTTCCCACATAGACAAATGCAGCTGGCTCAGGGTCACCGGTAGGGTCTGGCCGCTCCCACCGATGCTCTGCCCCATTCTTGCCAAACAAGAGCCACACACACTGAAAAGCCACTGACGAAGCCAGAGGTCAAACACGGAGCCTCTGGACCTCATGACTTCAACCAGCCGCAGGCTTTGCCTCTGCCTGTCAGGGTGAACACGGTCCCAGGCGGCAGCGGTGTCTGTCCCACCAGCCCGATGACAGGCAGCCTGGCAGGACACGGTCACCACGTCCCGGGGGAACAACCAACTGGGCTGGAAAGCCTCTTGGGACAGACGCTCCTTCCTGTGCTTCTGGCCATGTGGGATGCTCCAGGACGGCACTGCCCCATCCCTGGAGACATCCCAGGCCAGGCTGGACGGGGCTCTGACCACCCTGAGCTGCTGAAGATGTCCCTGTCATGGCAGGGGGGCACTGGGGGAGCTGGGAAGGTCCCTTCAACCCAAACCACCCTGTGATCCTGTGCTGGCCAAAGGCCCAGGCAGCGCTGGCCCCTCTCAGTGTTGTTTCAGCAGTGTAGCCAAGGACAAGCAACCGGTCAACTAACAGTGCAAACCCCAAAGTATCATTTATAGAATACAAACCCCAGTATCGCCTCCTCAGGCAAGACACACGTCTTGGTTCCGGCAACTGTCCAGGAACTCGGAGAATCTCTGGGGCGCACCGGAGGGAGGGTGCGTCCCGGGGGCATTTCAGGCTTAATACCACACTGCTTCCAGCCTTTCCCTGCGCGTGCTCCCAGACCACAAACATCAACAGCATCAAGCTGTGCACCGAGCGACCTCTCTCTCCTCGAGGGCTCTCAGAACAGCAGACGTTGAAGGTGGCACCACCCAGACTTCACAGGTGAGTCCTCGACCTCTCCACCCTACAGGTGAGCAACCCAACTGGGCTGTTGCAGGGCAAAGCCTGGAACCGATGATGGGCTGAATCTCTCTCCTAAACCACGGATGGACTGAATTTCTCTCCTAAACCCTACCCCTGCCCAACTAATCTCCCAACATTCCTTAAAGTTCAAGCCCTCACCTACCAACTTACACCCTGACCGCACCTCACATGCTTTTGCAAGAGCGATCATGTGATATTTTAACCAACGCAATCTAGTCTCTCTGCCGTGGTTCGAGTTCATCACCTTAGAAGTTAAAGGTGCTGCAGTTGCCCCAAAACACTGCACTTATGCAAGACAGCTGGCTCAAAGCTCTGGATGGATCCACATTGCCAGCTGCAACCCCCAATATCTGTATGCACGCAGAGCTACGTGTGCTGCACAGCCCAGCAACTGGGGAGCTCTGCTGCCTTCTCACCGCGCACTCCTTGGGTTCAGCTCCTCTTCCTCCGGAGCCCCAGTCTGAGAACTCCATTCCCCTGCAATTTCTACCAAGTGCTAAGGAAAACAGATAAAGAGAGGTTCTGGGTCTATGCTGCACTTAGCGCAACGAAACTCTTGACACTGTGGTGGAAACAGGGTCTGAACGGGCAAATTACAATCATAGTTCAAAACAAAAAAAATTACTCTGCATTATAATGTAGGAAATTTAACCAGAAAGCTCACTGGAGATAGCAAATGAAAATAAGAATAAGCAAGGAGCCAGCATTAATATGCTCACTGTTCAGAGCATTTACAGAAACAAGTGAGATGGCAAAACCACAACAAAGTAACTGGGGTAAGTCCCAGGTGACTGAACAGCAGTTTAATCAGAGCAAGTAACGCAAATGCTGCTGGGGAGGAAACCTGGAATCTGCAGCACAATCCGCCTCTGTGCTGGCTCTGTGGAGCACTCACCCGCTCGTCCCAGCGGCCACGGGTGGCGGGAGCTCCTGGGAACGTCCAGCTCTGCACCGCTCTGACGGGCTGGGGTCACCCCCCATGTCCCCAGCACCCCAGAGAGCAGCCGGCTGGCTGTGTCAGGGCTGGGGTCACCCCCCGTGTCCCCAGCACCCCAGAGAGCAGCTGGCTGGCTGTGTCAGGGCTGGGGTCACCCCCCTGGTGTCCCCAACACCCCAGCAGCTCAGAGAGCAGCCAGCTGACCAGGACCAGAGACTCTCAGTCACACGTCTCCATCCTTGCTGCTGCAGCCACTGTCCCGCAGGTCACCACAATCTCCCGCTCCCCAGGCCTGGCCAGCAGCTCTCTGCTGCCTGTGCCCTCGGGGCTGGTGACCCTGGGTGTCCCCCAGCCACCTCCATGATCACTGCAGCGCTGCTGGAAAACAGCACATTTGAAATGCCAAACAGCAAACTCAGTCAAAATTAGTGAATTAGCTACAACTGAGAGTGTGACAATTCTCCGTATTTTGAACTAAATTCTTGCATTTTTTGAAGCAAGGGCTTTTGTTCTGAGCTCAGCAGTGAAATGCAGCTGTACCCAGGGGCTGGTTGTTGGAGATCCCGTCAGAACAGAGGTCCCATCCAGCCCCCTCCGAAGTGCCTCCTGCACCTCTTGCCGCCTTCCAGAGCTCTCCAATGTCTACCATAAAGCGTTTGCAGCTTCTCCCCTTTTCTTGTTTGCTTCACAGTACTCAACACTGGCTTTTTAGAATCCTTATCCTTTGGGTCCCCCATCTGCCCCAAACATTTCCTTATCCACAAAGCAACCTCTCCGGACTAAGAGTGGATTTTTATTACAGTATTTCTTCAGAGCCTCCTCACTTGAGGGCTCCTGAAATGTAAGTTAAAGGCAACAGACAAATCCTTTACACAAATTTCTGCTACCCAAAAATGCCCGTGTCCTACCACCTGTACACACTGAGCGGCTTTACTAACATAAGGCAGAACTAAAGCCTGGAGCGCAAACATTTGCTGGGAACTTTCTCCAGGTCTTACAGAAGGGCAAAAGTACAACTAAAGATGAAGAAAGGCAAAAATCACAAACCAAGACACAGAGAACAACACATAGCGCTGGAATGGAGGAAAATGCGACAGAACCGTCAAATTCCGCTCAGCTGTAGGCAAAACAACATCTTTCTCTCCCATCAGACTCAGAAGCCACATGCAGCAGGTTCAACTCGTACCACGAGCACTCCTACCATCTCCTCACCTCCCGTGATCACAGCTAAACCACAGCTACGCCGGTGTCCTCAGCATCGCTGCTCCCTCCGGGGAGGTGAGCCGAGGATGTTGGCTGTGCAGGAAACAGCTGCAAGCTCCGGGTCCCAGCCAGTGTCCGTAAAGGTCAACAGCAGCAAGACCAACCTCAAACAAGTGACACCGTGGGCCCACGTCCCACCTGAGGGACACTTGAGCTCACCAGCACTACAGACGGGGCAACTCTGCTCTCCCTCACCCAGCCCACCTCCTCAAAACACCTCAGCCCCTGTGCAGCCAGGATGCCAGAGCGTCCTGCACCCACGTCCCGCACAGAAGCTGATCACCATGCAGGGATTACACGGCACCTCCATGTCCCCCTAACACCCTCCGCAGGTCACCAGGACGGAGTGGCTGAGATACCATCACTCACAGTCAGCCGGGCACACACATACAGAGCCTGTCCTGAGAGCACAGCACCAATTCTGTCACCTATTCTGCCCTGGAAACTGGAGTCCAGGGTTTCACAGAGCTCTGGTGCACACAGAAAAACACCCGGTCACTCTTCTGCCACCAGTGAGATTGCTGTAACATTTCAGCAGCAGCAAAGTAGCTGACAGTGCAGCCCATTAAACCATATTTGCAAAAACCGAATCCCTGGCAGTCAGAACGGGGCACCCCTCCGGCTGAGCCACAGGGCTGCCAACAGGGCGGCTGCTTTACCTGGGATGGGGTGCACGGACTAACGTTAATCTGGATCTAACTCAGCCTGCTCGCTGCCTGGAAGGGAAAATAAACCAGTGCATTCATGGTACTCACAGAGGGTGTTAAATTCAAAGAACTGATAACTGCTGGTGAGACAAAGTTGTCCCAGCAGCTCGACTTCACCCCTATACAAGCAGCTTTACAACGCAGCTCCAACAGGCTCCCTGCCCAGGGAGCAAACCCCGGCTCCTGCAGCCAGACATTTACCTTCTGGTGATTCAGCTGCCCCGAAACCAGCCTGGCAGGACGGTAACGCCAGGGCTGCCTGCAGGACACTGAGAGCAGCACAATTCCTCCTGTGAACCTGCCCAGCAGAGATTAAACCCGGGAGAGAGGATAAAGAGAGCCTGACGCTTCACATCTGCCTGGACAGAAAATCAGGGTCTTCCTTGAGGATTTCTCATTCGCTTTCCTCAGCGCCCGGTCCCCAGCACCACCCTGCCCTCTCCCGCGCTCCCACCCCAGACCCTCATTCCCCGCCGGGATTTCTTGGGCTCTACGAGCCAGAGCGTCCGGGCGGCGCCTCCGCAGAGCAGGGCCTCTCCAGCCGCTCCCCGCGGGGACGAGCGGCCGTTCGGGCCGGGCCACGGCAGCCCCGGAGCGGCGGCTCCGCCGGGCGGGCCCCGCCGGGAGGGACGGACCGAGGGGCAGGACAGCGGGCCGGGCCCGCGCGGCCGGAGGCTCCCCCGCAGCCCGCTCACCTCCATGGAGACGCGCCAGCCCTGCATGGCGCTGAAGCCGAAGTGCAGCGGGCGCGGCCCGAGCCCGGCGCCGTCCCCCGAGCTCTTCACCGTGTTGGGCTGCGACAGGTAGGCGCCCATGGCGCCGCGGCGGCCTCCGCCGGTGGGCCCGGCCCCCGG
>VWYH01004597.1:39947-59045 GCA_013399365.1 Pampusana beccarii
GGGAGCGGCGGTGGGACGGGCCCAGCGCGGGCGGCGGAGCGCGGAGCGGCGGAACCTCCCACCGCCGAGCGGAAGTCGCGCGGCCGGAAGCGCGGGCTATAGAGTCGCCACGGGGGACGGCGCTCAGCCCGCGCGGCCGCGGCGCAGGGGCCGGAAGCGCCTACCATAGAGACGGGCGGTGGCTAGCGCGCCATGGGGGCGTGAAGCGCGCTCCGCGCGGCGGCCTCCGGCCCCCGGGGCTCGGCCGGCGCTCGCGACCCCGCCTGTCAGCGGCACCCAGGACCGCCCGGTTCTGTGCGAGCCCGGCCGCACTCTGGGAGCTGCGGCAGCGCTTCACGGGCCGGCTCGCCCTGCCGCCGCAGGGGACGGAGGCGGTAGCCGTCCCAGACAGCTCCGAGCGCACTCATCATACGGCAGAAGGAGGGCACGGGGGACTTGGGACGGGCGGTACCGCCGCCTGTCTGTGCCGCGCAGCGGCCCCACGCTCATCCGCGACAGAGCAGTCCCACAGCAGGACCCGCTGCCCGAAGCAGGAACCCCCGATACCCCGTCCTCACACGGGGAGACCCGCACCGCCCATCGCCTTATATAACCTTATCCCCGCCCACCGGCCCCTGTGCCGGGCTCTCATTGGCCATCGCACGGGACCGCCCCGCCCCGCCCTCGCCGCCTCGCGGCCCTTCACGCAGTGAGCGCCCCCTATCGGGTGCTGTAGCCCGGAGCCCCGCCCACCGGCCAATGCGCGGAGGCTGACGACACGCTCCCGAGCTCTGATTGGCCGTCGGGCCGTCGGCCCCGCCCCGGACGGCGCGTTACGCAGCGCGGCGGTTGGCGGCTACGGCCCGTCTGCGGAGGAGCGACGCGCCTGGGGACCGGGAGGTGCCGGGCGAGCCCGGTAAGTGCGCGGCCGCCGCCCCCCGCGTCCCCCCTCGCTGTGTCCTCGTGCCGCCTTCCGCCGCCTCGGGCCGGAATCGTCTCGGTCGGGGCGCGCCACCAGCAGGCCCGGGGCGCGGCCCCGGCTGACAGGCCCGGCGGGCGCGGCCCGGTCCGGCCTGGTCTCCTGGCCGGCTCGCCTCGCCTCACGGCCGCGCCTCCGGTCCGCAGGTTGTGCCACCGCAGCATGTCGGAGGGCGAGTCCAAGCAGGTGCCGAGCAGCGGCTCCGACTCCAAACCAGAGTCCGCGTCGTCAGGCCCGGGCATGACCTCAGTGTCTGCGCCCGTGGCGTCCGCGGCGCCGCCGGAGGAGGAGGAGGAGGAGGAGAGCGAGGACGAGTCCGAGATCCTGGAGGAGTCGCCGTGCGGCCGCTGGCAGAAGCGGCGCGAGGAGGTGAGTGCGGGGCCGGTCCCGGGCTGGACCGCCGGGCTGCGGGGGGAGCCCCGGGCGGGGTGTGGGGCCCGGGTGGGCGCTGGTCCTGCCCCCCCGGCTGTCCCGGGTCAGCCCCGCCGAGGGGCCGGCGTGCCCTGGGGGTGGCGGGGAGATGGATGCGGCCGCGGGACCGTCTGTCCTCGGGGTCTGGAATGCAGAGGCCGGAGTGCAGCCGTTCTGCTCCCTGCACATCCGTGATGCCGCAGCCCCGCACACGGGCGGTGTCAGGGCAGCTGCTGCTGGGGCCAGCAGGGACTGTCTCCCACGCTCCTGTGTGCCTCTGTTTCACAGCTCTTTTGCTCCGGGAATAACAGAGCAATGACTAGAGAGCCCTTGGTGTTCCAAGGGAGTGTGAAGGGACCAGCACCTGCTGCAGAGGCAGCCGGTTATCCAGGCTCATCTGCTTTGAATTCTGGTTTGCTTTTGGTTTGCTTTGAAGTCTTCAATTAGGAAAAGCATAGCCAGCTCGTGCAGACTTGTTTCTTGGCTTGTCCGATTCACATCCACTTCTTGGTGCATGTATCCAAATCCTCCTGTAGATTAGATCTTGTTGTTCTGGACCTCTCTCGTTTTCCACTCTCTGCTGTGCTCTGGTTATCTTACTGGGGCTGTCTCCACAAACTGGTTTCTGCTTCACGCTGGCTCAGTGAAACCTGCTCTGACTGGGCAAGCCGTGTGCTGTGGGAGCTGCTGAACAACAGCAAGTGTCAGCTCCAGCGCCGCGGCACGAGTGCTGATGGAGCTTTTCTTACCCAAATTGGGGCTGAGCATAGCGGTTTGTCTGCTTTATCCATTATTGTAGACACAGGGTAGTTCAGGCTCTGGTGGTGGTGGAAATCATTTATTCTGATGCGAATGTGGAGGTCAAAGTAAGGTCAAGTATTCCCATAGTTTTGTAACTTTCCTTGCTTGAAAGCTGTCCTGGTTCTGTTAACATAACCCAATCCCACTGTGGTATAGTAAGAATGTGCCTTTTCTGGTGGAGCTGTTCGGTTTGGGTTGCAATGGGGGGAGTATTGCTATGAAGCTTTAATTACATCCACCACAATACGTTCCTTATGGTAACATGATGGGCTTCTTCCTGGGATCTGTGCTGAATTGGCACATGTTGGGGAACAAAGCTGGTGTTTAGTTCGTGCAGTCTTTTCAGTATGTTTTATTTAATACAGATCATTGTGACACAGAAAGGTAAAATTCCTTCTAGGCTTTTCTGTACTCTTCTACACAAAAAGTGAGGTTTGGTAGGCTCTGGTATTTTCTTTGGATTTCAGTTTCCCCATCTGCAGACAAATTAAGGCCCAAACACAATAAGTTCCTTAACATTTTGGGATGGCTAAATTGGTGTTCTAGCTTGAGGATGGGAGTGGCAGGTTGGTTCGGAGGCCTCTGTGTGTGAGGTAGATTGGCTTCGTTTCACCTTGCAGGTAGAGGAGTGGCTGCTGAAGGCCACGAAACAGTTGTTGACTGACCTGGGGTGAGCTGCAGGTCTCGGATTCTGGAGCCTTCACCCGTCAGGGCTGCAGGGCCTCCCTGCGGGAAGTGCTGATGGTGTCTGACCCACACCGGCTGCTGTTGCCCGCCTGTGAGCCGTATGTCTCAAATGTGTGAAAAACACATCCTGCAGTTAAATTCTGGTTTGTCTCTTAATTTTGCGTGCAAATTTGTGGCTTGATTGGGCCCCAGCCTGTTAAACGGCATTGAGTTTGGGATACCAGCCTTGCTTTCTGAGCACCCTCGTGGCCCGCCCGGCGCGGGTCCCCGTGCGGGGCTGTGGGTCCCCGTGCGGGTCCCCGCGTGTGGCTGTGGTGACAGCTCAGCCCGCTCTGGTGTTCGGGGCCCGCAGCCCTGCAGACAGGCGGCTGCTCGCACCCGCGGCAGCAGGGGTGTGTTAGGAAAAGGGATGTGCCCCCCCTCCCCATGGCACAGCCCCAATTCCTCGTCTCAGCGATGCCTTCTCTGGGCACGGAGTGACGCAGCTGTCTTGGGAACAGTTTAGGGCGATAATCTGGAGGGAACAGCAGCTGGCGTGTGGTACGGGTGGGCCGGTGCTCCCCGTGTGCCGCTTGCTTTGAGTTATGCACTTGTACGTACGTTTGGAAATGGAATAACCTCACTCTAAAAAAAAAAAAAGCTGTAGACTGTTTGTAATCAGCTCCCTAGAGCGCGGTGACGTGTCACAGGGGCTGTGAGCCCGGGGCTGCCGCTGTGAGCGGGAAGCTGCGGGTGCTCGGGCTGGTTTCCCCAAATCCGCAGATTTGCGGTTCCCGAGCTCGCCCGCGAGCTCCTCCCGCGGGCCCTGGGCCCCGAGCGGCCCGCGGTGGCCGTGCCCGCCCGCTCCCGGCGCTGGGCAGCCGCTCCCCGCCGGGCCCGCCCGTTCTGCCGCCGCCGGGGCGCGGGGCGGAGCCACCGGGACCGGGGGGGCCCGGGATGGGCCGCTGGCGGGGCGGGGCGGTCTCCCGAAGGACAGCTGCATCAGCCAATGGCAGGGGGCGCTAAGCGTTACATCACCAGCGCCAGCTCCCATAGGCTGATCCTGCCTTGGCCACGCCCAGCAACGCCCTGGCCCTCGTGTCGCGGCGGCTCCGCCGGTGTGCGGGGCCGGGCCGGGCCGGTCAGGTCAGGTCAGGTCAGGGCTCGCTCTCCCTGTGCCCCGCTCCCTGTGCCGGGCTCGTGCCCGGAGCCGCCGCCGCTCGCTCCGGTTTTGTTCCGCTGCAGCGGTCCGGTCACGTGCAGCGCAGCGGCCGGTGCCCGGTTCTCGGTGCATTGCGCTGTGTGCGCGGTTCGTGTCCAGAGCCACAGGCTGTCTTGGGCGGGAGGAGAAAAGTTTCAACTGTTAGCACAATCAGGTTAGCAAGATTGGGAATTACGTGGTTGTATTTTGGCTACAACGGCCCAGGCTAAGCTGTATGAACTGGTATAACTGAAAATGTGCTGCTTCTCGAAGGGAAAACAATACCAGGCAGCAGTCTGAACTGGGAGAGCAGCCTTGCAGAACGGACCTGGTGCTGTCAGCAGCAGCTCAGCAGGAGCCCGGGCACCACGGGGACAAACCGCATCCTGGGGACACCAAACAGCCCGACCAGCACCAAGGGGATTGTCCCCTGTGCCCAGCACGGGGCTCCACGGCTGGACAGGGACGGGAAGGTGCTGGGACGCGTCCCAAGGAGGGGACAGAGCTGGGGAAGCGCTGGAGGGAGCATCCACTGTTCCCATTGCCCGGCCATCGCGGTGCCCACAGCCGCAGTGGGTCATTGAGGGGGCTGTTCAGGCGCCTCTCAAACACCCACAGGCTCGGGGCCTCTCCAGCCGCTCCCAGGGTTTGTCACCCCCTCGGTAACGAAAAGCTTCCTCATGTCCAGTCTGATGCTGCCTCCTTGAGGAGGGGGCAGAGCAAGGACCCTGACTCGAGGTTGGGGGAATCGCGGGAGGGAGAGACTGGGGCTGGCAGGGTCTCCGAGCTTGTACCTGCCTTGTTCCTTTTGGCTTTTCTCCCTGATAAAACCCTCTTTTTGTGGCTGTCCCTGTGTGACACACCATCCTCTTCCTTCAGTCAGCATGCATGCATAATTTATTTTTCCTGGTTGACCAAGTATCTTCAGAATTACCTGCTATGCCTCCTAGGAATAGAAACTTCTCAATAGAGATGGATTGCAGCAATGTGCAGTTTGTTTTTAGACTCGTGCCACTGACTGGTATGAAACCTGAAACTGAGAGCTGGGGCTGGGTGCCTCCTGTCCCTGGCAGCTACACAGACCAGACACAAAAGGGGCCCACACGTGAGTGTAGGAATTCTTGTGCTCTGCTGCAGCAGAATCTTTTAAATTTTCAGCCCATTGCTACTGCGTTGAGCTTGGCCAGCTCATGTTAGTGGCAGGGACCGAACCGTTCACAGACTGAGATGGTCTTGTGGTTCCTCCTGTGTTCAACCTATTGACAGGGTTTCTCTCTGGGTGAGAAAACACACTGTGATTGCACGAGCCAAGACTTTATTATAAATACTTTGTTTTATAATATATATAGTAGTGTATATATATAATTTGTTATTATAAATGTCTTTGTAACGTGCTTAGTGAACAGCCTATTGAATGAAGCTGTGTGGTGGTGTGGATGTGGGAGCAAGCAGGTTCCCTCAGGTGTGAGCGTGTCTGTGGTGCTTACGGAAGGAAGGGGCCCAGCAGCCCCGGCTGCGCGGGGCGCGCTGTGCGCTCGGGGGCAGCTCTGCCAGCGCTGCGAGGATGGGGAGCCCGTCACTGCCAGCAGAAAACAGAGAGCGGGAGGAAGGGCAAACACCTCTGTCCTTTCCCTGGGGATGTGCCCAGCTGCTCGAGATCAGCGGGACAGCCCATCCGGCCCTGCTGGGCTCAGTCCCTCGCCTGGAGCTGGAACTCGCTCCGTCCTGCGCAGCTGCAGCCGTGCGGGTTGTGCTTCTTCCCTGCAGATCCTGAAATCCTGGGGCTGCTTTCTGGGGTGGCTGGACAGTGCTGTTTGAGCTCTTGCTAGCCATGAACCACCTCCCTTGAGAAAGAAATGGCCTTGTCTTTGCCTGATTATTGTCCCGTGCTTGACATACTGCTAACTTGTTTGCAAGCTCAGCTGCTGGAGCGCTTTCCATGTTGTGCCCCCACTTCAGTGGCTGCTGAGATGGAGAGGTTCATTTTTGCCTCATCCCTGGAGACAAATCCCTCGTACCTAAGCGTGTCTGCAGGTGCCGTGGTTGCTGTGTCGACTCTTGTTTCCCGTGTGTTCTCCGCGCTCGGGTGAGCTGGGTGGAACGTGCAGCACCTCGCAGCCTCCGGCCCCGGCTGCAGGCCGAGGCGGACGATGAAGCTCCGCGTGGGCTGGGGTCTCGGCTCAGGTGGGATCCGTGCCTGGGGTGTTTCAGAGCTCAGGGTTCAGTCCCGCTGTGCTGCTTTGGACAGTGCTGCTGGAAGTCCAGAGAATTCATATAGGTGGCACCATTGTCTTTACTGCACTGTTGTTAGTTAACTTCTTTTCTTAGGAAAGACCTTGCTGGCACTGGAATAGGTGGTTCCCAGCCCTTCAGGGCCCTTCATGGCTGGAGGTTACAGCTGGATTTTAGTGCTTGGGCTAACATACGCTCTGTATCCATGCTAATGCTATGAAATGTTAATGAAGGAGCTGTGGTTTACAAGGAGCTGAGCCCAGAAAGACATTAAATGAAATTCTGGATCTACTGCAACTTTATTTTACCTCTTTGTTGTCTTTTCACTCCAAGTGGGGGTCTTAGTTTCTCTGCTCCCAAGGAACAAGCACCAGGAGCAGAGGAAACAGCCTCAAGTTGCGCCAGGGGAGGTTGAGGTTGGATCTGGGAACAATTTCTTCCCCAAAGGGCTGTGGGGCATTGGAACAGGCTGCCCAGGGCAGTGCTGGAGTCACCATCCCTGGAGGGGTTTAAAAGGCGTTTAGATGAGGTTCTTAGGGACATGATTTAGTGCTAGAGTTGGTTAGGTTATGGTTGGACTCGATGAGTCTCTTCCAACTGAAATGATTCTACGAAATAATTTTTCACCTGGAGGCAGCTGATGGCTTTTGCACCTCTGGATTTACATTTCTTCAAGGAGACAGAAGATGCCAGTGGGTGTTTGGATTCTCTGACGCCCGAGACTGGTTTCTTAGGCACTGTTGTGACAGGAAGAAAACTCGCTGAAGCAGTAAAAGATAATCACCGGCCTTTCTTTTCCCATCACACATCTGAGTTTCTGTGTGCTGGAAAATGAGGCGTCCCTTGGGAAGGTGGCGTTTGAGATGCTCTGAGCTTTGGATGTTGCTGCTGCAGAGGGGACGGGTTGCAGAGGTTCTCAAAGCAAACCGGTGTTGGGAAGGCTGCCAGCTTTCTGACAGCCTTTCACAACGGACCTGGTTTTTTCCAGCTACTGCCATGCAGTAGTTTTTATGATTTTTACCTGGTCGTTGGGAAGGGACAGGAGGGAGTATGTGCAGCATTTTAACATTTTTATTGGCTCATCTGGGGGCTTCCTGGAAAGAAGGAACCCTTGAGACGTGCTCGAATGAGATGGACGCTGCAGGACCTGGGGGGAATTGTGCCTTTGTCTGCAGACCACGCTGTCCCTGCTCCGTGGTGGTGACAGACAGCTGGCACTTGCTGTCCGGGCTGAGCGGTGCTGGCTGCTGTTTCTCTTGGAGCGGGTGAGCGCGGGTGGGAGCTGGGGCTGCGCCGGGCACCCCACACTGACACGGGGTGGGAACAGCCTGTGTCTGAGGGTCAGGGCTTGGGGAAATACCTTTTCACAGGTGTCAGAGGATCACCCTAGAATCATTCTGGTTGGACAAGACTCTCAAGATCATGGAGTCCAACCATAACCCACCCCGGCACTGCCCCATGTCCTGAGAACNAGATCCAACCTCAACCTCCCCTGGTGCAACTTGAGGCCGTTTCCTCTGCTCCTGGCGCTTGTTCCTGGGGAGCAGAGCCCGACCCCCCTGGCTCCAAGCTCCTTTCAGGCAGTTCAGAGATCAGAAGGTCTCCCCTCAGCTCCTGTTCTCCAGCTGCACCCCCAGCTCCCTCAGCCGCTCCCATCACTCTTGTGCTCCAGCTCCGTCTCCAGTCCCTGTGTCCCAGTCCGTCTATCTGTGTGAAATCCGTCCCCCAGACCTCGTGTTGTTCCACTCTCCTGCAGCTCGGCACAGATGGTGTGCGCACACGGGGAGCAGGGAGCACACCTGCACAGAACATAGCTTGGAAAGTATTTGAATAAGAAGACAGTCCTGGTGGTGGTGGTCGGGCACAGGACTTGGGTAGGGGCTCATCGTGGTCCTTCTCTTTTCGTGCTTTTGTTTCTTTGCCCAAACATCCCTTGAATATTGTACCCAAATCCTCTTGTTTGATCCCAAACCGCCTGTGTCCAGATCCTGTTGTAAGTCCTGTATTCCTTCACACAGCATCTGCACGTTGCTGAGGGGCTTTCCCTGCGGAGCTGCCCGGGCGGGTGTTCCTGGTGGGACAACGACCTGCTCGCTCGCGGTGTTCGTGTTCCGTCCCGCTGGGCTCCGGTCACCGCCCTTCTTGCTTCTGCTTGGGAACCCCCCCGCCCACAGCGGCCTGATGGAGCTTTTTGGGCCTGGTCTGGAGATGAGCGAGCAGCTGTTACACCGCAGAAGGTGGAAAAATGCAACCTTAAAAATTGTAGTTACAGCAGCAGTAGGAACAGAGAGAAAATGTGTAACACAAAAGGAATATCTTGTGAGTCTGTGGAATTCTGCTCTAGCTTTTTCATGTTTAGGTGGCAGAGCCAGAGCTTCTGCTGTTAAACCACCAAACGAGAGGGAGCAGGAGAGGGATGGAAAAAAGACTGAGGTGTTCTCCTGTGACGCGTTCTCACGATGGTCAGGAGTTGAGGAAATTTGAGCCAGGTGGTCTATGAGAACTGTTGTATTAATTAGTTACAAATGCACATGTTTCAGTTTAATTTCAACTTGCAGCCATTTTTACTTCTGAAACATATCCCATGGTAGCCAGCTTTACAATTTATTTTATTTATATATATATATATATGTATGTCAGGATCAAGTGCTTCCTTATAATTATCTTTAAAATTTGATGTTCGATCACTTCACTGGCTGCTTTTTTGCTCTTGTATTACTGGAAACATGAAATAATTCCTTTCTCTTTGTATTCTGTGTGCCATGAATGATTTTTACAAGCCTATTCAGGATTTGTACTTAGAGCAGAGTACCAATTCTTACGGCATTTTCTGTTCCTTTCCTTGTAATTCCTGATTTTAGTGACCAGGGACAGAGCCCAGGGAACAGCAGGAGATGTGCAGGGGGTCAGTGGGACATTCAGAACAGTTCTGCACCCAGAGGGGCTGCACACTGAACAGGCTCCAGGGAGGGGACACGGCCCAACNCTGGGGTTCATCCGGCCCGTTTCCCCGGGGGGCGGTGTTCTCACCTGAGCCGGGGTTCCTCCGGCCCGTTTCCCCGGGGGGCGGTGTTCTCACCTGAGCCGGGGTTCCTCCGGCCCGTTTCCCCAGGGGGCTGTGTTCTCACCTGAGCCGGGGTTCCTCCGGCCCGTTTCCCCGGGGGGCGGTGTTCTCACTGCCCCAGGCTCAGCACCGAGAGCTCCAGACCCCGCTGGTCCTGGCCGGGTGTGTTTCCAGCTGTCCCCAGGGACACAGCTGGCTGTGCTGGGACCGTGCTTGGTGTCCTGTGTGTGACGGGGCTCTGATCCCGGTGCAGGCGATGCCCGCCGTGCTGCTGGGTCACCGTAACCCTCCTGCTGCGCGCTCAACAGCTTTGGTTTGCAGGGTGTTGGGGTTTTCCCCCACTCACCCGTTTGTTTTTCTCTGCTGTGTCCGTTTCCCTCGGGGTGCTAAGGACGGGGGTTCTTTGCCTCCCCCGGCTCAGTGCCACTGAGCTGCCTCGTGTTCCAGAGCACCGATGAGGTGAAGTATCTGTCCCTTCAGGCTCCTCGTAGACAAACTCGTTCCAGCCTGTACCTGTCTGGAAGAACCAACTGTTGCATTGGTGATGGCCAGATTTTGTTTTCCTTATACTTTTGATTTCTGTCTGAATTGCTTTGTATAGCCATGGTAATCATTGATATTTCCTTTCCTTGAGAGTGTTGTGTTACACTAGTTATTTTCATTTTCCTTTTGAATCAGTGTCTTTCCAGTGTTTTACTACCACGAATACAATTGCAAAGGCCAGTGCTGTTGGTTTAATGAGAACGCGAAGCAGGCTTGCTGCTTTGTGTTGTTGGATTTCTTTTCCTTTTGCCCGCAGTGGATCTTTTTGTTCCGCTCCAGATTAGCTTCAAATCTCAGGACAGCTGCTTTCGTTCCTCTTTGTGTTGGTAAACAGGCTGCTCTGTGTTCTGCGCAGTTCAAGGAGAATTCCTGTTCGTGCATTATTTCTGTTCTCAGGCTTCTGCCAGGCTGGCTGAGCAGAGCTTTGATCTTGTTCTCTGGCCTAAGCAAGTGGCCAAGAGAGCTCTAACAAATTCATGCTGCTCTCCGCCAGATATACTGCTTTTCGTAAGCGTTTGGCCTAATGCACTGCCATTCCTGATCTCTTCTTCGATGTGCACGTCATTCTGTACTGGTATTCTAATTATTGTGGGGTTTTTCCAATTTTTATGCATTTTTTTCTTAATTGTAGCTAATTGCTGTCACTTGTGGCTTAGGCTGTATTTTTTTTAATTGACAGATCATGTGAACTACAGAACGTCTCTCCAAAAGTCTGTGTCCTTTCAGTGATAGGCATCCAGATGTTTGACAGCTGTGGAAAAAGTCTGCATTGGACAATTGGAATAACCTGCTTAAGGGGAAGATATCTTCCAGACTCCTTTCCCTTAGAGCTAAGTTATGCCATGGAGTAACAGCATTTGAATCTCTTTCCCCCACTCCTCTCTAATTGCTGAACTTCACTTGAAATTCTTCTTGAGTTTCTTAAGCTGTTGTTGGTATGGACAGAGCGCTACACTGGTATTTCTGCTGTCAGTTTCTTGTGGTTGTGGAACTGTTTCCTCTGCCTTACTTCAAACATTCCTGCAAGACTGGGCTCAATTAAAAAACGTCTTCCTGCATGGATGGGAGGCTGACTGGTCTGCGTGCACCTCAGAGTTCAATAGTACATGATCTGTGGGAACACAGGGTGTTTTATTTGAGCCAGTCTTGTGCCGTTTCATCAGCGCAGCCCACGGGCAGCCCTTGGTCTGGGTCACAAACGAGCACTGAAAATTCGACATGTTGGTGGGCACGACTTCACCTGCAGCGCTAGCGCACAGCTGCCTTTCTGCTGCCGGGACTTGGGTAAAACCTTTCTTAATGCCTTTTGGCATTCGGCTTTATTCGTTGTACTACGAGTTCTTATACTATGGTTGTCCTTGAGACGTTTCTTATACTAAAATTTGAAGGAATGAATGTCTTTCAGCTTTCTTTAATGATGAAACATAACAGGCCTGGCCAGGTATTTAGATGCTGGTATCAGTACATATATATATGGAGAGAGAGAAAATCATGTTGTTATGATAATCATCATATTTATGTCCTTAAATCTCGGACCTTTCGCCCCTCACTTATGCAGGGGGCGAGGGGCGGGAAGGGAACAGCATTGTTCATGCTAAGCCACTTGTCTCTGATTGTTTTCAATGGTTATTTTCTGTAGCTCAGGCTGTCTTTATATAATTATGGCCTGTATTCCTTATTGCTACCTGTGTCACCTCGTTGCGTCTGGTTTTCTCACAGTAGCATACTGCTCAGTTTATTGATCAATCTGTATCACTCTAGTTATAGTGCTCTCATTTATCACTCCAGTGTCGTCTGCAGCTTCAGAATATTGATTGCATTGGCTCTGTTAGGATTCCCCTGGAAGACCACAAGAAGAACGCCGCCTGCGTGGGTGAGCTGTCGGTCTGAGCTGTCAGGTTGGGCTGGAAGGGAGCTCCCGGGGTCAGCCGTTGGCTGCCCGGCCACCGCGGTGCCCGCAGCGGGCCCCCGGGGCCCTGAGGGGCTGCTCAGGCGCCTCTCCAACACCCACGGGCTCGGGGCCTCCCCAGCCGCTCCCAGGGCTCGTCACCCCCGGTGACCGACAGCTTCCTGGTGACGCGGCTCTGAGCCCTGAGCCGTCCCAGCGCTCGGCCCCGCTCCGGCCCTTCCCCAGCTCTGCCCGCTCCTCGGGCCGCGTCCCAGCACCAGCGGGCCCCGCGCTGGGCACGGCACAGTGCCCTGGTGCCGGTCGGGCTCTTTGGTGTCCCCAGGACGCGCTTTGTCCCCGTGGTGCTCCACAGCACCAGGTCCGTTCTGCAGGGCTCCCCGCCGCCGGTCCCGGTTCAGCCTGGTGCCCGCGTCACCCGTCCCGGGCAGAGCCCGCGTTCGCTCTGGTTCCAGTTCACGCCGTATGGTCGCCAGCGCCCCGCTCTGCCCAGATCCCCCTGCCAGGGCTCCTGTCCCTCAGGAGAGCCAGCGGCTCCCGGTCTGGGGTCCGATTGGCCGATGTTTGTAATGCAAACCTTTAAAGCTGACCTCGTACAGCAGTAAATGTGTTACCGCAGTGGACTTGTTTCTCTGCTCACAGTCCCCGTGTGTATGTGTCCCTTTGCCGTGTTGTAAATACAGCCTTGAGTTTTGCATTTCAGTGTGATCAGCTGGATAACGTTAGTCTGTACTAGTCTACCAGAGTTAAAAGCACTGTCCGTTGGAAACTGATTTCTTTCTCTTAGTTTTATTAGTTAGTAGTGTGTTTTCAGTAGTTATTTCCTATATACGGTGTTTAAATAAGTTTTGTGGGTGGCAGAACACTCCGGTCAGTTCTCGTAACCATAACACTGTACCTGAAAGGGAGTAAAATGGGTTGTGTTAAAGGGGAAGGGGCTCTTGGGGGAGCCCTTGTGCGTGTGGGGAGCTCCCAGCAGTGGGTGCTGGTGGGTCCTGCTGAGGGAGGGGAAGGTGCCACGATGCGAGCGGGAAAAGCTGCGCGATGCCGCGGGGTCTGCGGTGGTGTGGGTGAACGTGAGCCGGGCTTTGCTCGCCAAGTCTCTGAATTAGCTTTTACCTCGGGGGAAGAACAGGGAAGCGATTCTGGGAATGAGCCCAGTTGGTGGTGGTTGGCGATTAGAAGGTAAATTGTTCCCTCTCCCTGCTCTAAGCACGTTGAGGTAGGGGTCGTTTGCCGTGGTGCAGCAGGACTTGCCCTGCCGGTACCTGCTGTGCCAGTCAAAGGGCGGCTCAGAGGCTTCACGGACAGCGAGATGCTCACGGTGGTGGAGGAAGGAGCCCATGTGCAGCTCTGGGTGCTGATCCATATCTGAGGAAAAACAATGTTATGGTCAACTTTGCTGGGAGCAGAGTTGTTCTTGCACCGATGGAGGTCTCCTAGCACTGGGTACTGCCCCAGCCATCCTTGTGCTCGGCTTTAAACTCCGCTTACTTTGTTGCATTCTTAGGGCTCATCTGCGTCTTTAATATCAGGTGTGTCTGTCCTTGTGCTGGGTTAACTTTTGCATTTATTAACTAATTACTGCAGCAGTTTCAATTGTGTCATCCATTCCTAAGGCTGTTCCCAACCTGCAGCTTTCCCGTTGTTTCTTTCTGCTTGGATCAGTTTCCTCTCTCGAGTTCTGTCTCATCACCTATCAGAAAATTTCTGCAGAAAGTTACATCTGAGTTCTTGAGACATTCTTTTATATCCCTTTTGTATGGTTGGAGGTTTTTTTGGTGGTCAAGTGAACTCTGGGTGTCATAAAACATAAAAATCTAGTGGGTTCTTGCTGCTCAAGGAAAGGGTGCGTGGTGGCGAGGTGGTCTCGCTGGCTCAGGCTGACCCAGTGGCCGTTGCCGGCAGGTGAACCAGCGCAACGTCCCCGGGATCGACAGCGCCTACCTGGCCATGGACACCGAGGAGGGCGTGGAGGTCGTGTGGAATGAGGTTCAGTTTTCCGAGCGGAAGAACTTCAAGCTTCAGGAGGTAAGTCGATGCGTTTCCCAACAAGACGTGGAAACGCCCCGTGCGCCAGGGTGGGCTGTGGGTGCTGGTGACCTTTTGTGTGGGTTACTGGCTGGGTTTGGAGCGCTGTGCTGCTCCAGTGGGGCAACTTCAGCTTCAGCCTGGCCTGTGCAGAAAATGTGATGGACTGTTGTGCTGTTTCCATGGGCCCTTGTGGTGATCAAGCCACGCTCAGCCAAGGTGCTGTGTGGGGTGGAATTGCATGCTGTTTGTTCTTAGCATAGGAGCTTGACATGTACAGTGTTGTTGAAGGGGACCAAGACCTAAGAAGAAAGTAAGATCTGGGCTGATGTGGTCTCTAATGTCACATGTTTTCGTCTTTTTGTTGTTAAGGAAAAAGTTAAAGCGGTGTTTGACAACTTAATTCAGCTGGAACATCTGAACATAGTGAAGTTTCACAAATACTGGGCTGATGTGAAGGAGAATAAGGCAAGGGTAGGTACAGTGAACAGTCTGTTGGGTTTTCTCACTATGTGTCCTACAAGTAATTAGTGACGCAGAGGGTGACGTCTTGTACTGCTCCCGCAGGTGATCTTCATCACTGAATATATGTCTTCAGGGAGCTTGAAACAGTTCCTGAAGAAGACAAAGAAAAACCACAAAACTATGAATGAGAAGGTAACTCTTTTTTTCGTGTATGCCTATTTTCACTTAGTGCCATCAGCCCCTGGGAAGCTGTTTCAGCAGCGGATCCAGATGAGAAGGCACCCAGGTGATAACCTGTGCCTGCAGTTCCTTTTTGTTACTGTAAACGAGTTCAGTTGCAGGTTCTCTGGGTCAGCGGCTCTGCGCTGCTTGCTTTGTTTCCAGCAATTCCCCAGCTGTGTATGTGGTGTGACAGGCAGGTCCCTTTCCACGTGTGCAGGACAGAGGGAGGACGCCTGTGCTTGAGAGGAGCTGGGAGGGGAGCTGTGTTTCTTGACCCATACACACGTACAAACTAAACTGAGCATGAGGCGACTGATCCTCCGAGTTCTGCCTTTGTACCCTCTGCACTGGGTAGAGCCACGGAACAGAGCCTGCGTTCCTGCGTGAGGATGGGCTGTGAGTCGCACGACTGCGGATTCACCCCTTGAATGACTTGTGTCCTTTTCCTGTGTCTGCAGGCCTGGAAGCGATGGTGCACCCAGATCCTCTCTGCTCTCAGGTACGCCACTTGCTGATCTCGCGGTCCAGCTGTCTGTGTAAATGGAGCCTCTCCTGTGCTAGAGTATCAAAAGCTGTAACCATATGTGCTGCCAAACATTCACAAGCTTCGTGGAACGGAGCCTGCAGAGCACTTTGGCACCCAGCCTGATCCTTGTCCCAGTCACGGGCTGCAGTGTCACCTGCGCGCCCCGTAACATCCCACAGGCTTCAGTTAGACGATGCTGAAGCCCCTAAAATAGAGAGACAGGTGCAACGTAGGGTTTCCATCCCAGCAGCTGTGGCTGGTACTGTAGGGAGTGCAGGAGCTGAGCATCAGGGAGCTCCCCAGAGTATCCAGCTTTATAACCTGGATCTAAGCATGGCCAAGGGGATGTTGCAGGTAAGTCTCAAATAAATCAAACTCCGCGTGAGGAGAGTGAGGAAAGCTTACAGTTCTCTTAGTCTTGGCAGGTGCAGCTCTGTAGCGTGCAGTGGATTCGGAATTATTGTGGTGTGATATTGTTAGAAGTGTATGTGAATCTATACGTTTCTCGATTATCCAGATCTTCTGCAGCCATGTTAGTGCAAGCCAGGTGAATAGAGTGTAGGGGTTTTTAATTTTGGTTTTAAAGACTCTTCTCTGCCTGAGCCAGAGCTGGTGTGTAGCTAATAACAGCCTTGGAAAAACAACCCAGATGTCAGAACAACACTCCCACTCCATAGAGAAAATTCTGTTGCCATTTGGCTAAATATAGCTGTAGATGAGTAAGTGGGATTCTGATGAGCTTTTGGGAGCTGACAGTCCGTATTTGTGCTGGCTGCTATCACAAAACCAAGCAGAGCGAGGTGCAAAAACAGGTAGCCTCAAATGTACCTGGGAGCCCAGCACTAAAAAGCTTTATTTGTGCCTGCTGGGAAACCAACCAGTCGTGTTTGTACAGCAATGAGTGCCTTTTTGGTGCTCCGTGAGTAGGGCCAGTGAGGCTCTGCATTTTTGCTAAAAAATCGGAACCCTTTTAGCACCCACCTAGCAGTATTGAGATGGATGAAATAGTTTCTTTACCCCTGGTGCCCTTCAGACTGATCAGGGAAAACTTTCCCTTTTCCCCCATGTTCTGGAGGTTGTTAGTTAGTTAGAGACAATTGCTTAATTTTCGTGGTTCTCTGCTAGCCCAGAGGCTGCTGTACAGTCATTTAGCTGTCGCTTCTGCTCTTGTGAATCCCTGGCGTGTGCCCTTTGCCCTCTGTTCTCTGCCGATGTTTCGTGGAGGGGAAGGGGGCGTTCCTGGCGGTCTCCTCACCCGTCTGTTCTCAATCTCCAGCTACCTCCACTCCTGTGACCCCCCAATCATCCACGGGAACCTGACCTGTGACACCATCTTCATCCAGCACAACGGACTCATCAAAATTGGGTCAGGTAAGCCTTGTTGGGGGAGACCCTTGCCTAGGAGACAAAGTGCTCACCAGAAGAAGGCAGCTGATCCTTTTGGGGTGATCTGGTGGGACAGGCACCTGCGTACCCGTGCTCCTCCAGCTCCACATCAGTCGGACCAGGGGCTGGTAGTGAATTCACTCTTGGCTGGACCACGCTCGGGAGCAGGATTGACACTGGGTACTGCTTCCTTGTGAGCCCCTTCCTCTGGTTGTGATCTCAAGGGACTGACCTGAGAAATGGTGTCAAAACTTGCAAGTTTTGTCTGCGCGTTATCCCAGGACTCATCTGCTCTGCAGTCTTTCTCATGTTAATACGCAGAGTTCTCTTCCCAGTGTTGTGGAGCTTTGAGAGCTGTGTCC
This sequence comes from Pampusana beccarii, assembly GCA_013399365.1. NCBI lineage: Eukaryota > Metazoa > Chordata > Aves > Columbiformes > Columbidae > Pampusana > Pampusana beccarii. Next base: position 56,722 of record VWYH01004597.1, read on the forward strand.
ACTGAGGCCCCACGAGTGCTTCTTGTGGCAGCCAGCTTTTATAATCCAGGTTATAGGCTGGCTGCAGCAATCTGCTTGCTCTGCATCCTCACCCAGCGTCACCCACTTTGTCCTGCGCTTCAGGCCGCCAGCTGGCTCGGGCTGCCTGGCAAAGACGCGCGCTGGGCAGGCGGCCACCTGCGCCAGATGTTTGATTTCTTGAGTTAGAAGTGATGGTTCTGGCAGCACGGTGCATCGTTGCACGCTCTGCTTTCCGCACCTTTGCTGTTCCTGTGTCCCTGCAGATCTGTAGGATGCAGGCAGGATGCGTTACGTTGGACCTTGGTGTACCCTTGCAGTGACAGTTTTGCTCTCCGCCCGACGTGTGCAGGTATTCTGAAACTGGAGGAGTGTGCACCTGCCGTCCTGTAGACTTGTGTGAATTCTTGGTTTGATGTTGGGAGTGTATAGGAAAGAATGTTCTGCTTTGCCTGTCATCTAAAAATAGCATCTTCTCATAAACCACAGACCTCTGTGGCTTTCCTTTCCGTCAGGGAACCCTTCTGTTGTCTCTTTGTTCTGGAATTGGGGTCTCTGTTCTTGATAACAAACCTCTGACACACGCTTGTCCGCAGGGAGATGGGGTCATGGCAGGAGCGCTGTGTCCGTCTGCCCGTGGACCTGGCGACACCTTGTTCTTCATGCAGGCTGATGGCATCGCAGGGTTCACTTTATTATCTTTACCTGGCTTGGCCCAGGTGGGAGGAATTCCCAAGCGTTGTGCACATCAGATGCTGCAAACACGCTGGCTCCCGGCACTCGATCCAGGCTGCTTACAGGGCGTCTGTTGTAGACTCGAGTACATAAGAGATCCTTCTCTTTCTAGTTTAGTTCACAAGTATTATACAACTGCAATCTTTCTGATGGGTAGCCAGCATTTTGTTTGTAAAAACAAACCGTTTGCGTTTGGTATCTGGAGCTTTTTCCCAGCGGGTGGTTCTGCAGACCCGCGGACGTGACGTTCCCCGCAGCGTTCGGGCTCCTGCGCCGCCGTCCGGAGGCGGCTCTGGGAGTGGGCCACGAGCAGCTGCCTCACAGCTACACAAAGCCCTGGTTCCACAGAGCCTTGCTTCTCTTGGGCGCAGTGGGACGGACAGCGGCAGTTAGACAGTTAGACGGACTCTGTCAAAGCGCAGCGGTGTCTGTGCGGTGACAGCAGCGTCCTCGGCAGGGACACGTGCAGGGAGCTGCGCTTCACTGCCATTGCTCCTGAGAAAACCTTGTGCTCCACAGGTGAAGGCTGCTTTGCTCACCTTGTGTTCAGAAGAGAAGCGATTTCTCTGGGAGATCCTTGTCCTTTCTTAGAAAAGGAAGTGGCTGTGAGTGGGCTTGTGGTCCGAAGAGGAATCCTCCAGATGTGGAAGCCATGGCTCCGGTGCAGGCTGGGGTTAAAGTTGCCAGTGTTGCAGAATGTATTCTTATTCCTGTAGTGCCCACCCAGCTGGAAAAGTCCAGTCTGTGTCCCCAGGACCGCTGGGTGTGTTGGAGGTGGAGTGTCTGGTGCTGCTGGCCGCAGCCACACCGGCTGTTCCGTGTCAGGCCCGGGGGCGATGGTGGCTCTGGGGTCACTGACGGCGTCAGGCCCGTGTTCATCGCTTCGTGTCGTTATTTCTTACAACTGGCTGGTGTCTGAAAACTTCCCTTCCCAAGAAGCGGGACAGCAGTTCCCACAGAAGTAAGGGGAACAATGATTCACTGCGCTGTGGTCAGCTCTTTGATACCATCTCTGTCCCCAGCGCCCTTCTGGGCTGCGCTCCTGAAAGCTCCTCTGCCCTTTGAGCGAAAGAGAATACCTGCTGAATGGGGGGCAGAAACCTGGGGAAGGGAAGCTGCTGGTGTGTTCTGCAGAACATCCTCTGTCCGCTCGGAGCACGGTGCCTGTGACACCTGCAGTTCTTAAGCTTGCCACTGGTGATCCCAGAGACTGGAGTGTTCCCGCTGCTCTCTGGGGTTGTGGTCAGATGAAAACCTCCCTTGATCAAACGCACCCTCAGACAGTCTGGGGTGACAGCGAGGTGAGTGGGGCAGGGGACACAGCCGAGGGACGGGATCCATCCAGAGGGGCCATGTGAACATCATGAGGTTCAACAAGGCCAAGAGCAGGGTCCTGCACCTGGGTCGGGGCAACCCCGGTATGGGTGCAGGCTGGGGCTGGAGGGATGGAGAGCAGCCCAGGAGAAGGACTTGGGTGCTGGGGGAGAGATCGGCCGTGACCCGGCCGTGTGCGCTGGCAGCCCAGAAACCCCCGTGTGCTGGGCTGCGTCCCCAGCCCCGTGAGCAGCAGG
>VWYH01004597.1:59483-74013 GCA_013399365.1 Pampusana beccarii
TGAACCATCCCTGGAGACATCCCAGGCCAGGCTGGACGGGGCTCTGAGCAACCTGAGCTGGTGGAGATGTCCCTGTCATGGCAGGGGAGGCACTGGGGGAGATTTAATGGTCCCTTCAACCCAAACCATCCCGTGATTCTCTGTGTATCTGTGTTGTGTGACAAGTGGCCTGCGCAGGGCACAGGTGTGAGGTGTTTTACTGTGCAGGTTGAGGGTGCTCTGGGTGTGAGGGGGATGCTGTGTTCAGGATGTTCGATGCTGCTCTTGCTCGCGTTGAGCAATGTTGGGAGATGTTTCTTGTAATTCTCATTGGGAGTGTAAGAACCAGTCACAGGTGGAAAGAGGTGATGGGTTTGAATTAAAATCCTTTTGGGCGGCTCTTGGAGCACCCCAGCAGAACTGAGGCCTCAGACTGGGGTGTCCTGTGGTGTCTCTGGTGCCCCAGGACACGGCCGCGTGCTGGGCGGGTTCAGCAGAGCACGGGAGGCTCCGTGGGGCGATGGGTTTCCCAGTTGTGGCTCCAGGCGCTCGGCTGGTGCAGCTGCTTTCCTGTCTTCATCAGACCTGACCTCCAGGATTCATTATGTGTTTCGTCGCGGCCTGCCCAGGGTCTCCTCAGTTCCAGGCCAAGGTGCCGGGAGACCGAGTCTTGCTCGGTGTTAACTCTGCTGTTCGGCGGCGTGTCCGGGGATGTCGGTGGGGGTGCTGCTGGCCGTAGGGAAGGGCAGCTCTGCGCTGCCGTCGCTGAGGGGCTGCAGAGCACCCCCCACAGAACAGCGTTTCCCGCTGCTGAGCCTCGGGTCGGCTCTGATCTCCTGCTTGGTCAGAGGTGTCTTGTCCTCCTTGCCCGGCCTGGTTCTCAGTCAGAAACACTGATGCCTCCTGTGTCAATTTGTTTTTAAAGGGTGGCTGGAGGCAGGCCCGGGTTCTCCGTCTCGCCCGTGTTTTGCCGCGGTTCTGACCTCGCTGTCTGTCGCTGTGAAGCGCTTGCTGTTCCACCAACTCATTGTCTTTATCTTGTTTTACTTCCCGCTCACGGGCTGCTCTGTTACCAACAGTCTTTCATAGGATATTTGCTAATGGTGAGCAAACTTCTCCACTCCTGTGATGTGACTACCACTGTATATGTAATGTACATTATTTTGTGTGCGTATATATATATTTATATATATGTGTGTGTGTATTTGTAACACACACAAACACACACTCTCTCTCTAATTTATTTACAGTGTTCCCTTGCTATAAGGCTGGTATGTTTTGGTGCAGGTGGTGCTCTGTGCTGGGATGAAGCTGCTCGTGTGCTCCCAGCCGCAGCCTTACAGAGAGGGACGCTGCCCCTGAACCGCGCTGGGTGCTCCCGTCCGTCTGTCCCCCGTGCCCGTCCGTCTGTCCCCCGTGCCCGCTGCCCCCGCACGCCCGGCCGAGCAGACGCGTTGCTCCGAGCTCTTCCCAGCAAACCGCCCTGCTCATCAGGCTCGTTCCTGCTGCTCTGCTGGGCTGGGCACAGGCCCGGACTAGGCTGTAGTGCTTTGTGCTTGGCTGTCCCATTGCTTGCTTGTGCTTTTAACTGCTTAGGTGTTCCGGTTTTGAGATGAATGTTTTGGTGACTGTGTCTGGCTCCTGATGGCCAGAGACACATCCTTCCCGAATGAGCATGTTCCCCAGACCACGCTCTGGTTTCAGGGAAACTTGTGAATATGAGGAGGGAGTTGGGCTGGAAGGGGCTAGAGAAGGATTTGAGTGCTGCAGTTTGTAATGCAATTAAATAGAACACTGCATTTACATGTTAAATAATGATTTATTTTATTTTTTGTGGTCAGGGTTAGTTTGTTCCTGCCGGGTTGGGAACGCAGCAGCTGGGAGCGGTGGGCCGGGGAAGGCTCTGTGCTGCGCTGGGGTTTGCAGGAGGAGGGCGGCGCTGCAGGCGGGGCTCGTGGCACCGGGACGGCAGAGTTCCCTGGGGACAGCCGGTCACCGGTGCTGGCGGGTGGCGGGTGGCGGGCGACGGGTGACGGGCGACGGGTGACAGGTGACGGGTGACCGTCCTGCGCGGCGGTGCAGGTGAGGTGATGCTCCAGCAGCCGGTCCAGGAAGCAGCCCCCGCAGGCGGGCGGCCCCGGCGCGGCGCTCGCGGCCGGCAGCACCTGGGGCTGGCGAGCTCAGCCACGGCGTCACCGCGGGAGGAGCCGGGGCAGAAGGGCGGGCGCCGCTGGCCTGCGGGCTGGGGAAGGCGCTGGAGCGGCACCGGGTGGCCTTGGAACACCCAGCTTTTGGGGCTGGTTTCTTGAGAACTTGTTTTAATTTGTATTGTTCATATGAAAGCTGGAAATGGTTTAATCATTGGATCTGGAACAGTGATTTGGGTTTGCAAACGCTAACTAGGGGGTATAAGGCTCCTGCTTCACGTGAGTGTTGAGCTGACAAGGCTGTGAGTGACGTGCTTTATAGCCGATCTTACCGTAGTCATTACTTCACTCCCTTGGATTGTGTTACCTGATGTGTGAAGTCTTGTCATGCGGGTTTTCGTGTCCTTAACAGACACCTGAGACGCTCAGTGGGTGATGCAGAAATAAAATAGGGGTTACTAGGGTATCTTGGCTCTGGCTTTTATTTTATTGAGCGGAGGCAAGTGTGGTTTAGATAAAAAATGCTGGATAGTTGAAATCATCAGGCATAGGAAAATCTGTGAGAAAAATGGAGAACTTTTGCACCCCCGTGGGCATTCACTGAGGAAGATCGAATGTGGATTTATGGAGTTTAGCTCCTAGCCGTACAGTTTTATGTGTGGAGTCAAGCATGTTCTCTACCAAGCCAAACAGGTTCAGCTGCTCAGAAGCTTGGCCAAGCCCAGGCCGACCGTCCAGCACAGGAGAGGGTTTGTCTCTGGCCGCCGGTGCCGCTGGCAGTGACGTCTGGCACACGAGGACTTCTGAGAGGAACCTGTTTGCCCAGAATGCTTGTGTAGTCCGAAGCACCATACAGGTTACTTGGTTTTGGCTTTTTAGGCTTTGTCTCACCTTGGTCTGTGTTGTTTTTGAGACTCACAGGGGTGTAAAAGGCTGTCATAAAGTGAAGATTCTTCACATTTGGATTGTTCTTGAGAAACTGTTGAACAAGCTGGGTGGAACAGCGTGAGGTTAGTTTCTAACTGTAGGAAATTGACAGGCATCTCATGATGTAGCTGCTGTTCGGATCTCAGAGCGCAGCCCTGGGCGGCAGTCGGGGCTGCCCGTTGCTGTGGGTGGCTCCCCACGCTGCAGCTGGGGCCTGTGGCTGCCTCGGGGGGAGCGTGGGGTGTGTGTTTCTTTGTTTTAAAGTCAGATTTAGTGGTAAGAATTGGTGGGTTTGGCCTTGTTGCAAAGTCCCCAAGTGGAGTGCACACCTAGCAGATTCAGCTCCCGCTGTGCTGCGATGGTAATAACCTCTGGTTGTTATTTTGCAGAAGGTTTGAGCTGGCTCTTGCCTCATGTGGTTGCCTTCCTTGCTCAGTGTCTCTCCTTTGTGCTGCGGCGAGTCGAGTCGTTCATGAAGACGCCAGAAAAACAACCATCTTCTGGACTTCCATTAAACAGGACTTTCTAAAAAGGTTTCAGTTTCCCGGTCTAGTGCTCCAGGTTATGAGAACTTGCCTTTTCTGTGGTCAAATCTATTCTTTTTGTGTTCCATTGAAGGCATCTGCTGCTTAAACTTTTCTGGATTGTGTTTCTTCTCTGCCTTCTGTGGTTTCCAGGATGTGTCAGGGGACATGTCCTTACCCACTAAAGTGTTAGCACAGCAGTTGTGTGTGTCTGCTCCTTTTGGGTTCCTTTGATTGAAGGCATGCAGAACGTCAGCATTTTAAAGGCTCCTTCGTGCCAGTTCTTGAAAGATCCCTTGAATACAAACTAGCGAGTACGTTACGTTACAGGATGGAATGCTTAGCATTCTCCCTAATTGCTGAAAAGTTTTATTTGGAATTTTATGTGAAAACTTCTCTGTAGCAGCAGGGACTGTTGGCGCAGGAGGAATATCGAGATGCTGTCCGTGGGCAGGTTAGGAAAGCCGCAGCAGTTGGATCTGGCAGGGATGTGAAGGGCAGGAAGCAAAGATTCTGCAAGTGAACGGCAATAGGAAGGGTGAGGAAAACGTCGGTCCTCTGTTAATTGGGGTAGGGCCCTGGCTGACACAAAAATCTCCATTTATTTGAAATTCTCTCTGGTGGGAGACGGCAAAGAGGAGGGAGCTGGTCTGTTCTCGGTAGCACCTGCTGACAGGGCGAGGGGCGATGGGCACAAATTCCAGTACACAAGGTTCCATCTAGCACACGGATACTCTTTTTTTCCTGCGAGGGTTTTCAAACCGTGGCACGGGCTGCGCAGAGAGGCTTGGGGCGTCTGTCAGTGGGGACGCCCCCCCTGATCCACACAGTCCTGCTGACCGCGTGAGCAGGGGCTGTGCCGTGTCCGCGTGTCCTTCCAGCCGGACAGGCCTGTGACCCAGGCCCGGAGGTGTGAGCAGGGGCTGTGCGGTGTCCGTGTGTCCTGCCAGCCGGACAGGTCTGTGACCCGGGCCCTGAGGCGTGTGGGACGAGCGGTGTTTCCACTCTGCTTCTGCTGTCAGGGGACGGCTTTTCTGTTCGTTAAGTCTTCCAAGGTCATTTGTTGGACTCTATGATCTCTGAGGTCTTTTCCAACCCAGTCGATTCTGTGATTCTGTGATTCTGTGATTGTGCAGCTTCCGTTCTTCACATTGTGAGACAGTGGTCATCAGAGGCGTGAGATCTAAAACTGGGGGAAGTTGAGCTTGCAGTGCTAAAGCTTGTGGACCCTAATTGCATTTATACTGGTTCAGTCCAAATTTCTGTTAAGCAGTGCTGCTTGCAACTTAATTTTCGTAGCCACGTTTCTGAGGACTTTGTTTTTCGGCTACGTCTTTCCTCTGGGAGAGGGAGGTTCCCCTGGAGCAGTGTGGCCCGTAGCGTTGGAAGGAGCCGGTCTCCGTGGGACCGGGCGCCTCTGCCAAAACCTGGGGGGGGCGGCAGCGCGGGCGCGCTCTGGGCTGGGCCTCGTGCTGGCTGAGGGGCACGGCCTGAGCTGCTCTTCGCCCTGGGAGCCCTGTGCTCCAGCACGTGCTTGAGGCTCTGAGGAGGCAGCCAGCTCTGCATGTTCCTTTAGCAACGCTGGTTGGTCCTCTTTATGCCCTTATTGTCAGACTGAGCTCAGCTTGGCAAAGCCAAGTTGCTTGTCCTACCTTCTACTGTGCTTCACATCTCTCTGTATCATCTGCCGCACACAGGCACCGTATTTGGCTGAATCCTTCTGTACAATTCATGTTTGCTCATTCCCTAGCAGACTGATCAGTCCTGTGGTGCTGTGTCTGCAGTCTGCCCCTTGCCGTTTTCCTCTCTGTGGCTGAGAAAGGCGTTTTGTTGATGTTGGTGACCTGGCTTTCCTTTTTGACCTTCGCTGTTCGTCGTGTTTAACAGACTGTCCTTCACCTTCATGGATCTGAGCGTTCACAGTGAAGTCGTCACTGGACAGCAGTGGATGGCAACCGTGTGTGAATCGCTTAGAGGAGCTCGTGTCAGAGACACCTTGAAGTGTGTGCTCTTATCTGTACAGTTAAGAGTTGGTTTTAAAACCTGCACTCAGGCAGAGCTCCTGTCAGACCTCTGCTCTGAGTGACTTGCACACCAGGCTGATCGACCTATAGTAGTAACCACACCAGGCCAAACCCAAAGTTTCTTATCCCAGCTTCCGAAATACTGTCACGAGGCGTAATGGCGCTTTTGTCTGCCTTGTTTAAAAGGCCGGCAGTGAGTTTTTCAGAGCCGAGTCCAGGGGCAGGTTGCTGCTGGTGGAGCAGACGTGTCTGAGAGCCCGGTCCGGTACCTGGCGCCACCGCTCCGCGGCCGCTTTGCCTCAGCTGGGCGGTGCCAGCGAGGTTACGCGTGTGGCTCCCAGCGCGCTGAGTGAGCTGTGGCACGAGCTGGTAGAGCAGGAGAAGGCTGCCGTGTGTGCCTCACCCAACGCAGCTGCAGAGCGGGCTCTGCAACAGCCGCCGAAACGCGCACCGCGGAACTCCAGGGCTCTGGAACCTGGGAGGCACAGGGACCGGAATGTCGCGGGGGACAGGCCCCGGGTGAGCCGCAGCACCAGGCCCGAAGCTGCCCTTGTGCGTGTGGCTGGCGGTTGCACGGACGGCGCAGGCCCAGCTCTGGCCAGAGGGGCCAGAGGGGCCGCTGCTCAGTGGCTGCAGGGCCGGGCAGAGCCGCTCGCTGCCACATCCTTAGTGAGACACAGACACGCGGATGGGTGGGGGCAGCCACAGAGAGCCCTGTGGAGGGGCCAGGGTCCGCTGTCCTTGCCTTTCCGGTGTGGCAGTGCCCGTGTCACATCACCGGCTGAGGTTTCTGTTGATCATCCGTTTGGGGATCGATTTGCTGCCTCTTCCCTGTTCCTCAATAGGGCCCGGCAGCAGAGGATGGAGTGGCTGGGTATTGAACTGGCCCTGCCGTCCAACACACGGTACTAAGAGTATTTAAAGACGCGTTGGAAAATGGAGCTAAACAAGACGTGGTTTAGAGGTGCCTTTGTGCTGCTCAGGCTGTGCCCCCGTGCGGCAGGGCGGTGTTGTCGGGGCAGCTCCGTGCCAGGGGTCCTGCCTGGGGGTCGGTGCAGCTCTGGTGGGATGTGCCGGATCCCTGCAGCGCTGTGGGCGTGGTGCCTGTCCCTGGGACCCCTGGGACCCCCTGCCCGCCCCCAGGGCCCTGACCCCGCCGGGCAGTGCCGCTGCACCCGTGTCCCGGGTGGGTGCTGGACCTCGGCTGTGCAGACTGTGCAGCTTCAGGTGGGCCTTGGGTTCCTGTTCACTCTTCCAATCCATTGTACTGATAAGAAGTGCAGAACAAATAGAAGACTTAATTTATAAGTCTTATTTTATATCCCCAGATCGTCTAGTTAGTTCCCAGTGGTCAGAGGCTGTCATGCGTGCAATGGATGTTCGGGTTAGCAGGGTTCACAAAACACCTGTTTGATGGCTCATGCCTACTGCATGCTGCACAAAGGCTTCCAGTACTCCCTGGAAAATGTAAATAAATCAGACTTTGGAGCAGAAGGGTTTCTGAAGTCTTAAATACCCTGTTCTGTGAAAACTGTGACAAAGTAATAGTTCTTGTAGACAAGGACAAACGTGTTTGGGGTCAGCGGGATCCTGTGGCTGTTCCAGCCCAGGCCTCGGGGGTGCCCAGATCCTCGTGGTATCGGTCGCTGGGGGTTTGTGGGGTCGCTGTGGCCGCTCTGCTCCCAGGGTGCTCGTCTCTCTGCGTTAAGCAGCTTGGCTTGACGTTTGGAGGCCTTTGGCACCCGTGCCTTGCTGGCGCGTGGCAGAGCTGCCCCGTAGGTCTGTCCCCCTCCCAGAGCCCCGTGGGGTGACTGATTGCCGTGGTCTTGGCACCTCCGGCTGCTCCAGGGCTTCTGTTACAGTCGAGTTGCGTGTGACGGGCGCTGCAGGTCTGATTTAAGTTGGGTGCTTGAGAACTTGCGCTTCAGCAGGAGTCCTGCCCAGCTTGTCTGCCCACTCAGCAGGAGCTGTGGTCTCCAGGTTTGCTCTTGCGGGTAGCGCTGAGCTGCCTTAGTCCGTCTGCAGCCGAGGAAGCGACGGGGAAACGGGAGCGCAGGTGACCGGGGGCTGCTGTGGGGCTGAGACTGTGGCTGTGCTGCCCCCTGGGTACCTGGGGCTGCTGTGGGGCCAACACCGCAGCTGTGCTGCCCCCTGGGTACCTGGGAACTGCTGTGGGGCCGACACCATGGCTGTGCTGCCCCCTGGGTACCTGGGGCTGCTGTGGGGCCAACACCGCAGCTGTGCTGCCCCCTGGGTACCTGGGAACTGCTGTGGGGCCGACACCATGGCTGTGCTGCCCGCTGGGTACCTGGGGCTGCTGTGGGGCCAACACCACGGCTGTGCTGCCCCCTGGGTACCTGGGGCTGCTGTGGGGCCGACACCATGGCTGTGCTGCCCCCTGGGTACCTGGGGCTGCTGTGGGGCCGACACCATGGCTGTGCTGCCCCCTGGGTACCTGGGGCTGCTGTGGGGCTGACACCATGGCTGTGCTGCCCCATGGGCACCGGGAACTGCTGTGGGGCTGACACCATGGCTGTGCTGCCCCCTGGGTACCTGGGGCTGCTGTGGGGCTGACACCATGGCTGTGCTGCCCCCTGGGTACCTGGGGCTGCTGTGGGGCTGACACCATGGCTGTGCTGCCCCCTGGGCACCCGGGGCCCTGGAGCTGCCGTTCCCTGGACTCTGGCCGGGAATGGGCTACAGCTTCCTGCATCCTAAATGTTTGTGACTTTCTTCTAGTGGCACCAGACACGATTAACAACCACGTGAAGACCTGTCGTGAGGAGCAGAAGAACCTGCACTTCTTTGCCCCAGAATATGGAGGTACGGTGCAGCTGCTTTGCTGGCCTTGCTAACGTTTCCGAGCTTTTCTGCATCTTGTTCTCAGTGCAGGCTCATGAGAGAGATCCCGTGGACAGTTTTGAGTTATTTGCCTGTTTGAAAGCTCCAACTCCTCTGTCTCTTGATAGCAGAGGAGGGAGAGGAGACTGGGGTTATCGCAGCCTGATCTAGAGGTGGTCCTGCGGTGCTGCTGGGCACAGGGATGGGCTGATGACAGCGTTATTTCTGTGTTACAGAGGTTGCCAATGTCACCACTGCTGTGGACATTTACTCCTTTGGGATGTGTGCCCTGGAGGTGAGTGTGGAACGCTTTGGCTGTGGGGCAGAGAGAACGAGCTGGAGGGAGGGAGGCGGCTCTGTGGAGACGCTGTGGTTACGGGCGGTCAGCCTGGAGACAAGCGCGTTTTGTTGTCGGAGCTCCCGAGGTTCCCTATCGAGGCTCCCCTGAGTGCTTCACCAAGAAGTAAATAGCTCAGTAACGCATAATTCTTCCTGAAATTCCTGATGTAAAATTCATTACTCTGCGAGTCTCGGCCAGTTCTGAAGCCTGACCCGATGGCTGGTGGAGCAGTCGCTGCGCAAGCGGTCCGTGGGGAGCAGAGCTCCCTGTTCGTGCTGTGGTGCCTGCAGGAGGGGACAGGTGCGGTCCCCAGCTCCTCTGGGCCAGCCTGCCCCGCGCACACGGGTGCTGGTTGCGGTCAGGGGCAGGTCTGACATACCTCATCTCAGCAGCTTTGTGGTCTCTCTGCCCTTGCGATCAGCAGGCCCGGGTCTAGAAATGGGAGCTGCTGGTAGGAGTGTTTTATGGGAAGGGTTGTCAGAAAGAGCCAACAGAAAGAATTCGGAACCTGTGCTGCACATCCCATAGGTGAAACAGGAAGAGAACTGTGGAAACACAAGTTTGTCACGGTCCATTCGGTTTTAGGAAGCAAAACCTGAGCTGAATCCTAAGACGTTCTGTGGAATCTTGCCAGCCTTTCCTTGCCGGGAATCGGTGTATGTGTGGGCTGGATGGTTCTGGATGGCGTTGTGTGCCTGCTTGTCTGCCTGTGACACAGAGCTGGTCGTACGGCCGTGAGGGACTGTGGGCTCTGGTAGTCGTCCAGTTACTGCTTCGTTAGGGGATGTAATTATCAAGAGAAGTATGAGCCAGTGGGTCATGAGGCTCAAATTGGAGATGCTGTCTGAGGTGACGCTGGCGCCGTTCTCAGGTCTCCCTGGCAATCTGTTGGGATAACAGAAATGAGCTATTGTAACCAGGCAGTTGTTCTCCGCGCCCACAGACGTGACCTGAAACAGCACCAGGCGGCCTGGCTGTCGTGATCCGGGCTCGGCAGCGCCCCGAGCCGCGTCCAGCGCGGTCAGTCGTCCCACGCGCTGCTTTGTGTTTGCAGATGGCGGTGCTGGAGATCCAGGGTAACGGGGAGTCGTCATACGTGCCGCAAGAGGCCATTAACAGTGCCATCCAGCTGCTGGAGGACGCCTTGCAGAGGGTGAGGGACGGGCGGCGCCCTGCGGACGCGTCGGTGTCGCACGCGGTCTCACGCGGTCGTTGTCTTTCAGGAGTTCATCCAGAAGTGTCTCGAACAGGATCCCAGCAAGCGTCCCACTGCCCGGGAGCTGCTGTTTCACCAGGCGTTGTTCGAGGTGCCGTCCCTGAAGCTGCTGGCTGCTCACTGTATCGTTGGGCATCAGCGTGAGTACGGAGGCCGGCGCCACGCCGCGTTTTGCAGAGCTTCGCGATTGTCAGCGTGGCCGAGGCCGCCGTGCTGCTCTGCGCAGGCGGGACCGGAGCTGCGGTGCCCTGCCTGCTCCGGGGCACGGGGCTGCGCGGCACCCAGCACCTGGGGTTGTGCCGCTTCTCTTGGGTTGGAAAGGAATTGTGGTTGTTCGGGTCTAATTTTTGTTTTTTCATAGATATGATTCCTGAAAATGCTTTAGAAGAAATGACCAAAAACCTTGACATGAGTGCAGTGCTGGCAGAGATCAATCACGAGGACAGGGAGGGAGTCAAGATGATGTGAGTACCCCGGGAGGGGCTGCTGCGTGCACCTGGAGCAGATGCCAGGGCACTGGGCTGAGCATGAAGGGCTCTTCACGTTTGCATTGGTGTTTCACCACCAACTGGGGAACAAAAGGCAACTGCTGGCGCTGCTGGTGAGGGAGCAGTCACCCTCTGGGCACACGGAGTCCTGTGGAGGGTAACTGCTGCGTGGAAGACCTTGCACCTGTGGTCTGTGATTCCATCCAGCTGAGGTGGGATGTTCCCCAGATGGAGGGGTGGGGAGTCGACCCTGGGCTGGAACATCCTTAGCAAAACCCGGCTGAACAGTCTGGGGAAGCGACTCAGCCCAACCACAGGCTGGTCACACGGAGTCCGGCGTGTTGGAGAAAGGGTTCTTCGGGGTTTTATCCGTGGGGCAGCTCATTCTACAGCACACGAAGGGAAAGGCTGGTTTGGGCAGCGACTGGGAACACGCAGCTGCTCCTGCAGCCGTGGAAGTGGCTCCCTAAGTGACCACGGTGCGTGTGGAGCAACGAGAGTGACAGCGATGACAAAACTCAGCTAGGTGAGGGGTTAGCGGAAACACCTTTAAGATGTGGATACTGTATTTCCAGAGAAGGCCGGGGTGCTTCCAGGGCAGCCCAGCGTTCTGGGATGCTCATACTGAACTGAAGTGGTCAAGATGACAAGTTAAAAAGCAGCATTCCTTTGAGAAGCTGTCTGAGCCACGCCAGCCTTCTGAAAACTGACGTTCTCACTTCATAGTGCTAATAGATGATAGTCTTAAATTCCCTTTGGAATGTTTTTTGTTAGTTAAAGGTTCAAAATGGAGGATAAAGAGTGAATAGCCAAAGCTGTGCAGGAGAGATTCTTTACACAGGTTGGACTTCGGGCTGCAGAGGATTGTCAGCCTGGGACCTGCTTTGTGGTGTGCAGCACCTCAGAGGTGCTGGGAAAGGGAAAAGAAAGCACGGGAATGACATGGAATGTCAGAGAGTATTGTTTCCAGATGGTTCATCGGAGTGCCATGCAAACTGAGCTGCTAGAAAAACACTAAATTTTCACTGAAAACGATTAGTGTCCTGGAGGATGGGGAAGAACAGAGGTGGTGTGTGTTGGAAAGGGCTGGAGAGCAGCCTGGGGAACGAGGCAGGCGCGCAGCCCGCGCGGGGCTGCTGGAACCCAAGGCGCTCGGGGTGGCGGCAGGACTCGGCAGCTTGTCTCTGACCTCTGGAACTCTTCGAGCAGCACTGAGACTGGAACGCTGGCAGTTCAAGGCTCCTGTTGCAACCAGTCTGAAAGAACCTGTGGTCCAGTGGACACTGAAAAGCTGAACTGGCTAAGGTGGGGGCGAAAGTGTCTTACTGGGGAATTAGTAAGGTCGGAGACCCATGTCTGTGTGCGAGTTGGAACCGGGAAGAAATGAGCCCCTCGCTGTGGGCGGTTGTGGTGTTGCTGCCCCCCTGTGCCGTGCAAAAGGCAAGTACGGCTTTAGAGGAAGAACGGCTGCTCCGGCTGAGAAGCAACACCAAGGAAAAGACGGTTTCCGGCTTGATGTGAACGCGCTGCTGTGCTGCAGACGGGCAGATGTGATGTCAGGGTGCGGATAACGGGACCGACGGTCACGGGCTGAGCGCAGTGTCTGAAGACGTTGCCTGTGCGATGCGCTTGTACGAGTGCTGACCCTGGAGCAGTCCTGGTGCAGATCAGAGCTGACTTCAGCACGGGGCTGGGAGTTGTCACCACACGCAGGAACTGTGTGTTCTTGAGGCTGAGAAAGAGGAAGAGCAGCAGAGGTACAAGTTATGGCACAAAGGGCAGGGTGGTCAGTGCTGCTCATCCCCTCCACCAGCAAGGAGGGTGCTCGGGGAATTGGAGGCCGGGGAACTAAAACCAAATTGGTGGCAAGACTTTGTCTGAGACATTGTGTTAAACCCCCACACTGGAAGAGCCATCTGGGAAAGAAACGACAGAGAACAAAAGGGTCCTGAACTCCAGTGAGAAAACTTGGGCAGAACGTTAGATCCCGAGGGGCAGTTTTAGTTTCTGGAGGGGTGCGGTTGGTCACACTGCACATCAGCTGCTGCAGAGGTGGTTGCCTTTCAGTGTCTTTGCTCTCTGAGGTGGGCCCGGGCTGTGTGGCTCTGGTGTGACGTGGCTTTGGAAACGTGGTGGTGTGGGCTGGCTTCCAAATAATGGGGTACATTGGACAACTCTCACCAGGGAGCTGATACCTGCTCCGCTGTAATTAAAATGTTGCCTCATCCTTCCCTTCCATGAACAGTTGCTTCCTGCAGAGGAAGACCAGAGCCTGTCTCAGCCTTGGCTGCCTCTGTCTGTGCTTATCCTGCCCACCAACACAGTCTAGGACGTGGGGATTCGAAATTGCATGCAAAGAGCCTTCAGCGGATGGTTATGTTAGATGACTTCTCAATGACTTCTCGCCTTAGTACTATTTTTTTTTTTCCCCAGCTTTTCACAATCTCCAGCGTTGGAGCTGGACAAGTTCCTGGAGGATGTAAGGTAAGAGTTTTGTCTTGGTTTTTTGGAAGGGAAACTTGTACTGCATATGAGACTGCAAAAGTTTCAGAGCAGCTCAACCTCAGGCCCTGCTCCTTTCTTGTAGGAACGGTATCTACCCGCTCACAGCGTTCGGGATGCCGCGGCCCCAGCAGCCCCAGCAGGTAGTGGTGAAATCTCCCATCGCTCCGCCATCGGTGAAAACCCCGACCCCGGAGCCCGCCGAGGTGGAGACCCGCAAGGTGAGCGAGGGGAGCTCTGTCCGGCCCCTGCGGGCGGCCGGGCGGCGCTCACGGGCTTCCTGCCTCTCTTGCAGGTGGTGCTGATGCAGTGCAACATCGAGTCGGTGGAGGAGGGCGTGAAGCACCACGTACGTTAACCTGCCAGACGTGCTGCACGGGCTGTGCTGGGGCAGCTGCGCAGAGCTGAAGTGCCACTGCCCCCCGCTGCCCCCCCGCTGCCCCTGCTGCTGTATCTGGGGCCCAACGCCGGATCCCGTGGCTGACCTGGCCCGTAGCACATGTTTTCAGCCCCCCCGATCTGGGGTTCCCGTGCAGGGCGGTGCTGCGGGCCGTGGTTTGGAGTGGAGCTGCGGGTGGTGGTTCTGTTCAGGCTCCCTGGGGCTCTGAGCAGGGGGGTTCCCGTCCCCATGGGGATTTCGGGGGGGCTCCTGGGTGTCTGGCCACCGTGCAGTCCCTCATGACAACTTCTCTACTTGCAGTTAACGCTGCTGCTGAAACTGGAAGACAAGTTGAATCGACACTTGAGCTGTGACCTGCAGCCCAGTAAGTACCTTTCCTCCCCTGCTCTGGTGCGCTCAGACCGGGACTTACACCCGTCCACCCGTCCCTGTGTTGCAGATGACAACATCCAGGAGCTGGCAGCCGAGCTGGTGCAGCTGGGGTTCATCAGCGAGGTGAGCAGGGATACAGGTCACCGGGAACTGCTTTACACAGATCACCCCTTGTCAGCTGGGGAGGCAGGAGGAACGAGACGTGCCCCGGCAGGCTTGAGCCGAGCTCTTTGAGCCAAGCTTTGCACGGGCTGGGCTTGTTCCTCACTGCAGCTCCTTCTTCCCAGGCTGACCAGAGCAGACTTACCTGTTTACTTGAAGAGGCTTTCAGCAAGTTCTACTACACCCGGAACGGAGCCCTGACGGCCGTCACCGTCTCCTCTTAGCAGCCTCGGCTCCAGGCGGCCAGCGCGGCTTCGCTGCCCGGGGCCCCCTCCTGTGTGTCCATCACTGTCGGGCATCCGCAAGCCCCCAGCTGCAGTGCTTGGAAGCTTGTCCTGCATGTGCCGTGGCTGGGCTCAGCGACAATCCTCCCGCCCGCCTATTAAAGGGGACTTTGTGCATCAGTATTATTTCCAGCCCTGTTTTTGTTGGGATTTTGCCAGGTGGTGCTGCGAAGCCGGGTCCTGGCTTGGGGTGTTCTGTAGCCCCATTCATTCATGTGCATGGAGTTTGTTTTGTTTGAATTGTACAAAGTGTCTTTTGCACAGCACAGATTTTTTTCTTTTTTTTCTTTTTTTTTCTTCTTTTTTCTTCTTTTTTCTTTTTTT